>FR989927.1:6237996-6786503 GCA_905404155.3 Plebejus argus | reverse complement strand
CTGATTCTATCTCCTCTGGTAAATAAGAGTTACCTACTCTATTGTGTTTAATTTATGTCTCAATACATCTAACTGAATCAACGGCCATGGAAACGTAAAATTGATAAATGCTTACGGAGATTAGCTATTATTTAAAACGAATCGAAAAGTGATTAACCACCGCCTTTGTCCTTTAACTAGTTGCGAATAGATGTCATATCCGCGATAACGCGACCGTGAATTTTGTCGTAACGTTGGCAAAACCGGCCAAGTGCGAGTACAGTACGCAACAGAACGCAACAGTGGTTCCGTATACCGTACAAGGCGGCTAAAAACACGAGGTGGAACAGTTCCCCCGACTTTGTAGTGGGTGTAGATCTGGGCAATGCTGAGCTGCGAGATTGCATGGCACTTGGCAGACGCTAAATGAATTTGCCCAGGAGTTCATCAAAAAAGGAGGAGGCCGAGCGCAGGTGCGAACGGGAGGCGCTCGACCCTTTGAGGCGGCCGATTTGCCGTAGCCGGGATACTCGGGGTGGCAGTGTTAAGACACCGTCGCCGATTGCACCGAGTCCCAGAAAAAGCCGTGATACGCACGTGCTCCTGGGCATCGCGGCCCCCGTGTCGGCTTTTCTAGGCTAGACCCCACGGGTGGCCTCGTGCCGTGATGAATCTGCGAGACGCGGACAATCATCGGTAGAGTTGCAGTGAGTTAGTTGATCGTGCCCGGAACTATGCCTAAGCGGGGAGTGGATCAGTTTTAGTGGGCAGATCCTACGGGGAGTCCCACGTACCCGGCCGATGTTCTCAATCCGCCGGGGATGCCCAAAGCATTTTCCCATGTAAAAAAGCGGCCAAGTGCGAGTTGGACTCGCCCATGAAGGGTTCCGCAGCAGCAATAAGGTTTATTTTTATGAAATTAAAAGGTTTTTTAAATTTATTTTTATATTTCAGTCGATTTAATGAAATTTAGATTAAGGTTTACTATTTATGACGTATAAAAAAACTACTGGCTAGATCTCGTTCAAACCAATTTTCGTTGGTAGTTTTTATAGTAATTTACACACAGGCAGACAGACAGACAGACAGACAGACATGACGAATCTATAAGGGTTCCATTTTTTGCTATTTTGGCTACGGAACCCTAAAAAGATAGCACCACTTCAGCTTGCCTCTATTTATTTCGATTTGTTCTCTATGTACCGCATTATCAACTGTCATCACCATCTGTGTGAATTTACCACCTGCGGGGTGGAGTGCTTCTGCTGTAGAAGAGAAAGCAGAGTCTTACTGAGGGTAAGGGTTCTTTGACTTTTGGTGCGGAACTCTTAAATACTAAAATTAATCAACTTAGCATTATCATTATTTATCACACTATAAAGTCCAATGGTAAATTATAGTTTTTCATGACTCTTGTTTATGGAAGCTGTCGGGCTCGCGAGATCGTTTGTATGAATACCGGAGATATTATGCAAATGAGAGAATCAATTGACTTCACGCTGATTCGATTAAGATGTTAAGAGGCCCAAGTGACGCGCTCAAGAGTTAGAGTTTTGAGGCACTTAAAAATCACGTCATTATGCTTATTACGAAATTGGGTGTTCACAATGTTACTGATCAATTTAACTTCACCGGGACCCTAAGTTTTTCGTGAATAAAAATTTAACTAGAGATCCCATCAGGAAACCAATAGACCTTAGATCTACCCATTGTATTGCGTAAGGAACTAAGGACCCTTATTAATCATGATATCAATAGCTCTATATTTAACATTACTTAACGTGTTTCATTAACTGAAAAATTTTGAGGCGGGAGAGCCATGCTTCGGCACGAATGGGCCGGCTCGACCGGAGAAATACCCACGTCCTCACAGAAAACCGGCGTGAAACAGCGCTTGCGCTGTGTTTCGCCGAGTGAGTGAGTTTACCGGAGGCCCAATCCCCTACGCCCTTCCCTACCCTACCCTATTCCCTTCCCTTCCCATTCCTACCCTCCCCTATTACCCTATTCCCTCTTAAAAGGCCGGCAACGCACCTGCAGCTCTTCTGATGCTGCGAGTGTCCATGGGCGACGGAAGTTGCTTTCCATCAGGTGACCCGTTTGCTCGTTTGCTCCCTTATTTCATAAAAAAAATCTGTCTCTATCTGGGATAAACTAATAAAGCTAGGATTCAAAATGTAGCAATTTAGATCAGAAGATTACAATAAATTACAACATGAATGTCCGTTAAAAAAAATTGAAAAAAGTAGTGAGAAATTCTGCACCATCGATAGGATCTGTTCGTCGGGGACTTGAGGGTAACCTAATCTTTGTTTTCGCTGACCACTTGTGAATTGGGTGTTAGTTGTTACGAAATTGTGATCACAACGTGGGCGGCGGCGGCGGTGTGGCGATGTGATCACAACAATACAGATTCAGTTACGTTCATTGTTACATTGTGTTACGGCGATTGTTGCGACAGATCTTATCGGTCACCACATTAATAAGGCCACGCTTATCGCTCCCAGGACATTCGTATATTATTTAAATCGTTTTCATTCTACATTGTAATTCTTTTGCAAATACAATTTATCATCTTTTGTTAGCAAAATAAAAGATGTTCTAGAATATAGAGTTACAGTCATATTTATCTTAAAACTACTGGAGGATACGAAACGAAATATCTTTCTATGTTTATGCATATATATATGACAGTAACATAATATGGGGTGTAAGTATTATTGCTTGTCTGTGATTATTTTTTTATGATGTAAGTATGAATAACAAAGATTATAATGCTCTGTATTAGAACTGTACATTCATTTCTCCCTATACTTTTAAAAACAGCTGTTTTAATTCCAAGGGCGATCTCATTATCAACACCTTTGAATCGGATCACCTGCGTATCCTTACAGTGCTATCTTGCCCTTATACGCTAAATAGGTACATAATAAAAAAAATTAAGTTATGATTCTTGCCTTCTGAAGCCACCTGCAACAGTCACCAGGTAATTAATTGTACATCATTATAGCTCCTAAACAACCTTTATCAGCAGTTTTACCACAGTATTAAAAAGTAGAGACTGCAAGAGCTTGCATAATATATTTACAACTGGTCCTTTTTACTTTGAATAGATATTATTTTCAAGAAATATTTAGGTAAACTAGAAGCAAACTCTTAAAGTTAAGAGAATGAGATTACGTAAGCCACAAATCTTATTGTTGAGTCTGAAGATAAAGATATAGCTTAAACCACTAAATTACTACATCAAGTCTCTTATTGTTAGAGTATATAAAGATAAATAATTTATAGAACGCGAGCTAAAATACGCAATGCAAACAGATGACGTCACAAAAAGAACCTCCGCCCTTAGATCTAAGCCCAAGGTTCACAAATATTGCGACATTTTGATGGAAGATCACCTTGGACAGGTTTTTAGGGTTCCGTAGCCAAAATGGCAAAAAAGGAACCCTTATAGATTCGTCATGTCTGTCTGTCTGTCTGTCCGTCCGTCCGTCCGTCCGTCCGTCCGTCCGTCCGTCCGTCCGTATGTCACAGCCACTTTTCTCCGAAACTATTAGAGCTATACTATATATATACTAACTGAAACAAAAATTTTTTTTTTCATCTTACCTATGCGTGTGGGGTATCTATGGATAAGTCTCCAAAAATCATATTGAGGTTTCCCATATCATTTTTTTCTAACCTGAATAGTTTGCGAGTGAGACTCTTCCAAAGTGGTAAAATGTGTGTCCCCCCCTCTAATTTCTAAAGTATTAGTGCATGATTTCTAAAAAAAAATATATGATGTAGATTACTATAAAAACTACCAACGAAAATTGGTTTGAACGAGATCTAGCCAGTAGTTTTTTTTACACGTCATAAATGGTAAACCTTAATCTAAATTTCAATAAATCGACTGAAATATAAAAATAAATAAAAAAACCTTTTAATTTCATAAAAATAAACCTTATTGCTGCTGCGGAACCCTTCATGGGCGAGTCCAACTCGCACTTGGCCGGTTTTTTCTAACAGTCGTAGATAAACATTTGAGTATAACGTCCTATAAAGTATGAAAAGAACATTATTAGTAAGATAAACAATTTGTATAAAGTGTGTTTAATCTTCATAATGTTGAGATACGATGCATATTGCATAATAAATTAATAATACTTACAGTGCTAAGCAGTGTTTAAGATTACAGTGTGACAGTACCAAATCTTAAACGTGGTATTAAATTAATTACCAAAGTTTTCAAAGAAATAATATATTGACAGTTCATTTGACATTTTGTTTTGGTTAAAGTCAAAGTTATAGTTAAAGTAAGTTGGTGCAACCCACCCTAAAACGTTAATGAACTTGAAATGTCAAGTTCAACCACCTACACTTATAAGAAAGTAAACACTAATCATGAATGAAACAATTTCGTAACAAAACCAATAATTGGAACATTACGCAACAACGCGCAGAAATGCGAAAGCGAATATAACATGTGAGCTAATAAAAGAAATAAATTATAAACGTAAACAGATCTGAGATGAACTACACAGGACACAAGCGCAAGCGGAGCGTTTATTAAAATCCACCTAAAATAAAAATAAATTATAGAAATATATGGCCTTTGGGAGGCCTTTGCCCAGCAGTGGGATAGTTTAGGCTTATAATAATAATAATAATATAGAAATATTGCTTCTCATTTGAACTTAATAATATCATGTATTTTTTTCGATCTGATTAATCTACTTTCATTGTAATCAAAAGGGTCCCGCTTTATTTACTTGTTGGTAACTTAATAGTAATAATAACACAGCAGTTGATAATACTTGATTTACTTATCTAAACTTTATTTTATTTAACAAGTTTTTTAAAAATATAATTATTTTTTTCAAAAAGTAATTAGGTACATAATCATTTAATTGAGTGTAATCTTCAACAATAATTTGTTGATTAAAGCGCGGCGGTAGGCCAAGACAAACGCAACACTCTTGCAGTCCGTGTTGCGTACTCCAAGCAGTGAAAAAACAGCAGCAGCGTACCGTGACAGCACTTTCCCAGCGAAAACAAGATTCACTCGCTTGTGACTTGCAAATAGGGTTAATGATCGCTTAGATTGACGATTGACACCGACTATACTGGCCACTGCCCGGTATTATGCTGGTTAGTAGCAGCGAAGGATGGTTCTTCCGCTGCAGAGGAAAGCTGTAGCTTGTAGGGATTTAAATTTACAAAATGTACGCATTTTGTACATCTGGTTGCCTTTTTAGATAAGTGGTTATTTTTCTCAAGAAAGCCGATGAGAAATGAATTTTGACTTCTCGGCAACAAATTCTGCAGGACTAGGAATATAGAGTTATGAAAGCTTTTAACCTTTGGGACAACACAATCAGTACTGTAACTCTTTTTTGTACCCCGTACAAAGCAAACCCTCTAATATATAGTGATCTTTTTAGATAAGAAGATGCGTGTACGAAAACTACATCGACTTAACATCAGTAAGGTGTATTATCATTATTCACCGTCACATTATTACCGGCGTACAACTAACAACAAAGAACCGTAATCGAATCATGGCATATCGTAATTTGTAACGGTATGCATAAATTTACGACTGCCATAGCCCATATACGCAGGTACAGGTTCTGACCTACGACAGTCGACAACCATGTAAGACAGGGATGGCGAACCTATGACACGCGTGCCAGAAGTGGCACAAGACAATATTTTAAGCACGCTACTGATCACAATATTATTATAGTGACTATTCTACTAAAGCGCAAAGTTAGGCTTGGGGCATTATATCAAAGCGCACGGAGTGCGCGGCCAAGTTCCAGCAGGCCGCGCGCATGCCGTGCACTATTTACACGAACGGTTTCGACGCACTTTTGACCCCCTTGTATCTCAGTGCCTATTGCGAGAGCAAAGATAAAATTTTACCTACCTAATTATATACTAGTACTTACGCAATATATCAAATTTCATACATATAGATTTGTTAGATCCTGAAATATTTCCTTGTAAAAATAGCTAATTTTGGCACTGACTCACTGACCGATAATCAAAATTCCTAGGCCACTTCCAGTTGTCGTAGCGTTATGAAATTTGGCACACAGGTTGTTTGTTATATGTAGATTAACAAAAAATTAAGAAATTTGAGAAATTGGTCAAGCGTGAGTCGGCTCATCTATGAATTTGAGATAAAAATCGGTAATCAAAACCTCTAGGCCACTTCCAGTTGTCGTAGCGTTATGAAATTTGGCACACAGGTTGTTT
Organism: Plebejus argus; assembly: GCA_905404155.3. Lineage (NCBI taxonomy): Eukaryota > Metazoa > Arthropoda > Insecta > Lepidoptera > Lycaenidae > Plebejus > Plebejus argus. Next base: position 6,780,275 of record FR989927.1, on the reverse strand, counting down.
GTTATATGTAGATTAACAAAAAATTAAGAAATTTGAGAAATTGGTCAAGCGTGAGTCGGCTTCAAAACCTCTAGGCCACTTCCAGTTGTCGTAGCGTTATGAAATTTGGCACACAGGTTGTTTGTTATATGTAGATTAACAAAAAATTAAGAAATTCGAGAAATTGGTCAAGCGTGAGCCGGCTCATCTATGAATTTGAGATAAAAATCGGTAATCAAAACCTCTAGGCCACTTCCAGTTGTCGTAGCGTTATGAAATTTGGCACACAGGTTGTTTGTTATATGTAGATTAACAAAAAATTAAGAAATTTGAGAAATTGGTCAAGCGTGAGTCGGCTCATCTATGAATTTGAGATAAAAATCGGTAATCAAAACCTCTAGGCCACTTCCAGTTGTCGTAGCGTTATGAAATTTGGCACACAGGTTGTTTGTTATATGTAGATTAACAAAAAATTAAGAAATTTGAGAAATTGGTCAAGCGTGAGTCGGCTCATCTATGAATTTGAGATAAAAATCGGTAATCAAAACCTCTAGGCCACTTCCAGTTGTCGTAGCGTTATGAAATTTGGCACACAGGTTGTTTGTTATATGTAGATTAACAAAAAATTAAGAAATTTGAGTAATTGGTCAAGCGTGAGTCGGCTCATCTATGAATTTGAGATAAAAATTAATATGTACAAGTAAATACACTGAAATAAGATGAGGAGGAAAGAAACAAATTGGTATGATTCCTTAAAAAAAGTATTGAAATCTCACCAAAAACATACCTGTTAAAACGGGGCCAAGTTCCTATTCACTAATTGTTCGCCTTAAAAAAGAGTTGAAATCCAATTCAATGCCAAGTTTAGATGCACTTCCAAATCGATCATAATCATCTTCATCAACAGCCTGATCCTAAATACTTCTAAATTTGAACTTGGCAGGTATTCATGCTAGTAGCACTTGATAATGTATAATTTTTAAATTTAAATATAAGATATCTATGTGATTAAATTAACCTGCCAAGTTCAAATTTAGAAGTATTTAGGATCAGGCTGTTGATGAAGATGATTATGATCGATTTGGAAGTGCATCTAAACTTGGCATTGAATTGGATTTCAACTCTTTTTTAAGGCGAACAATTAGTGAATAGGAACTTGGCCCCGTTTTAACAGGTATGTTTTTGGTGAGATTTTTTAATACGCGAAAGGATTACAAAGAAAAATATTATTTGAAGGCACATCTATGACATCACTAAAAAATTCTATAGAAAAGTGGCACGTTAATAAGGAAAGGTTCGCCATCCCTGATGTAAGATATTAGTTTCCTAATAATAGACCATTGTTAGTTACGCTTATTATTTACAAATATAATTATTCGCACCAAAAAAAATAGAGAGAACACAACAAAGAATCGATAAGAGGAATAGAGAGTAAAAATAATAAAGCAGGTTATTATAGGTGTTGATTTGGTGATTCACATGCGACGAAAACTATGAATGTATTGAGGAAATTAGAAAGGTTCCAAAATATTTGAGTAGTGAAAAGTACTACGGTTTTGTACGCGTAGAGTGTAGACCGAAAATCTATCAAAAGAACGAATGACTAAAGAAATCTTGAAGGAAGAGGAAGAAGAAAATGATATGAAACGGATTATCCGACACAAATATGATAATACGAAGGAATTTATAACGCAATGCCAACGAACTATCGATATCATTACATACGTGATACATAATATTATATATTATGTACCTACTATGACTATATCTTTCTTATTCCATATCTAGGATTCTAAGGCTGTTATCATAATTTCGAATATGTTATCAAAGTTTACATGCCACACTTAGCAGTTGTAGGACATAGCCTTTATTTACATTTTTTGGAATTACAAATCAGTATTTTTATACATAATTTATTCGTAGTAACTAGGCATCAGTAAACTGCAATAAATTGAACATCGCAATCACAGAAATAAATCAAGATGGAACGGCTAAGCGGGTGGAATACGCGTGTTTCAAACTTGCACAAGTGGGCAAAATTCGTTGAACGTTTATTCAGTCAGCGCGCACATCTCGACTTGATTACACCGGAGGGGTTGTGCAAAAATGTCTCATTGTGCACTGTGCAGTGTCTAATTGTAAAAACAGAAGTACGAAAGTAAATCGGTTAAAAAGAGATATTTCTTTCCACGGGTAAGTTATTTGTTCTAACTAAAAGCAAAGCAAAAATTGACACGCGCGATTCCTTAGCAACGGACGCGTGTGGCCGTTCTATCTTGATTTATTTCTGTGATCGCAATAATGAATTAATGATTATCGTCGCTTCTGTTCCTTCAATCATCACATTGAGTTAGGTCAGTGCCCCTGCGTGTAGGCGACTTAAGGGCCCGGGTTACCCTCGAAATTTTCATACATTCTTAATACCAAAATCATTTTCTCATACGAAAATATTTAACATGTTTGAGTTATTTTTCAGCTTAAGATAGTAATTACCTAGGGTCCTGAACAAATTTTTTTTACAAAATATTTAAATACTAAAAAAAAAATTTTTGTGTTTAAATATTTTTTAGTAAATTTACTACTAAATATTTAAACACCAAAAAATAGATAAAAACACGAAAAAATATATAAATAAATAGTAAATTTACTACAAAATATTTAAACCTTAAAAAATATTTTTTATTATTCAAATATTTTGTAGTAAATTTACTATTTATTTATATATTTTTTAGTGTTTATGTCTATTTTTTGGTGTCTAAATATTTAGTAGTAAATTTACGAAAAAATATTTAAACACAAAAATTTTTTTTTTAGTATTTAAATATTTTGTAAAAAAAATTTGTTCAGGACCCTAGGTAATTACTATCTTAAGCTGAAAAATAACTCAAACATGTTAAATATTTTCGTATGAGAAAATGATTTTGGTATTAAGAATGTATGAAAATTTCGAGGGTAACCCGGGCCCTTAAGCGACAGCTCACAGCCTACTTTTTGTTTCTATTGAATGTTGATATGCGCTGAGCCGCTGACACTTGTGAATATTGCACACCTCATTAACTACAACTACCGAGCGAATCCCACTTCTGCTATCAGTTATGAGTAGGTAATGAACTGATAAGAGCTACACATGGGAAATTACCATATGTAAATTGTATGCGGGTAGTAAACTACACCTGCAGATAAGCGGAAGGACGTTAGGAAAACATAAGTCAAAAGTTTATTAGAGCTATTAAAGATGTTGCAAAACCTTTGGACTTTTTAACTACAATGTAACCGTGCAACGATAGAACGCTCAATTTCTTTCAACGGCCATTAATTCCTAATGTCCGTTACGCTAATAATAATACTTTGCCCATTGTCTTACGATTGAAGTGACTTAGTGGTAGGTTATTAGTTATTACTTATTAGTTTATTACTTATTCCCTACTCCTAAATTACGAATAGCGAAAGACGAACCTTTAATCCGGTTAGCCTCAAATAAAAACCTATCGAAGGCAAGGAAACCTGATGCTCATGTCAAGTATCCAGAACATTCTAATGGATCTATGATAGCAGTAAAAAACGTAATGAAACTTCACGCAGAACTTTTTCTGGACGACGCGACGTGATACAATTATGCAGCGACTCCGCCGACACTCGTCCGCGCATATTTTACCATATCTTGTAACGGCGCGGCGCTGCCCTCGCCTCTTACCTGGAACAATAAAAAAGTAAAACTGTCAACCACGGCCATGGATATAAAGCTAATGAATTTGCCACCGCTGTCTTCGGATAAGGCGTACCCTGCTGGATACTGACCATATAAACGTAGGAATGTGCCATCATGATCTTGTTGACTCAACTGTGTCTGGATTCTGGGTATAAAATGGTTTCAATCTAGATAGAAAGTAAAATATAACTGAGCATTTTTTGCATCGACTTTAATTAATTGGCATCGTATTCTGAGAAAGCCCAGCAAGAAGTCAATAAAACTCAGATAGGATTAAGTGGCTGTGATATGTGAGTCGAGCGTGGGGCTAATGCATCGATAGCTAATATCCGTCAGTGACAGTTGCAGAGCGATTTACGGATTTCGGACTTGCGGGAGCCTTTTACGACTTTATAAAGTTGTTTTGGACTTAACATTATTTATTTATCGTACCATTATTCCAGTAATTAAAATTAAACAGACGTTGGTTGATTCTCTGACAAGCAGACGAAATTTTATTGAAATAGGTTAAGCGGCCTCGAAAGGGGTTTGGCATCAAATACCACATAAATACGAGTACGTACATATTAGATGAAAGTATTCGTAATCTTTTACTACCACAGCTGAGGGCTTGGCAATGAGGAAAATGCACAATCATCATTCTTAAAAGCGACGCTAAAAGCTGTCCTCAATTTGCTGCCTTATTTATCTATGGCAAAGAAACTAAAGCAATTAGTATTCTTGTCACCCGATAGCTTAGCGATAATACTGTTACTACTTACTGCTTTTAACACGTGGACTGCATTTTTACCGCGGCCCTCAGGATGCCGTAATGACAGCAATTACAGTGATATTTATTGTAATTTTCAGTTGCTACGTTCTTCGAATGAGTAAACTCTATGAATCAGTTTTTGCAAGTGTGCTTTGTGCATGATTCGTTTCTGTTTGTCTAGTTTCATCCACATACGAAGAAACTCTATTTTTTGAGTCGAAAATTAAATTTTATCCTTACAATATTAATTATTGTGTCTAATAAAATTTTGGACTGAGCGACGCTTTGCCAGTTAAGAAAGAATATTATGTAAGCATAGGATTAGCAATAAAATTGGTCCCAAGGAAACTATTTATATACTTCGGTTGGCGTTTAGTTTCAGCACGTACAGGTGAGTCGGGTCACTTGCGCGGGCGCCGTTGTTTCTACCCAGTCATGCGTGTCTGATGTGAGAGCGACTTAGGATGAGTGCACACTGCACAAACCCGCTTCCTACTTAGCATGGATGTCATAATTCTTTACGTGGTAGCTCAGTATTTTAAATATAAACAGTAGAACAAGTCAACCTTTGGATGTCTTTGAAATTAAACTATTTTTTGCAAATGAGATAACGCGTATGTGGCCAATTCCGGCGGTTTAGTAGGAGGATCATCTCCTGATATTTTATATTTGGTAATTCGTTATAGTAGTCTTGCCAAAATTATTAACTTGATCAATGATCATGAGCTTTTGAATGATTATACTCTATCATCTCGACAGATCACCGAAGGATTAAAACTAAGTATAAGCCCTTTAACATAGAGCTTATCGGATCAACAGTTAGGTATTAGGTTGAAAAGTTTGATTACGAGGCTCTTAGAATGGTTTTCAAGACGATTCTTTTAATTAGGGATATTTTTTTTGCTCGTTACATGACAAGTGAAACTAGTTTAGGAGCGTCAAGCGTGAGTCGCAAAATATTCGTTTGTGTTCGTGCCTTTATTTCCATAAGTGTCAACGTACATAGCAGTTGGCAGTGTAAAGTTGGAATAATGGAAGTTGAAAACGCGCGCGCTAGTTGTGGGTTGCGCCAGGCCGCCATACGGGCTCCCAGAGGAATATTTAGGTCCCACGTCATACGACATTTACATTTATGATTGTAATCATAGCCTCATAGGCTAATGCTCGATTCATCATTTCTAGGCAGGAGTTGGTAAATTCACTACTTTTTTTGGCTATATAATGGTTAACTCTCCTAAAATATCAGGAACTGCTTACGTGCATTCAGCATTGGAAGAGCATTTTCATTGACTAAAGCCTCGAAAAAAATATAGACTTTAGACAAAACTGGCAAGTTTCTAAAGCTAGTTTTGGTACTAAAGTTACAGTTCATTATAATAAACTCGATATGAAGTCTAAGAACTTCCAAGGACCTAGCTCACTTATTTAAGGACTGACCTTTCCTAAACTTTCGAAATTCGAAGCTACCATAAAGTTTAATCAACTTTATCTTATGAAATAACTAATTTAAGAGTTCGTAATATTACAGAAAATGAAAGTAAAATTATAGAGGCAATATTAACGATGAGGTATCGAGTTACTCTTGAGTCGTGTGTTATTCCACACGGAGTCGCGGACCGAGAAGAGTTATGAATGATATGCCATTGGATTCCTTAACAGTTGGATAATCAAGATGATAAATTACAAGTATGTTTCAGTTATCGTGTATGTTGAATAAATATTTTTAAATGGTCTTAAAAATTTGCTTATTCACTTGTGTAAGAAAATGAAAATGTAACACAAATTAATCCTCTTTCTACTAAAAATATACAGTACACGGTATGTTTCTGGACATTTATAGCTAATCAATAATCATGCGAAGTTTAGTCTATGTCTATCGAGCTACTTCTTATAGGTAAGTACGTCACTAATCTCTGCTGCATACATTATGAAGATACAATGAGGATATTTTAATCATTAAGGGTTATAATTATTATGAACAAAATAATCAGCCATATCAGCTAGTAGGGAGCTAAAGAACGCCTCCTTAAAATGTTAATCCAGAATCTATGGCGCCGGAAGATGTCCTACTGCCTACACAATATTTGCTAAGCAAAAACAATATTTTCCCTGTGTTCATTGAATTATACGGGTTAATTCGGAACGAATCGTGAGGTCGACGCCTACGTGTTACACGGGTGTTTAAAAACAATTCAATTTACATAACGTTTCCAATTAAAGTTAATGATTGCCATATAATAATCCCCATTAAAGTTCCCAAGAAGTCGAAATTGTATTGTCTTCTGAATTCATAATTTTCCGAAATCGGAAATACAAGGACATTCTAAATTAGTAATTACACAATACCAAAATATTTAAACAACTGATCAGGTATTAAAATGTTTTTCTTTATTTGATCCAAAAGTTACTTGACTGTAAGAGAACGAGGACACTAAGGATCTAATCAAGAGTGAATATTTTTGAAAATTGTAGAATAATTTGGTCGATGTCAAGCTTAATATAACCCGACCATGTAAAATGAGTCTGCCATCAGCCTGTAAATCAATTGCAGAAAATGTATCTTCTTTTGAAACTGCATCAAACCTCCATTCTTCAAAGTGATACTTATTATTTAGTATAATTTACGAACGAAGGGTACCTCCTAACTAGTAATCTAGATTCTAAGTACCATCAAGGAAATTGATTCCTAGCACATTCCTAGGCAGTTGACGGACCTACGTCATTTGGTCGGTTTATGTCCATTCAATGTTAGCTGTGATCGGTTGGATGGGTGTGACAACGCGACCAAATTACTTAGGTCCACCATCTGCTTAGGAATCAACTTCTCTGATAGTACCAACAATAGTACAATAAGTCACATTATGTCTGGGCAGTTGATGTCACTAGGTACAGTGGGTAGGGCTAGTTTGTAACTAATTAAATAGGTGAGGCCGGAGCTATTGATGCCGGTGGATATCGCCTTGGAATTACTGAAACTAAAGGGTAAAAATGGCAAAGTAAGTGCAGTACTCAGCTTCAATAACTGTTTTTGCAAACAAATTACTCTACATTTTACTACAAAGTGCAGCGAATAATATTATTCAAAAACAACAAGTACTGATGTCATGTTGGTCCTTCGAAATTAAACAAAGTTTGTTTTCAATTTATCCTCTACATGCCTCCAGATTTCCAGCTAAAAATAGTCACATGTTTATGAAAAACCTCACGTAGCCTTTCAGACTTAATAAAGGTATCGGATAACAATAACGACGAAGGGCAAAGAGCTTAAGATGAAGTCATAGAGAACTCCATCATCGATCCTTGTGAACGAACCTACAATATTGCAAATTTCAATGATATAATAAGAAGCATCCAATGATAGTACCATTAGGCGAATTATATTTTAGGCAAAGCTACATTTCATTTGCCACACGGAACTGATTTTGATGAAATTTTGTAAGGATCTTCGAGTCCCGGAAAAGGACATAGGATTCTTTTCATCCCCGAAAAATGTACGGTTCCCACGTGATAAAAGAATTTTTGCGCCTAAAGTTGCGGGCATCAACTAATGTATGTATAAGTACGTCATATTATATATACTTTATTTGTTCCGAAAATAACAGTGATGTGGATATGATGAGGGCATGGATATTTTGAGTACTTTGACAATTATTGACATAATAAAAAGCGGAACATTAGAGCTTTGAAAGAAATACCTTTTAAGTAGCCTTTTAAGAGGATACACCAAGAGTGTGAGAAATTGAAAATAGGTATTTGAAAATGTATTGCTGTCTCACCAATCTCAAGTCTCCCACCGCAGACTAGCGCGATAGAGAGTGAAGAGACAACACGACAAAAGTTCTAATAAAAGAACAGAAAATCTTAGATTCGTTGTCCGATGATTCCTTCTCCAAAACTTAACCGATTTAAGTACTTTTTTTCATTAAGAATTATTAAAGCAAGGCTTGAGCTGTGTTCCTATGTTTTTTTTTTTTTTGTATATTCTAGCCAGTTTTGTTTTCTGGGTGTTTGAACACAGAGGAAAATCTGGCCATTTTTGGGTTTTTGGACGTTCTTATCTTTTTTAATAATAAAATTATGAAAAAAAAGATGCTAATTAATAGTGGCCATAGATAGTCAGGAAAAAAATCATAACTCTACCGGCATTATCCAGGTAGGAAACTGGGGACAACGTTTGTATGGAAAAACGGCGGTGTGGGCTCCTCTCAATGTCTTTATGAATATTTGTGATGTTCACAAGCTTCTGACGTTTGAAATACCCAATAGCTATACAATAACCAAAAGATGTGCTAACAACAATGTAAATACTAAATAGTAAATACCCTCAAGTCATCGACGCGACTAAGAGTCTCTGTGGACTCAATAGCGGCGTGCTAATTAGAAACAGACATAATGGACAGTAGAGTTAATTTTACACTTCGGCTATGTGACGTAACCACTTGACAATTATGAACAAACGAAGGCAGAATAGAACCATCTTCTGCGAGTTTAATTATTCTTAACAATTGCCCTAAACTTGTTAAACTAATATACTATTCTGTGCCTAAACTTAGTCGATAGCTACATGATAACTGGAAACTGGGATAAACCTCTTTTTAAAGCTCTTTATTGAGACTTAACAGCAATCATCAACAAGAGAGATGGGTGCTGATGTCGCTTGCGATGTTTTAGGTTAAACTCCAAACCGTATGTATATACTGTACAGTTTATTGTCGAAATTCAATTGCGAAATTTATAGAATGTATTATTATTAATTTATAAATCTAGTGTTGTTTTCTTGATTGTTCGTTTAGGTATGCTGTTCTTTTTCTATATTTTTTATAAAAAAGAACAGCATCATCGCTATTGTTTATTGTTTACCTTATATAAAGATTTAATTCTTATATTATCGCACATATCTGGCGGTCCGGATGCGGCGCTCGTTAATACGATTAATCCATATAAGGAGGATCCCTAAAACCGGTGTATCTTCTTCACACCGGAACACGCTGTAAACCACAAGTCCACAGTCACGTGTACAATTCACATAACGGTACACATTTCGTGGGAACCATTTGAAGTAACAGAAAACAAGTATAATTAAGCTTCGTGTTGTATACGAATGCGATAATCTGTCTATTGTATCGCACGAAAATACCTCGTACAAACGGAAAGTTTTACATCTACATAATATAACCACATTTAGGGATGAAAGAAAATTATTTTTGCGAAGTAGAACTTACTGAATTTACGACTAGAAGAAGAGCATCTTAAGATGGCATTTATTGAAGAAAAGCAATAACTCACTGCGACACACAGCTAAAGCGGAAGAGCCTACAAAACTTTCGTCTGCAGGTACCTACTACTTGCTGCTTGTCATTTGGTTGGCAATAACAATTATTTCTCAGTATCTCGTTTCCTACGAAGGGACCACATGACAAATTCTATAACTCTATTATCATTGCCTCCACTTTAGTAATTTTAGATCTCATTTCGATGAGAATAATAATTATAGCTCTATGGCAGAGGTTATAAATACGGTAAATTTTTCATCAATCTGATCCATCAATCTGATTGACGAAATATTGATGGTTATAAAAAAGTTCATATTAAAAAAATAATCAATCCATCAATCCGTGGGTTAGACGATCAATTTTTCGTCAATTTTTACAGGATTGATGGATCAGATTGATGAAAAATTGACCGTATAACCTCTGCCTATGATAGCAGTAGGAGAAGTCTTGTGTCGTAACTCGGAACAGAAGGCTGATGTATTATGTAGCTAAGGTCTACGACCAAGACCATTAAATTTCAAAACGCAAGTACCCAATAGGATACGTCTGAATCATACTTCAGATAATTTATTGGCACTATTACTATGACTCAGACCAACTTATACATAATTATAACACGTACAATAGTTTTAAAATCCGGAAGACAACATCGTTTCCGTAATCCTTTTGTGAAATATTTATTTGATAATTTATATTCCGTAATCCATTTTATACTATTAGATATCCGATGTATTTGAATGTCTAGCATGTAGAGGTAATAATTTAATAAAATTATGTATTTAAATATCCACTGAGTAAATACAAACTAAGAAAGTAATTATTATTTTTGTGAGGACCACCAGGGCTTAGCATGACAACTACAATAGACAATAGAAATAGGAAAGAATTGACATATAAATTATATTGTGTCTTATTTCGTAAACTGTAAATCTCTGACTCCACTTTTCCGGACGAAAAAACCCTTGGGCCTAAGCCTTAGCTATAGCTACCTTCAGAGGAACTAAATTTCAAATTAGGAACTCAAAACACAGTAGTAGATCCGCAATAGATAATTCGAAATCTAAAACACGTTTTCCCGCGCGATTCGCCGGCGCAATCCACTGATCTCGTTCGTAATCTGCGGTTCAACGACTTATGGCCGGTCAGGGTCCCGACTTGACATTGCTCTTTTTATTTGACGGGTTATAATCTAGCAAAACAATGGTCTTTTTTTGAACGAAATTCGACTGGGTTATAAGTGGAGCAGTTGTTTTTGTGTGTTTTATAATACCGTTGTTTGTTTCCATTTTAATTTTGTAATACAAGTTACATGTCGACTGTAATACAAACACATTCTTTAAAAAGTCATTCTTCAAGACATTTAACACAGTGCAAGTGCGAATAATTGTGTTTTTACAGAACTGGTAGACCCATTTATATATACACAAAATTATGTATATTTCAAAATTTGAATCATTATTGCCTAGCACGTAACTTTTTTCCAATTTTATGCGTCACATTTTCTAATACGTTACACATTAATGTTTCTACCTATCTAAACAAACCTTGTCTTTACTATGCCGGAGATAGGTTAGTACTTAGTAGATAAGAACTATTAATAGTAGGTAGGTGGTACAGAGATAACTCAAGCTCAACGTAAATTAGAGATAAGGAGTAAAGGTGTAGGTACATAGAGTTACACTTTATAGAGTTGTTTAATGGTGCTTTACCAATTTCGCCTTTAGGCTAAATACAGGATTTCCGATTTGATAGTGATATCAAATAACTATTTATTTTCTTCCCTAACGAACTGGAACTATGAGGCTTTATCTAAATTAACTTTAGACGAGAATATCTAAGACTAATAGGAGCGGAGAAACAGGAAAATGTGGAAAAAACGGGGAAAACTATATCTCACGAATTACTGTCGAGAATTTTTTCATGTTATTTGACCGTATCTAGATATTATAGAGTAGACCACTTGGAAGGACTTGTAGACTTATGATTTGCGAAAAAATGTACGGTTTCCGTGAAATTCCTAATTTACGCGGGCGATGCCGCGCGGAACGTTTTAAATCTAGTATTGATATAATATAGGTAATATTATCGACAGCTGCTGATAGTGTTTTCAATAAACTATGCCGGCAGTTTTGGGGAGAAAAATCTGGGTCTCTTATCCCAATTCCTAGTACAACTGCGCATTTTTCAGTAATTTATATTTTCCTCGTTTGATCCCCGAGCAGTCTTCCATGTCACTTATTAAAAGAGTACTTAATTCTTCTGAATATATTTTTAGAAATAGTAAATCGCTAAGTGGAAGTCAAACAATCACTCGGCAGGCGCCGCGCTACTATCTAAAGCCAATTACAATTTACATAGCAGGTCAGGGAGTAACTGATAATTAAGTTAAATAATTGTTTGATTAAATTTCAATATTATCACTGTTGTTTACAGACTGGGATATTATTGGCCTACTCAGATAAATGACGAGATTTTCATTGTTTTACAACATAGCCTTTGTTTGTCCTTACAATACGATATTGCCCTATACCCACTAATATATATATTATGTGCCTATACATCAATCTGTGTTTTGTGGATCGACAGCTCCAAATAAAAAAGCGGCCAAGTGCGAGTTGGACTCGCCCATGAAGGGTTCCGCAGCAGCAATAAGGTTTATTTTTATGAAATTAAAAGGTTTTTGATTTATTTTTACAGACAGACAGACATGACGAATCTATAAGGGTTCCTTTTTTGCCATTTTGGCTACGGAACCCTAAAAATCGAACAAGCTACGGCTACTGACTAGTCATAAGTACCTATACAGTCATCGTACAGTGTACACTGTACACAATACACAAGCCGGAGCCCGGATGCCGGACGGATAAACCAACACGATCGACATCGATCAGGAGCAGGACTAACTTTTCAACATCCTACGCTTTGCGATTCGTTCACGATATTTGAATGAACTAAATACACGACTACGGCTAATACAGTATTAAAAATCCTGGATCCATCTCTACATCTCATACCACCATTGCATTGTTGTTAACTGTACTTGGTGCATGCGGAACACATGCGGACTGTGGAACATTCCCGACGCGCGTCTCGTTGTCGGACCGAATTCGTACGCGACCGGGGTACCAAGCGCGACACTATCTTGTTCTCTTTTTAATTCTGTACACATCTGGCAGCATTCTTATAACGTATTGCAGAGGAAGTACTGTTACTTTACTAGAGCCAATTAGCTTCAACCCAACGACATTAACATTTTGCCGTTTCATAGGAAACGGACCGAATCGAATTCATTCTTTGATCCAGTCAAGTCAAAGCTGTAGTAATCTTGCATTTAAATAGAAGAATCGGCAAGTTCACTATGTAAGTATCGTGCAACAACTTACAAGCGATTGACAGCAGATACGATACAAGTTTCGCTATTTGCATTGCTACCTGCTGCAAGAATAAAGATACAAAATCATCCTGCCGGGTATTCAAAATTGTATACAGACAGTCATCCAAAACAATTCTCAAGTTACAATTTTAATAACGGCCATGTTTAATTTCCTAATTTAAAAATTTCTCGAGGGAACTCAAAGTGAACAATGGGCGTAATCGATAATGAGAATGAGTACTTCACTCCGCCACGCTGCATTATGACTACGCTACACTATCATAGAAAACCTCACGAGTGAACGACCATAACCGCAACCACTTTCTTTTCACCGCAGTCGATCGGTGGAAATTATTAAGTTGTGCTACAAATATAATATTATGATTAGGAACTAACGAATAGTGCCAAGCAATCAATCAAGGATTAAACTAGTGTCAGAACAAACAGTACCTTACCTACTTGCCTATGGCATACTAAAGACTTAAAGAGTCAAGACTCGTAGGTAGTCGACTCGAGAGCAGAGGCGGCGCAAGGTTTGGGCGGTGTGGGCGACCGCCCACGGCCTCGCGGTCCTAGGGGCCTCGCGAGTCGCGCCCCTTGGACAGCGCGTTTTTTTAAAGATTTACGAGTAGGTTAAAAAAAATATTTCAACTGCAAAATCTTCTTGCATCATCCATCAGGGAACCTCGCAAAATATATTTTGCCCACATAAAATTTAGGTCTTGCGCTCTGCCACTGCTCGAGAGTAGAGTAAGCCATAGCGTCAGTGACAAAAAGAATCATCTCCACCAACACTCAGAAGAAAATTGCGTAATTGTACAGAACTCAGAAGATTGAAGACAAACCAATTATTATTAATTAACTTTAAAACGGCCTATCTGAAAAACCTCATTGCAGATAATAAATCAAACGAAATAATACTGCAATGAAAAGCAAATTAAAAGCCTTGAAAGTCGTTTCAATATATAATATTATAGTCTGGCACTGCATGAGCCAAGGACGGAGTTATCCTATTAGGGGAAGCGGCTAAAGGTCAACTGTCACTTTCCTAGTCAGTATACTACTAAGTCTAGTCTATAGCCAATAAAACTAGCATAGGAATTGCTGATTACAAATGTTGAAATGCCGAGGTTTAAAGCCTTCGGAGTAGGCTTTTACTCCTTAAAATTCATAGCTCTGCAAAAATCTGCAGTGGTGAGACGTTGTTCTATTTAGTAACTCTACATAATAACTAATAAGCTAGATAATAATGATATTACTTACCTAGCCAAGAAGTGCATTATTACTCAGAAGTTTTGCATAAATTGTAATGGGTGCTTCCTGTGATCTGAACTAAGGCAGTAATCATTACCCTCGCGAGTTCTTTTGCAATTTTACAATCAATTTAACACGTCATAATAAATAGTATTGCAAAAACTTAATGACGGCAGTCGCAGTCGGCTCACACGATTCACTTTCTAGGCGCATTTGCATGCACTTACGCTACTGTACAATATATTATTACTGTACAATATATTGTTTGCTGTCATTTGTTGTGGGCCGAGCTGGAAATTGCCTTCTAGACTCCCGGTTTTTTACACAAAACAGGGTTTTATTAACATCTTACATCGCTAATAAACTCGATACCTGCAAAGTGCAAATAGCTCATTGAGCTTTGACTCTATCTCAGAATTCATTGTCTATATCAGCAGTGTTTAATTTACCTGGTTCTATAAATTTAAAATTCCGGTCAACGAAGTTACGTGACAAACTGTACAGCTACAATATTTTTCCATGCTGACAAAAAGGTCATTTTGTGACATAGAAAAAAATATTATTTTCCTTAAATTTTTCCTTTTTGTTTTTCCTTTAAACAAGGAGAAACCCAGTCATAAAACATTTTCCGAAAAGACAATAGCAATAAAACAATAATATTTGAATAATGCCTGGTTTATGAGGTTTTTTACAGGAGTTTATTTATATTTTGTTTCAGAACCCCGTTAAGGCTCTTTAAAATTCCTTATTGCAATTGCAATATCTTCAATCTCTCAGAACGTGATAAGTTTTAAACATCGATAAGAGTCATGCTGCATCGTATTACGTATTGCAATTTGCAAGTGAGAGGCGGGGAGCCGGCGCCAGTCACCCAGTCGCCGCTGGATTTGGGTCACTCAGCTATCGAGTCCTGTACCTACTTTTATTGGCACTACACCAGAATATCACAATAATGAATCTTATCATTTGCTTTGGAGAGCTTTTTTTATTGATTTATACTTCGAGAATCGAGCATGGTAACAAAAACGCTCTACCATTTCATATTTCGTAAGCATAATATTTTTAAAAGTATTATGGTCTCAGTTTTATTGTTTTAATACGAGAGAAGGAAAAGTCGTGATAAATAATATAATAAATAATACATAATATATTATTATATTAGGTACTGTAATACAAACAGGAAACATCCTTAAGGCCGTCACAGACTTAGCTATAATATATATATTAATATACCGTACTAAACACACTGAGACCAGAAATATATATTATATAGCTGAGTGTGTGGTCCCGCGAAAATTATATAGAAAATATATATTAATATGCCTAGCTATAAATATATTAATATAATATATTATAGCTAAGTCTGTGACGGCCTTTACTCATCGTATTGTCACTGATTAATGATTATATGTCACTAATTAATATTTAATGAGCCGTTAATTTTGTCGACAAAAACCAAAAATACTCGTTACATAAGAAGTTCTGAATACAAGGATTTCCGAAGTTTTTTTGTTTGATATAATATCAGTGAACCCGAGTCCCGAAGGACAATGTCAAAATTATCTTGACAGTTGAGACCCGCAATGAAGTGCACAGAATACAGAAGGAATGAGTGTAGCAAAGAGAAGTAACAGAACAGCAAAACATTTTAAATATTATTGGGTATCATTTAAGCTATCACCAATTTAATTAGTTTTGTGTTTCTTAAATAATAGGGTTTGTCCTCAAAATAGTAGATCTGTCACCAAAATGTAGTCACCAAACAATGCAAAATCAGTTCCACAATAAATCACCTAAAATCCTGAGATATAAGGTCTAGTACCAAATAAATGTTTTTGTATACAGTATTATAATATGTGTGTCGTAATAAGTATTTAAGCAAACCAATTTAAAGAGATCACCAATTTAAAATCATATTATGTTACTAGAAAATTGCATTAAGTTCAAATAAAAAATTAGGGTTGTCATCATCGTTTCAACCAAAAGATTCTGCTACTTAACTAGACTCCCAAGGTTCTAAATTTCCACTGGTAGTATAAATTATATTTAAATAAAATTTTTAGCAGAGTAGTAAATAAAACAATTAAAGTCAAAATAATCAATATTTATTGTTTAAAATAATTACCACTGAACAATCAGCGCTGGTTTAAAATAGCTGGCTTATGGCTAGCAGAATAGTAGATAAAACACTTAATTAAAGTTAAAATAATCAATATTTATTCTTAAAAATAATAACCACTGAATAATCAGCTCTGGTTTAATATTTAATATTTCTGGTTTAATATTTGGTGACAGATCTACCATTCTGAGCACAGAGCTATTATTTAAGTAACAAAACTGTTATTATAAGAACGAAGTTTATATATTCATGTAATGCAATATAATTTTATTGGTTATCGATCTCTTATTTTACACATGATAATATATATTAACATTAATTTGATAATTCATACCTGGGAACAATTTTAGTTTATCTGAGAACGAAAATATTTCGTGGCGATAGATCTATTTATTAGGTGATACAACTTGATGACAAATATATAAATTTTGGTGATAGAAAATATAGTTCCCAATATTATTTAACTGTAGGTACAAAGTTTAAGCAAATGAGATAATCGCATGATAATTTGTTAATACTGGAAGACCTTGAACCCGCGACCCTCCATCTATCTCTGCATCGTGCATCGTACTAAACAGATCATCGAGATAGTCTTATCTAGTCTACGTGTTGGTTCACCTCTCGTCTAACAATG
Organism: Plebejus argus; assembly: GCA_905404155.3. Lineage (NCBI taxonomy): Eukaryota > Metazoa > Arthropoda > Insecta > Lepidoptera > Lycaenidae > Plebejus > Plebejus argus. The sequence goes on along the minus strand of FR989927.1, from coordinate 6,763,183 downwards.
TGTTCACTTCATAAGATCATTTATTTTTGTAGCGCCACGGCGATAGCAGTTAGCCACAGATCTAATAAAAACTTACAGACAAAATGGCCATGGTCAATAAAACACCTTTATTAATACTGATATTAAATATATATTCATATTGTGTTGAATTGATCAGCAGTAGGTAGGTGGTGCTCAATGTTAATTTTTAATAGAAATAAAAAACGATTTTAAATTTTCTGCGTTTATCACTGAATAAATGAAACATTTTCCATTCGTGTTTTCATAATATTACATTTTATAAATAACATTTACCTCATCATCACATACTAAACCCGTATGTACCTGAATTCTTTAGAACTCACATCAGTCCACATACCTGCATTACAGTCCACATAATATACGTTAATACACATAATAATATTATATTACCGAAGTGTTGTAACATGCAATACAGTAAGACATGCATTGCAAATCGTGACATTAGTTCAGCATACGTGGAGCGCGTCCGTTGACGCGCTCCACGGTCCAATGGATATTTGTTATTTAAATTATGTGATCATAATTTTAGGAATAGTGAGGCCGTATCAAATATTGTATGGGTGTCAAGTCTATTTTACTAGAGTCTGTGGCACAAACTTGACTAACTTCAAATTATTTTAGTAGCAAGTGTCGGCCGGCTCGTGGTGTTTGGAGAGGTAGTCTGGAGTCAACGCGCTGACATGTTTTGTTAGAACTTTTAAAAGCTTTTTAAATTTGTTACTCGTTACGCTTTTTATGCTTTTAGAGAGATCGATGAAATATGCATTATAATTATTATCTACCAAAAATTAGATATTAAACCGTAAAAGGGATACCTTGTAAATAGCTTACTTTTTAATTTCACTAAAGTTCAATCTTAGCTTTGAAGTTAGAGTTATGCTACAGAGTTAAACGTATTTAAATTGTGATTCAGCAACGTAGACTTGCTCAATTAGTACTCGTAAATTTTTAGTTCAAACTTACACATTGAAATTTTAATGATCGGGTGTTGGAACACGCGCGCTCGTGTTCCCACTTCCAGTACAAATATTTATTAAGCTGCCAGTCTAGACGGTGGAAGCTTCGTTACCTCAATATTTGCTGTATGTATTGATTTAAAACAAAAGCCCTCGTTAACCAGAAGGTATGGACACGTTTACTGTTGAACCACTAAATTGTCCTATAAATAGACCCATGTGGGAGAACTATTTCGGTGAGCACGAAGACGGCAGGGAATTAAGAATTCTATAGAACTTATTGTTTTAAACTGGATGTATAATTGGTTACATAGTTTCCATCGTGGAAAATGTGCACGGATAGCGATCAACTAAGTAGGTTCGGGCACAACTCTTCAACTTCCAAGCGGCCACATAAGGCCGCGAGAACAATAGATTTCCAAGAATCCGCGATCGAAGAAGAAAGCAGTCCACAAAAATTATCTCGTGGTTATTTGTTACCATAAGTGAACTAACAATGTTGTCGCATGTAGTATGTACAACGTACTCGATTTTTTGTGCGTTTTCTTTGAAATGAGTAAACATGTACTCATTATGAAGTGAAAATGCGCGGGAACTGAAGTAGCGCAATGCTCAGTCCTTTGTTGATTCGGACAACGGTGCAGAATTGCGATTCACAAGCGAGGTCAGTTTCACTCCAACATTTGTTACAGTCAACGTGCGGGAACAAATCCTAAACATTTACGATTTATCGTATATCATTAAACTGGAATAATGAACTTAGATTCATTGGCATTGTATGATGTCAACCAAACCAGTACCAAGAACACAAGAGTCCAATTAAGTTTATATTCCCACTATTCGGAATGTAAAGTTATCAAGTTTATTCAAAATAATATTCGTCCTCATTTAAATTCTATAGTCTAACACAAAAACAGGTAAACATGTTTTATAAATTATACCTAATAAATTGCGCGGCCAGGTTCTATTCATATACATAATAATTAATAATTTACGATTACAATCGATTAATTATTCGGTCCGTTGAACTAGCAGACTACAAGGTGGAAAAAATTGTGAGAATCAAATTATACTAGATTATTTAAAACACCTTCCTACTGTACTTTCTTCCTCGTCAAAGTAGTAAGTGGTAAACTGGTAATATTGCCAACTTGAAAAATCTTATAAGACAACTAATGCTTTGCTCAATCAGGAATGATGAAAAAAAAGTATCGTAGAAAGAATCTTTCATTCCTTGGGTCTCCCATAAACCAGGAACCACTGTGATCTCTTGAGGGTATGAAGAAACTGGGCAATTAAAAGGATTCAAATCAAATATTATATATATAATTTCCAATTAGTAATCACAAGTTTAGTTTAATTGGTATAAAATATATATATAATATATATATATAGCAATTGAAATCGAATTTTATACAAAACCATTAGTGGAAATGCCACAATTTCAACATCAAACGTAACTAATAAAATCTACATTTAAAGTAATTACGTTCCTAAACCAGAATACCTACTTATATTGTGATTTATGTGGAAATCTTAACTCGTTTCTTAATGCCAGTTCAAGGTACAACATTAAACCTTGGTGCGACAGTTCTACGGAATCCAACGAAAAATCCGGAATCTGATTCTAGTGGCTCGTAATTTACTGAACCAGTTCTCCACAAAGACATTGTTGTCCTTTGCTTTGTTTTAACCTTGGAGATGTTACAAATAAGTAATAACACACTCGAGCTTCTTGACAAAGACAAAAATGTATTCTTATAGCCTATTTTTGTACTCGGCAATTAAAATTAAGACTGAAAACGGGCACAACCATTTTCATCCTTGCGTTCTGAAATTATATATTTAAAGAGGATACACCAAGGGCAAGAGAAATTGAAAATAGGTATTTGAAAATGTATTGCTGTCTCACCAAATACCAATCTCAAGTCTCCCACCGCAGAGCGCGATAGAGATAGCACGACAAAAGTTCTAATAAAAGAACAGAAAATCATCGATTCGTTGTCCGCTGATTCCTTCTCCAAAACTTAACAGATTTAAGTATTTTTTTTTATTAAGAATTAAAGCAAGGCTTGAGCTGTGTTCCTATCCTCTGTTCCTATGTTTTTTTTTTGTATAGTCTAGCCAGTTTTGTTTTCTGGGTGTTTGAACACAGAGGAAAATCTGGCCATTTTATTGGTTTTTTGGACGTTCTTATCTTTTTCAATGATAAAATTATGAAAAGAAAAGAAAACATAAGGACATGCTAATAGTGGCCATAGATATTCAGGAAAAAAATCATAACTCTACCGGCATTATCCAGGGAGGAAACAGGGGACAACGTTTAAGTATGGAAAAACGGTTCTAGTGGTAGCTTTAATAGCTCAGGCTTTAGCACCCGTTTTCACCGACCGCACCCGGCTGTGTTCCCCTAGGGCGAGCGATCTTCTAGAGTATGAGGTAAAAAGATAAGAGAGTAGCCCTAATGGTCTCTAAGTCTAGGGATTAGAGAATAAGTACTTTACGTAGGAAACGATTGTTCAAAGCAGTCATCACATTATAAAACCGCTTAAAGTGTAAGCAGCAATTATAATAGGCATCAGAGGTTTTCTATCTCGGCATTGCAGCGTTTCCTTTTTGTGGACGCGATAACGATAATAATCATAACTTTTAATATTTCTCTGGAAATATTATGAGTTGTGGCAATTAAATTATTGTGAGAGTAATCTATTACAGCGCGAAGTATACGACAGCATAATATTATGACGTAATAAAATTAAATTAAGAAATTTAAAAAAACCCCCGCCAAAAAACTTTAAAAAGTAATGAAATAACATTTCCTGACTTTAAGTTTAAATCATTCCTAAGAGTAAAGTAATATTTTAGTCCATAATTGTTGTCAAGGTGTGTCGGGGGACCGCTAAGTAAACTACCACAACAGCGACTTTTGCATTTTGTATCGCCATAATAGTCGCTGATTCTCTCGATTCGGGTCGCTGTGAACAGACCCTTAATTTATATTGTTATGTGAAATCAAACATCTACATTAGCGGTCCCCCGACACACCTTGACAACAATTATGGACTAAAATATTACTTTACTCTTAGGAATGATTTAAACTTAAAGTCAGGAAATGTTATTTCATTACTTTTTAAAGTTTTTTGGCGGGGGTTTTTTTAAATTTCTTAATTTAATTTTATTTTATGCTTTTTAAACTTGTGCAGAATAATTCCTATCAACTGGATCATATCCCAATGAATACCATCTATAAAATATGTCCTCTTGGATGAGGCCATCAATATGAGCCCAAACATGAAACTTCCACTTTAGATTCATACGGAGCTTGGCTTCTATAGAATCCAGGTGATGCTGCAGCAGCAGCATGCAAATATTTACTGTTTATCTACGTCTTACTGGTTGTCGCAATTAAAATGAGCCCAAACACGAAACCTCTGCTCTAAGTTGGTGAGGAGTTGGGTATCCTATTGATTACCAGGTGATGCTGCACCACCAGGTCAACTTTCCAATAATGTGTATATATTCATAAGTGTCTCGAACCAGGATGCAAAATATAAAACCCATCAAACGACTGCAAGTTGCTAATCGTCCTATCACGAACCAGATATTCCGTGATATTTCAGCAATGAGCAGGCTGATGATGATGAACTATAGCTAAGAACACTCACCGTCATGTCAGCTTTCAAACAAAAAAAACTAGATCAAAAACGGTCCACCCGTTTGGATGCTACGATGCCACAGACAGACAGACAGACAGACAGACAGACAGACAGACAGACAGACAGACACGTCAAACTTATAACACCCCTCTTTTTGGTCGGGGGTTAAAAAGTTAATGCGAAGCCTATGCACGGGAGCAATGGCATTTTATAATGGAACTATCATGACGCGCGGGCTATTGAGCCTCCACTCTCAGGTAAGTAATGAAAAAAATAAAGAACCTTGATTATGTGAAAGTACACTTTTGTGAAGATATAAAAATATGCCAGAAATACGCTCAGCTTTTAACCAAACACCATAATTTGGAATTGGTATCAGAGAATTTTTCTGATATTAATCCATACTGTCGTCTGTCTATTACCTCTTCATGCCCAAATGGCTTTGAGTCCCGGGAAAGGACATAGGATGCTTTTTATCCCGAAAAAATGTAAGGTTCCCGCGCGATAAACGAGTTGCGGGGGTCGTCTAACTCTAATTTATAATAATCTGGCGTGAGGCTCATATTTTATCTTTTTTAGGGTTCCGTAGTCAACAAGGAACCCTTATAGTTTCGGTCTGTCCGTCCGTCTGTCCGTCTGTCTGTCTGTCTGTCTCTCCGCGGTTTTGCTCAGACTATAGGACCTACAAAGCTGTAATTTGGCATGAATACACATATATTAATAATGCCGACAAAATGGTACATTAAATATTTAAAAAATATTTTTCTTTATGGTAAGTACCTCCCCTACACATCAAGCGGGGTTGAATTTTTTTTTCGCGCCCACCCCATCGTGTGGGGTGTCGTTGGATAGGTTTTTTAAAAATATTATGAGTATTCATAGATCATTTTCCGATTTAGGGATCCATTTGTGAAATATTAAGTTTTAAAGTGGAAAAAATCGTTAGAGTCCAGTGTCCCCCCCTTCTACCAGCTAAACGGTTGCTTCTGGAAATGTGAAAAAATTCACCGGAGTAGGAAATATGCTGAATTTAAAAGGAAAACTATCACGGCTAAGAAGACTTCGTAAGTTATTGGGCAATAGTTGATCAACTAAAAAAAATATATTCGGCGAAGTATAAAGGAACTTTTCGTTCAAATTCCTTTGAAAGTAACTGAGATGATGTTGTTAGTAGTGTGAAACATGTTATAAATGTACATTCATCGACCATACAAAAATTTTCAAAAACTAGCGGTACTACGGAACCCTATATTGCGCGTGGCCCGACACGCACTTGGCCGGTTTTTTTACTTTACAAAATTCGTCATCCATAATCCACATCCTTCTGTTATACAGACTAGATCTTCCAGAAGGAAGAAGGTTTCTGGTCAGAAGACCAAGTCCACGAACTAGATTACACTTCTTGCAAAACACACGGCAGATGGTAGGTATGAATAACGAATAACGACCAACCCCACAAAATCGATGTCAGGCATTCCCGACCTGTCTACGTGGTATTGAACTAGAACTTCCACGGATTATTGATTCACTACACGGGGTTTACGTACTTATATAACTAACTACTTGTGAATTGTAGTGTAGTTAAAATGTAACAAGGGCTTAGGAGTTAGGACTCAGGACACAACTTCGTTTGGTCCAGGCATATATAGAGCTTCAAGCTTGATTCTTGACTCCACAGACCACAAGTTGCATCAATGGAAGTCGACAGAAGATAATATGTTTTACTACTGGATACTGACTGATAATATTTATCTACACTACTATTATAAAGAGGAAAGATTTGATTTTTTGTTTGTTTGTTTGTTTGAGTCGAATAGGCTCCGAAACTACTGGACCGATTTGAAAAATTCTTTTGCTATTGGAATCTTACATTATTTCTGCTGAACATAGGCTACATTTTATTTTGGAAAAAAGTAGGGTTCCGTAAGATATTTGAGTTTTTCGGACGCAAGGTGTAAAAAATCAGCTAGAAAAGTTACTTATTTTGCGTACGCTGCCTAAACTATAAAAGATAGAACCATAAAATGTTCTAAGTAATTGTAGATCTTATAAATATCTACAATAAAGTCCGCGACACACGATACCTATCTATGTCGAGTGAGGCACAATAACCATTTATTTATTTAAAAATCCTGAATTTTTTTTGGACTACATTTAAACGGATATATTTTACTCACGCTGTTAATCCTTATCAAAATAAACTATTTTATCACTAAGTACAGTTTATGTAGATAATATTTGGTCTTTGAATAATTAAAATTGGACGTTTGGATTTGAAATTATGGCGAAATTAAAATATTACGATAGTGGGCGTCACCAAAGCGCGTGCGGGAGGAAGACAATATTCTGTTGTAGAAATGAAAATTCTGTACATTAAAGATATGAAATGACACCCGAAATTACACCTTTGTCACTACATCGCTATAGAAGCCAAAAATGTGGTTAGTTTTTTGTCTGTCTGTCTGTCACTCTTTGTTTCTGTATGTTTGTTCCAGCATCACATGAAAAATACTGATCCGATTTGAATGTGGTTTTCGCAGATATATTTACCTTCTTCCAACTTAACATCTGGTGTATAAAATTTTTCCCCCCACCCCTCTAAGGGGACAAAAGAGGGGTCAGATTTTTTATCAAACTCTTTTCTTTAACACGAAAACTACTGATCCGATTTGCATACGGTTTTCACAGATATATTATATTTGTCTTCTTCCAACTCAACATCTGGTGTATAAAAATCCTCCCCCCCCCCTCCCCTCTCAACCCTCTCTGGGGACCAAAGAGGGGTCAGATTTTGTATACAACTTTTTTCTTTAGTGGACTTACTTCATATTAGGTATTAACTGTGTTTTTCAACTTAACATCTGGTGTATGACCTTCCCCCCCCCCCCCACACCCTCTTAGGGGACAAAAGAGGGGGTAAAACGTGTATCAACTGATGATGTAGAAAATATACTTTAAATGGCAAAACAACTTTGCCGGGACAGCTAGTGTCTGATAAAGTGATAGGAAAGTCGATATCTATGAATCGGTCCTGTCGTCTTACGTCTGATCTCTCACGTGACGTGATCTTCCACCTATCGCGTCTCCTATTATCCATAATAATTATATTTAATTTATTGTAGTAGTTAAATGTCTGGATGGTTAAGTTCACAAAATATATGGCACACAGCTTAAGAAATTGAGAAAATTACTTCTAACAATATGGTACAAAGTTACTTACGTAGTAGGTACTGAGGTACTTTAGTCTCACATGCATAAAGTGTGTCTGTCTGTCTGTCTGTAACCTCTTCACGCCCAAACCGCTGAACCGATTTAGATACTTTGGAGTCCCGGGAAAGGACATAGTATATTTTTGTCCCAGGAAAATGTACGGTTCCCACGACGCGATGAACGAGTTTTGGCGCAACGGAGTTGCGGGAATCATCTCGTACTACCGTAAGGTACTAATTATAATAATATGTAAATATTATATTCAGTGCTAGTAGGTACTTATTATAAACGTATTGTAGTGGTTGGTAAAAGCAATGAAAGGGGAAACGAAAGAACAGGGATCACACTGTTCTAAGCCGTTAAAAGGTGTTGTTTTGTGGGTTTTTTACTGTTACATAAACAAGGGCAATACCCCCTTAAATCAACAATAGGTAACGGCATCGTATACCTTTACCTGAAGAGTAATATACAAGAATGGCAGGTAGGTACCGTCAATTAGTTGTATCACGTAACACGTTGTATTACGAAAATTAATAGAATAGATAGGTAATTTGAATAGGAATAAGTGAATACAAATAACAAAATATGTTACCAATAAATAAGACGAAACAATTTACGATTCTTTTGAAAAGAGGGTAGACGGTAGGGCTCACGATTTAACCTGATTTACTACCAAATTTCAACCGTCATGGAATTGTTCGTTTTCAGGGAAGTAGGTTAATTGAAAATAATTAAACACAAAAGAAATATTTAGCAACGTTGATGAAAACGTAAGTTTCGGCAAGGTCGTTCAACACGGTGCCTAATTACCCACTAATAAGTAGGTAAACAATGTTAGCAACAATTTTATTGTTTCTACCCAAACATGGGTGAAAATATAGGTACAATGCATGAAATATTGATTAAAATTTGCGAAACCGAGTGGGCATATCGTATTGTGTGATAACGGACGATTAAATAGTAAAATCTATGAGTAATAATTATCAAAGTACAGGCAAGAGCTGATTTGGTACTCGATAGGAAACTGTGTAATTAGTAATTACTGACCTGCTATCCTCAGAACAGCCCTGTCTGCCGGATCCAGCTGGAGAATGGACAAAGGTTTGTCCTTCGCCCATTCTTTCAAGCTGAAGTCGTTTTCGAATTCCATATTTTTGTCATCCAAAACAAGCAATCTCGCGCGAACTCTCGCACATACTTGAATCAATCCCACAACTCACAACACACCACTAATGACGAAATGCACACATTTTGTGAACTCTTATTATTAATTATCGTTACACGTGAATTGAAAGTAAACAAAACGTTATTCACATTGTAAAATAAAAATCGATACGCTGAACAAAACTTGCGAAAGATACAGCACTGCGTACCTTCCGATGATTTAACACTTACAGTACACTAACTTTATCAAACATTAACACAAAAACGTTTAGGGAAATGATTAATCGAGCACAAATTAAGCGAAATTATAAAGGACGGAGCTACTATCAACTGGTTTTAGGTTATCCAAAACAACGAATGTCACCGAGCCGGCGCGCAGACATGATGCGACTGTGTAGACTGTAGTTCTTGAAATTACCGCAAGCGCAGTGTCGCTATGGTCGCTGCCATCGCTCAGCTGTTTCCGCGCAAAGCCGCACCGCGCACGCCAACCGGCTCGCGCTCTTCGCGCACAATCACCTGCTCATAGTACGCTCAAATTAAAAAGACAGTAATAATGGGTGAAGTCATATTCATATCATGCCTATTTCACCTGGAAGCATAAAATGATGTTTGTTATTGTTCGAAAACGTCAAATATGGGGTAGCCAGCTTTAAAAAAAATTGTAAATGCACATCACACTAATAAAATTGTAGTGTCTGTTTGTAACTTTATATTTCCGGATTTTGGAACGAAATTCCTTATCGCGCGTTACGAAAGGGGGCTAAACGAAAAACCGAAAAAGTTGTAACGAAACTTTTTGTCACAGACATGGTATCAACTCTCTCCACCGATCTCTATGCAAGTGTACGGATAGTATGGAACTGTGGATATTTTATAAATAATAATGATAAACACGTTAAGCAGTGATTAATTATAAAAAATATTTTTTAGTACGCGTGGTAAATCAAATTATATAATAATCTTCCATACCTATGGACGATTAATCAATTAAGAACAAATCAATAAAAACGAATACCATATTATCAGCCACGACACGAATTTCGCGTTATGGTCTTTTTGTGATTGCCAAAACGCGTCGTGGCCGTTTTCATTAGAGCCACAACACCAATTTCGCGTCGTGGCTGTTTCACTGTAACCACAACGCGTTGTGAGCTATTTCTCCGCTCACTGAGCGTTTTCGGTCTCTGAGCGTAAATAGGTATATTTTGTACATAAGAAATAACTTTGTTCCATCCGGCTGTCCCTTTCTTTTTATTAATGATTGATTTTATTTATTAATGATTATAATTATTAATGATTCATAATTTGCGAATTTCATTCCAGAAAAATAAGTTTTATATGTATGTAAAAATAAGTTTTATTTGACGACCTCTGTGGCTCAGTTGGTGGGCTGTTGGCAGCTCAAGCCGGGGGTCGCGGGTTTGAATCCCGCCGACGCGACGGAACAAAAAGTTTTCAAAGTTCCTGGGTCATGGCTCATGGATGTGTTAAAGAGTAGTTAGTTCAGAGTTCAGACGCTGTTAAAGAGTAACAATAATTATTATTTTACAAAAACTGGGCAGTTCTGACTTCTGAAAATATTACATCGTCTTGGTGGGGCCACTACCGTGCCCCCAGATAATACGGGTCGAATTGATAACCTCCTTTTTTTAAGTCGGTTAAGCCCGGCCGCACATTGTACAAATTCTGATCAGAAACAGTTGAATTCCGCCGGACCGCCACACCGCACATTTTCCGGCGAGTTCGAGCTCACTCGGCTCAGTACAAAATGTAAGAGACAGCACGGACGTTCAACTGTTTCTGATCAGAAATGTCGTACAATGTGCGGCCGGGCTTAAATATTTCTATGTTCCAGTTAAGCCTGGCCGCACATTGTCCGAATTCTGATCAGAAACAGTTGAATTCCGCCGGATCACCGCGCCACCCCGCACACTATCCGAAATATCCTTTCGGCGAGTTCAAGCTCACTCGGCTCAGTACAAAATGTAAGAGACAGCGCGGACGTTCAACTGTTACTGATCAGAAATGTCGTAAAATGTGCGGCCGGGCTAATATTCAATATCTACACTTCTACACTACTATTATAAAGAGGAAAGATTTGATTTATTGTTTGTTTGAAATGAACAGGCTCCGAAACTACTAAACCGATTTCAATAATTCTTTTACTATTGAAATCCTACATTATTTCTACTGAACATAGGCTAAATTTTATTTTGGAAAAAGTAGGGTTCCGTAAGATATTTGGGTTTTTCGGACGCAAGGTGTTTTTTACACCTTGCACCTTTTTCAACCAGAAAAGTTATTTATTTTGCGTACGCTGCCTAAACTATGAAAGATAGAACCATAAAATGTTCTAAGTAATTGCAGATCTTATAAATATCTACAAAAAAGTCCACAACATACTATACCTATTTATGTCGAGTGAGGCACAATAACCATTTTTCTATATAAAAATCTTGAATTTTTTGGACTACATTTAAACGCGCTTATTTTACTCATACTATTAATCCTTAAAAAATATATGTATATTTCATCACTAAGTACAGTTTATTTGGATAATATTTTGTCTTTGAATGATTAAAATTGGATGTTTGGTATTGAAATTATGGCGAAATTAAAATATTATGACAATGGTTGGCGTCATCAAGGTGGGGGTGCGCGTGCGGGAGGAAGACAATCTGTTGTGATAATGAAATAAAAAAGACACGAAATGACACCCGAAATGACGCCCCTGTCACTACATCGCTATAGAAGCCAAAAATGTGGTTAGTTTTTGTCTGTCTGTCTCTCTGTCTGTATGTTTGTTCCAGCATCACACGAAAACTACTGATCCGATTTAAATGCGGTTTTTGCAGATATATTTGTCTTCTTCCAACTTAACATCTGGTGTATAAAAATTTTCCCCCCCACCCCTCTAAGGGGACAAAAGAGGGGGTCAGATTTTGTAACTTTTTTCGTTAACACGAAAACGCATACGGTTTTCACAGATATAGTAGTCATCTTCCGACTCCCCCCCCCCTGACCCTCTCTGGGGACCAAAGACGGGGGTCAGATTTTGTATCCAACTTTTTTCTTTAGTGGACTTATTTAATAAAATTAGGTAACTGTGTTTTCCAAGTTTACAGTCTATAACATTTTCCCCCCCCACCCCACTTAGGGGACAAAAGAGGGGGTAAGATATGTATCAACTGATGAAGTAGCTAAATACTTTAAATGGCACAACAATATTTGCCGGGACTGCTTGTAATAAATAAAGTTGGGAAAACGCTGCGTATTATTATAGTTTTACCACGTTTCAGTGGTCAAGTGACAAGTCATATCACAGAATAAAAATAATAGTACCTATCGGAGTCATATTATCTTTTTCTCTACTACTTTGTAGGCCTTTCTGTTGTATGATTCATTTCGATTTTTTGTTAGATGGTATCACTCGTTACCATGGTAACAAAATAAACGTCAGAACTCTGAAAAATCAAAATAAACATTGATGTTTCAATTTTAAATCAAAATATAAATTACGGTAGGTACTTACACATACTAGAAGAATTTTAATATTTTCAGGAGCGGATAGTGATCTGAAAACAGTTTTTGTGATTATAAGTAGTTGTTACGAGTTTATATTAATGATACCTAAACAATAAAAACTTGGTTCTTGACAGCTATTTTGGCAAATCTGAAAAAGGGGTATGCCAAATGGCCTACTTTTCCAAGTTTTATCAATACTCGATGAACCTGTGACCTACATATGAATGTTTCTTTGTCTTTGTTCTCTGTGATAAGCTGAAACATGATTACTGAACAACACAATGAATATATCTGAAAACTAGGTTATATGGAGTATGGAGCCTAAGTATGGCGTGGCATGAACATGGGCCATATCAGGTAATAGAATTGATAAAAATAATAATATATATTTGTCTTTCACTATCTTTGATAAATTACTTCATTATAAATAAGTATTACGTTTCAGCATAATATATGCAGTCAATCATCTCAAAGGAGTTTGAAAACAAAGTACAATAAAAAAAACATCTTTACAGGAAACTTTAGCTCATCATACAAGTACTTTGACATTCCTTCACTCGATAGGGAAAGTATGCGACAAAGTATTTTGGATGCTGTAATGAAGAAAACTGAATCCATAATGGTTGAGAGGGACAGCGATGTTAACCCATTGTATGAGGATCCACGGGATGTTATTGGTAATATTGAATCTTAATTCCTCGATCACGGATTCTTGGAAATGTATTGTTTACGCAAAATTTTGTCAAATTTGAACGTCAAATTTGACCGTTTGGGATTTGAAGAGTTCAATCCAATAATTCATACTTCCATACTAATATCACAACTACAAAAGTGTTTCTGTCTGTTACCTGTACACTCTAGACCACTGAACCGATTGAGATGAAATTTTAAGTATGCAGATAGTTGAGTCCCGAGAAAGGACATAGGATACTTTTTATCCCGGAAAAATGTACAGTTTCCCGCATAAACGAATTTCCTTCCTAATTAAGTTGTGGGTGTTATTTAGTAACAAAATTAATAAACTAAATATTAATAGTAAGTAATAAATAGTCCTAACTTCTTATACCATAGATTTTGTGAATTCATAAAACAAAAGACTGTATAAAACCAAAAGGAAAGGTTACTTTGTAAGTTTTCCTACTAGAAGTTTTGTCATGATCTTAATTTGGTGCTTTTAATTTTAATATTGATTTGAGGAAAACAAAATTATCCTTATTTATAGGTGATAAACCAATTAAGCCGCCAAGAAAGAAAAATATTCAAGGAATTGCTGTCATTTCTCCCAGAAGCAAAGAAAATAGATCAAAACTTAAGGAGCAGAAACGAAAGTTGAGTAAGAAGTATGAGGGGCTAGTAATGGCGCTGATGGAGAAATGTGAAGAAAATGTTGTAGTGGTATGGAGTTACATTTATTTTAAGTATATAACTCCCACACCAGTTTCGGTGAACGGTGGCCGGCTTTATAGCAACCAGGCCAGTTACGCAGGAGTAATTTTATAGTGCCCAAGTGTGTGCGCATTACACAAGCACTCTCTATTCCTTTTGCTCTCATAACCCAGTGGGGGCGGACGACCGACACGACAGGCGAGAGATCAGGTGCAGGACCGACTTTTTACATGCTCATCCAAAGCATGGATCAACTTACTTGTCAGACAATCAGGTGATTAGCCTGCACTGTCCTAACCAAACTTGGAAATAACATGTTTCCAAGTACTGTATAACAAATTTTCATATACATTAGTGGTTAGTGTTTTTTATTGACTGCCTCTAATTTTTAATTAAATAATCGGCCAAGTGCGAGTCGGAATCGCGCACGAAGGGTTCCGTACCATTAGAGCAAAATTAGGCCATAAATTGTGTTAGGGGGGCTCCCATACAAAATTTTGTATAGGAGCCCCCCTAATGTTTTTATTTTATTTTAATATTATTATTAAATATTAAAATACACATAATATAACTAAGGATTTTGTGAAAAATTCAAGTACCTACCTGTTGCCATTTTTGATATAGAGCAAAAAAGGCCAAAAAAAATCAAGTTTGTTGTATGGGAGCCCCCTTAAATATTCATTTTATTTTATTTTTAGTATTTGTTGTTATAGCGGCAACAGATATACATAATCTGTGAAAATAATATCAAATCTCTAGCTATTACCGTTCTTGAGTTACAGCCTGGAGACAGACAGACAGACGGACAGACAACGAAGTCTTAGTAATAGGGTCCCGTTTTTACCCTTTGGGTACGTAACCCAAAAAAAACAATATATTTTAGAGCTATTAGCAATTTCTTTCTCTATGTTGCTTTTAGTAATAATCAGGAGGATTCTAATAAATACAATTATTACTTTTAAATAATTATGGTCCAGTACGTTTTGTTAATGGTGAGCATAAAAACAATACACTTTTTAGATTTCAGAAAAGGAGTCTCACATAACAAAACTTAGAGATAAACTTAAAACTGTACTAGAATACAATAAATTGTTTTCGGAAGAAAATGATCGGCTTAAGGCAGAGTATACAACATTGGCCAAGTACACTGAAGAATGCAAAGGAGTTATAAAAGATGAAAGAGATAGATATGTTGAGTTGGAAAAGAAAGCAAAGATTTTGGAAGACAAACTTAAACAATATGAAATACCTAGCAAAGGTAAGTGGCGTAATCAGTTATATTTGAATATTTAATGTGGAGTGTAGACTGTAGTCTAGACCAGCAGGCGTAGCATGGTCACCATAAAAACGGTTTCTTTCTATGGAAGAATAGACAAAGTGACAGTTGGAGTGGGTTGCAGTCAAATGAACTGTCAAATCTTTAGTAAAAGTCCATTATGGACGCCATATTTTACGATAACCTTAACTTTAACTACGCCTCTGGTGCAACCCAGCCTTATGCCGCGGCCGCATATGCGTGGTGCTTCGCGCTAAAGCCTATTGGACGATCTGCGTGTCTCGTCCAATAGTATCGTCTCATTGCACGAAGCTTCGGACGATAGACGCAGATGCGGCCGGGCCGTTAGACAAGGCAAAGTGACAGTGAGACAATGAAAATCCGCCATTTTCTCGATAAAATCTGTCAGTATGTCGATTCTTTACCATGTCTACCGTTGTTATGCTAGCCCTCACTAGACATTCTTTAACCATGTTGCCGATTGGAATTTTTTATACAATGTATATTTTATACAGTCATATAATTTATACATGTTTAAAACTTCTATTGTGGCAATGCCAGCTGTATATTCATCAATCAAACACTATTTGTTTTAGCTAGTTATAATAGTAATCAATCCAATTTTTACAGAGCCATCTCTAGTACCTCTTGTTGAGGTATGCATGAATTGCAGCAGCCGACAAATAGTACTAAATCAAGCTAGAGAAAACAATCTACGCCTGCAAAAAGATATGCAAGCTATGAAAGATGTTTTATATAGGTAACTTAATTAAAAATAATTTGTAATTTAATTTTAAAGTTTTCTTAAAATTGTAAACACTTTTTCATTTTAGATTAAATGTTCAACTTTCGAGATACCAAGAGAAAATACGTTCAAACATTCAAAACGTAACTGAAGGAAAAGTTTTGAAGACGACGGAGAGTAGCTATGATGTTGATTCTTTACTTACGCCAAATTTAAGGCAGCACATTGGTAAATAATTAAAATATTATCTATTGCAATGATACTCCATAGCTCCACAGCTGCTAAGAAGAGCTCATAGAAATAAGGTTTAATCATCATTAATTACTAATGTTACAGTGAATCTGACAGCAATCTTATATTATATTATTGTGTTTTAAAACTTGTACATTTTCGTAATTAAATATTTATTAGATAATGTTAAACTTGTTTGCAGACACAGATGCTGATAAGAGATCTGACCCAGTTGGTGAGCAAACAGAAAAGTTCGTAGACCTGTCAGGTCTGTTGAGCGCTCAAGCTCTTGGTAAGTCCCTGTAACCTTTAAATATTATCTGTTCATAATAATAATTTTATATAGTACCAGCTTTTACCCGCGGTTTCGCTCCCGTTAAGTATTATTATATACAATCTTTCAACCCCTATTTTATCCCTTTAGGGGTGGAATTTATCAAAATCCTTTCTTAGCGGATGCCTACGTCATAACATCTACCTGCATCAGCCCGATCCGTCCAGTGGTTTGGACTGTGCGTTGATAGATCACCATGTCAGGCAGTCAGACCTTTCAGATATATATATCAGACCTTTGAGTTATATATATTTAGAGTAGATGCTATAATGTGTATGTTTGTCATTTAGGCGTAATGAATTCTTCGTTTTGTAGCACCACTTTTCGATGCCTACCAAGAAAATTTGCAAGAGAAGGACAACCTTATATTGGATTACGAAAAACAATTTGAAGAGATTAACAAAAAATCAAAGCAAATTGTGCTCGAAAACAAAACACTTGTAGAAAAGTTAGGCGTTGTGGAAGATGAATTAGCGAAATTGAGACAGAACTACAAAAAGTTGGTGATCGAGAAAGAGACGGGTGATGTAGAACGAGCTACGTCGTTAGAGAGAGCCGAGAAGGCGGAGGCGAAACTTAAAGAAGTTTACGAACTTTACGAAGACAAAAGTGAGGTTCCGATTTTTTGACATTTCAATTTTTTCAATTATTTA
Source organism: Plebejus argus (assembly GCA_905404155.3). NCBI lineage: Eukaryota > Metazoa > Arthropoda > Insecta > Lepidoptera > Lycaenidae > Plebejus > Plebejus argus. Next base: position 6,746,023 of record FR989927.1, on the reverse strand, counting down.
TTTTAAACTAGATAACTATAGCCCGCAACTCCTATGTACCGAAATTAGTTTTTTTTTATGAAAAAAGGGGGCAAACGAGCAAACGGGTCACCTGATGGAAAGCAACTTCCGTCGCCCATCAGAATCTCGCAGCATCAGAAGAGCTGCAGGTGCGTTGCCGGCCTTTTACGAGGGACTAGGGTAGGGGAGGGTAGGGAAGGGAATAGGGGAGGATAGGGAAGGAATTAAGGGAGGGTAGGGAAGGGAAAGGAGTAGGGGATTGGGTCTCCGGTTAACTCACTCACTCGGCGAAACACAGCGCAAGCGCTGTTTCACGCCGTTCTGTGAGCCCGTGGTATTTCTCCGGTTGAGCCGGCCCATTCGTGCCGAAGCATGGCTCTCCCACGGTGAGCCAAGTTTATCCCGCGGGGACCCACATCTTTGCGCAACAAAAACTATCCTAATTCCTTTACGGTCTCTCCTTAAGCACTTTTCATCTCAATCGACTTAGTCGTTTAAGCGTGAAAATATTACAGACGGACAGATAAAAAGACACATATTTTTCGAATTTGTATTATATGCAATATGTATGGACTATGGAAGTACGGGTTTCTTTTTTGTAGTAAAGTTTATAATAGAACAGTTTTGATTTTCTCATATAATTTTAGTATCGGCGATGGCGAGAGACTACGAGACGGTGCACCGCGAGTACTTCAATGTAAAGCACGCGCTGGACGCGTCGTCGGGCCGCCTCGCCGCCATGGACGCGATGCGCGCGCGCACCGTGCCCGCTGACCTGCACGAGCGACGATTGGACGACTGCAAAAGGTCATTTAAATTTAAAGAAAGTGTTTTTAGAGTTCCGTACCCAAAGGGTAAAAACGGGACCCTATTACTGAGACTTTGACGTCTGTCCGTCTGTCTCCAGGCTGTATTTCAAAAACTATAGCTGCTAGACTTCTGAAATTTTCACATAATAATATTGTGTATTTCCGATGCCGATATAACAACAAATACTAAAAATAAAGCAAAATTAATGTTTAAGGGGAATTTTTGAGCTATTTTGGCTATATACGTTGTACAGAACCCTTCGTGCGCGAGTTTGATTGACGATTCGCACCTAGGCCGATTATTTAAACATAGAAAAAAATATTATTATTGTAAACAATAGTGGTTGTATAATTCTCTTTCTTATGTCTAATAATCGTTTTAGGCTTTTGGAGGAATTGAAACATCAATATAATTTGGAATCGGAACGTAAGACAGAGCAGTTAAAAAAGTTGGAAGGCGAATACAGAGCAATGGAGGAGAGGTATGATAAGATCTGTCAAGAGCATGAAGCAGTAAAGGAAGAGTTGCAGGCGGCACTGAAAAACGTCAAGTAAGTTATTACTTATTTATGATTGGATATTTAATAAACGTAGCTTATATAAAAATATTTAGTGCTTTTAGTACCTCGTGGATTTACTGGACTACTCTAGTGGTCGTGGCAAGCTTCATTGAAGGTGGGTCTAGGACCTTTTTTTTTTTTTTTTTTTTTTTTTTTTTTTTTTTTTTTTTTTTTGCGTTGGGGGAATGCATTTACGCATCCTGGTCTGGGGAAGGGCCGAGGTATGTGGGACTCCCCGGAGCGGACGTACATCCGCACCCGGGACTACAGGTGGGTCTAGGACCTAGGATATAAAAAAAAATTATACTGACCTTGTACGAGTATTTATACAGATGTATTACCGATAGGAGTCCAAACACATTGAAATGTTGACGAGGCGTTGATACGCATTTTAAATAAAGCCATTTGAATTTGAATTTGAATACTACTGTATTATATAAGAACTAGCTGTCCCGGTAAATGTTGTTTTGCCATAATACATATAAAGTATTTCGCCTATATTATTTTATTGAAGTGACTAAATAAGTATGTCACTATGGCAACGTCCATGATCGCTATCCCGTCGCACAAACAATGGTCGCCGTCAGTCTCGACTCTCGAGTTGTAATAATTTACTATTATTTATGCAACATAATATGCACTTGTCAATATTAAAAGTAGGTGTTGTCCAATTCTCAACCCTAGCCGATATGCTTGCTAAGATTTACGAAAATCGGTCGAGCCGTTTCAGAGGAGTTTAACCACGCACACAGTGACACGAGAATTTTACATATTAGATACATGTTTCAGGCTGTACCGCAAGGCAGCGGTGGTGTTCCGTCAGCGCGCACGTTCAGCGACGGCGCGGGCGACGCGCGCGCGACGCTCCAAGCGACACCACGCGTCAGAGCCGCTACGTAAAGCGCTAGACACGCTAGAGCGGATCAAAAGTGAAATAAAGGTGTATATTATTGCAATGTTGTAATGTCAAACTAGTGTTGAAGTTATTTGTTTGACATAAACAATATTATTTGCTGTTTGATAATTAATGCGGACTGGATCGAAAGGCACAATTAAAGCTGCATAAAAGCAGTCTGCTTGCTGCAGCAGCTGCGGAGAGTCGCGACGCTTCAGTCTTCACTTCTCATAGTCGAGCTTGTTTAATTTGAAATGACGCGCCCCACCACTTCACTAGTTGATATAAATGAAAAATTTGGTACTGTGGTGAATACGAGAGAGGGGCGAGTCATTTTAAGTAAGACAAGCCCTACTATAGTTTGTGCGTTATAAGATGATATGCGTGACACATTGAAATTGACAATAGTAGGGAAGTTACCTAAAAAAATTATTCGATAATTTTAAAAACATCGAATCACTTCGTAAAGGAATTGCAATCGAAATATTCGATTTCGTACTGACGTTTCTTCCGCGCTGGCGATTTAAGATGGCCGCTCTTTTTATCCATTTGATTTCGATTCAACAGTGTCAATCTCTATCGGCAAAAGTTCCGTTTCATGCATCTGACATTTTTCAAATATTTTCGTAACAATAATTTTATACTCCTATTTCACAGTTAATATTTATAATTTTATATTAATAAGTTAGCATTTAGCAACATTTCATTTTTATTCATTTACAATTATAGGAAACATTTGTTTTTGTAGATGGAATATAATTTATTACATTTTTTTTTTGTTTTCTTGTAAAAAATATCCGTAGCAAGGAATATGAGAAGTGTCACCCATATCATCTTATAACGCACAAACTATAGTGTGTCTGGTGTCGCATCGCTCCAATGCAGCGTAGTGCAGTTTCACCTTAAACGTTGCTTTTCGATGTCGTCTATAACTTTTTGACACGTAGGTTATAAAGTTATAGACGACTTACGACGACTTAAATATTACTTGTTAGTATAATTATAGATTACTATTAATTACTAATATAGCATTTGTCTTATAAAATATAATAAATACTGTATCATATTCCAGCAAGTGAAGTCCCAAGCTCACATCTCGCTGGAGGAGCTGGAGCGTCGTATACTGGAGCAGCAGCGTCGCGCGGCGCACGCGCAGGACGAGTACCGGCGCGAGCTCGACCGCGCGTCACTCGCGCTGGACCACAAGGAGCGCATCATACAGAACCTGCTGGACAAGGTGGCCGATGTGGAGGAGGTCAGGTGAGGATGGGGGATGTTTGTTAGTGTTGTAGGTAAGATACTGGAGTTTCCGGGAGATGAATGTGTGTATAGGACAAAAAAATCGCTGAAGAATGTATAGAAGTTATTATAGTAAAGGTGTGCAAAATTCTGGGATTGATTTCGTGAAATGTCATGATGTGGAATATTATCAAAGTTTGTAACGCTTAAAAAATTTGCTACAAACTCAAAGAAAACCACCAAGACTTTATTTTTAAAGTGTTTTAAAATGTAAGAAGTTTTATAAATTCATAATTTTATTGTAATACTTTCCAGGTTAAGCCAAGCGAACACGAGTCGTCTGCAGGGCATTGTGACTGCGTCTTCGTCCGAAAAGTCTACACCCACTAAGACGCCACAGAAGAAAGCGGGCAAACTTGTACCCGGACCGGGGGGATACTATCAGGATAAGGAGAGACAAAGGAAAAAGTAACTCCTTGGCTCCATTAAGTCAATTCTAGTCAATTTGATAATTTTAGTACATAATATAATATTTTAATTGATATTATAATTATTCAAAAACACTGGTGTCTTCTAAATCTTAGGGTTAATTTATTCAATAAAAATTATTTTAACTAACGAAAATTTTCGAAACAGCTAAACAAACACAAAATATATCATGATTGTGTGGTGTATTTAACATTTCGTTATTTAGTTTTATAATAAAAACTATTGTGAGGAATTATAGAGTTTTTTGATTATGTTTATTTCTTGAAATGTATATAGAATTAAAGAATTATTAACTTGGCTTAAGGGGGAGACACATTTTGGTTTTTTTTTAGTAAAAGTAAAAAAAAAATAGCCTAAACTGCAATGTCAAAATTTTGTTACTAGCCTTGTGGACCATAATATACTACCTATGTAATTTAACCACATGCATCTATGATGCAATCAGTCAGTACCTACTGCTTATTCATTGCAGGTAATAATTTTATACTTTACTCGAAATAATTCAGTTGTTTGTCAAAAACACTGTCGTAGCCGCCAAAAATAACGTGTTGTTGGCAATTTTGAATTATAATATTTTAAATGTGAAAGAGTGTCTGTCAGTCTGCCCGTCTGTTACCTCTTCACGCTCAAACCGCTGAACAAATTTTGCTGAAATTTAGTATGGACTTACTTTTAGTCCCGGAAAAGGACATAGGATACTTTTAATCCCGGAAAAATGTCCGGTTCCCGCGTCAATAACGAATTTTGGCGGAAGGGAGTTGCGGGCTTCATCTAGTTTGAAATTAATTCTGAATACCAGAAGCGGGAAGCCAATAATGAATATTTGTTCAAGTGCTACAAATTAGTTACGTTGATGACAGTTAATATGTTTATAAGGTAACTACTTAATTTTATTTCAACCACTTGGTTCTACATCATCTTCCGGACAAGATCTGAAAAAGTAAGTTAATTTTCTAATTTCTATTATATTTCCAATCAATACGTATATTGAAACTTATTCTTCCGTATACTTATGTACTTTTTAGGGTTCCGTAGCCAAAATGGCAAAAAAGGAACCCTTATAGATTCGTCATGTCTGTCTGTCTGTCTGTCTGTCTGTCTGTCCGTCCGTCCGTATGTCACAGCCACTTTACTCCGAAACTATTAGAGCTATACTATTGAAACTTGGTAAGTAGATGTAGTCTGTGAACCGCATTAAGATTTTGATGCAAAAATGGAAAAAATATTAAAAATTTTAGGGGTCCCCATAGGTACAACTGAAACAAAAAAATTTTTTTTTCATCTAACCTATGCGTGTGTGGTATCTATGGATAGGTCTCCAAAAATCATATTGAGGTTTCTCATATCATTTTTTTCTAACCTGAATAGTTCGCGAGAGAGACTCTTCCAAAGTGGAAAAATGTGTGTCCCCCCCCCTCTAATTTCTAAAGTAGAGGCATGATAATTCTAAAAAAAATATATGATGTATATTACTATAAAAACTACCAACGAAAATTGGTTTGAACGAGATCTAGCCAGTAGTTTTTTTTTATACGTCATAAATAGTAAACCTTAATGAAACAAAAAAAAATTTTTTTCATCTAACCTATGCGTGTGTGGTATCTATGGATAGGTCTCCAAAAATCATATTGAGGTTTCTCATATCATTTTTTTCTAACCTGAATAGTTTGCGAGAGAGACTCTTCCAAAGTGGAAAAATGTGTGTCCCCCCCCCTCTAATTTCTAAAGTAGAGGCATGATAATTCTAAAAAAAATATATGATGTATATTACTATAAAAACTACCAACGAAAATTAGTTTGAACGAGATCTAGCCAGTAGTTTTTTTTTATACGTCATAAATAGTAAACCTTAATCTAAATTTCATTAAATCGACTGAAATATAAAAATAAATCAAAAATAATATAATTTCATAAAAATTAACCTTATTGCTGCTGCGGAACCCTCCATGGGCGAGTCCAACTCGCACTTGGCCGCTTTTTTTCAGATGTTTCTGGTCAACACGTTATTTTTGTTCCTTCTGTTTGCATACGCCCATTGTCAAGATGCCAACTGCAATTTCCAACAAACGGTAAAATATTTTTATTCCTTTATTAAGTAGTTCTAAATTCGAATAACCCTATAAGATAGGGTTAATCGCTGATATTATCAGCGATTCATGTGCTTTTATAGTAGAGTCTGAAAAAAAGATGAGCGGCACTTGTATACCATCAGCCGATTTGTGTCTATTTTCTTGTGTTTTAAAAAGATTTGATAAAATTGAAAATTCAATACCTCATGTAGTAGGGCTAGCGAGCCACGTACGTATACGCACCCACGTGCGAACTTAAACCCGTATAAATAGTCAGTACTTAAGATGTGACCCGGTCTCAAGACGCGGTTCGGCTCTGTGATTGGTCCAAGATTGGTCCAAATTTTGACAGCCAACCAATCACAGAGCCTAAACCGTGTCTTGAGACCGAGATGCATCTTGAGTAGTGACTATTTATACGGGCGTTAGTGCTGATCGTAACTAATATCTAAACGGATTCCTAAAAAAATAGATTATAACGCTGTATACTCATTTGTAAAGTTGATATTTAACTTTTTATATCAAGCATACCTATGTAACATTTAACATTTTATGAATTAATACTTGAAAATACAGATAACAGCGGCCGATCAGACGTTGTACGCCTACAGCCCCAACTACCCCAACAACTACGCGGGTGGCGTGCAGTGCCGCTGGATCGTCGACTGTCCCGTCGGCTTCAACTGCAGAGCGGTCTGCACGATATCCTTGCCGTCGGTAAGTTTGCCTTAGGGCTCCTACACGTAACTGCAAATTCTCATCGCATCGCAAATATCTGCTATAAAATTCATAATAAAAATCACCTGACGATGCGATGCGAATTCGTAGTTTTGTGTGGGAGCTCTTAACAAAGTTTTGTGTTTATAGCCACAATTTTTTAAATTAGCTTTTTTAAGTAGGACCTAGTCTTCGCCGGAAAATATCAAAAGATTAGGTAATCCGTGGGATCAAAAGCGGAACCTTAATTGGGCGGAGTCGCGTTCGATTTTAACAGATTGCCCCGTCACTGCGACTCAAGTCAATCTTTTCATCCTCATTAAACACATTTACAATATTAAGTATATTATGTAACTTTTTATTTTTCTCCCAGTCGTCGTCGTGCTCCTTGGACCGTGTGCTGATATCGAAGAGTGGTGACAGCCAACTGACCAATGCGGACTACTACTGCGGCAGCGGCTCCGTCACTGCGGTCTCCACCGGGCAGCGTCTCACTATCGGTAAGGTTCTGTTAGAGCATAATTTTGTACGCAGTATACAGGAGCGGTCGCTTTAATTTTTTTCATTGTCGAGTGGAATGGATGACCGACACTACTGACATGGATCCGCCGCCGATCAGCCGTCTGATGCTACAATAGATCATATTACTTGTCAGACAATTACGTCGTCACGATCAATGTGGAAAAAAACATTTTTGTTGGTTCCAACGCGTGTTATATTAGCGCATAATATGCGCACCTTCCTCGAGCAATGGCTGACGTTTATGGTTGTAGGCTTAATCGTAAAGACTTTGAGGTACCTACACATAGCCGTACGACAAATGACTCTTTCATAAATTAAAGATTGTTCGTTACAATGAAAAGATGTTTTCCAGGTCTTATTACATCCCGGTCGAGTCCAGGGGGCAAATTCATATGCACCCTGACCGCCCAGGCCGCCGCCAATAACACACAATGTAGCTGTGGATACAAGAAGACGGTATGTATCTGAAGGGCGGATAACCAGCAGATTAAAAAATCAGCCGGTTAAAATATAACCGGGTCTGTCGAGTTACAGCAAAATACAGCCATATTAAAAAGACGAAATGTGCGACATGATGAATTGACGTTAAAAAGGGACTTCACGGGTTTTTTGTTCATACATCGACGACGCCGCAAATTAAGTAACAAAAAGAAATAAAGTGAGACACATTAATAACTTATCACTTTACGCAACATTTCCCGTGGTTCCCAGCGTCTGTGTGCTGATTTGTTTGTCTGTGTGCTGTGAACAACGATTCATAACGCTGATTCCGTTGTTCTGTATCTAGTTATCTACCTTTCGATACTACACCTCCACTATCTATCCGCACAGAACCGCATCGTGAACGGCCAAGAAACAGGCGTGAACGAGTACCCCATGATGGCGGGTCTCGTGGACCGGTCCTCCGGCGCCGTCATCAAGTGCGGCGCTACCATCATCTCCAACTCGTATCTCGTCACTGCGGCGCACTGCGTCGTCAACAAGAATCCCAGTGATATCGGCGTCATCGTCGGCGAACATAACACTAGCACTGGGAGTAAGTTTAGATATTTTAACAATGAGCTTATATAACTGTATATTAAAAAGATAAAACCGACTTCAAAATTGTACGTAATTGAGAATTAAAACTCCCTATCTCCAAAACTACTGAACCGATTTTGATGAAACTTGCAGCATTCCCTAAGTTGAACAATACTTAGTACAACAAAAAAAAGAATCACTCAAATCGGACCAGTAGTTCCGAAGATATGTGAACAAACAAAAACATACATACATACATACATACATACATACATACATACATACGTACATACATACATACATACATACATACATACACTTTTGAAATTTAGCACATTTGTTCAGATGCTGATATAGATTAACATATACAAAAACTGGACAGTTCTGGAAATATTACATACATGCGCGTCGAATTGATAACCTCCTTTTTTTGAAGTCGGTTAAAAATACTAGAGTAGCAACGTCTTACAAACGATTTACAGAAATGCGTAACCACTTGATAGTTCAAAAGACGTAGCTTTGAAACCGATACGTTATGCCAAAGTAAACTATATTTGTCTCGTTCCTTCCACTCATTAACTAATTACCGTTGAAGTGCGACAATACATTGCTGGCGCTTATTAAATACTAAACGCTTACTAAATGTCAAGCAGGCAACTGAAGTCAGATATGCCTGCACTCACTGCAGGCATCTTCGAAGTGGCAACGTGTTGCTGTCGTAAACTGCCAATCTAGTTACGTTAGTAACGTATTGCTAAGTTAACTAAAGCTGGGCGCTAGCACGTTCATAGTACTGACACTTTTGCAATTTCACTATATACAGTATGTTTAAAAATATAATATGTTTGCATCATGATAAAAATATCGTATAATCTGCGTACGATAATAATAATATGCTATCGGACATCGTACGTAAGCACAAAATTATCGTATGTGTACGATAATTATCGTACGGTGCCGAACTCTAGCCGCGCGCCGATCACACGTGACTGACTTGTAACATCACGCTGTATTTATAAACAGTACTAGCATAAGAAAAACAATAACTGTCCCCTTCACGCTCATAAGATCGACCGCGCGCGAGAGAAACGGACAGACTTTTCATAATGCGTATGCAGTACGACGTCACGCCGCGCGCTTATTCACAGACACTACACAAGCGCAATGTTTAAATGTGTTGATAGTGCCAGCTCTTATTAACTGACCTGTATAATATCATTGTATTTAGACCAGTGGCGGGGCAAGCCGCAAGACCGTTTCAGGCGTCTCCCAGACAGACGCGGGCAGCGGTAGCGGTCGCAGCGGTCGCAGCGGTCGCAGCGGCGCGGCGGTCAGTTGTTTGTACTGCCACCGCGTGTATGTGTCGTTCCTAGAACTTTCAAGTCATCCAACTGACCGCCACCGCCACTGCCACCGCTGCCCGCGTCTGTCTGGGAGACGCCTGATGTGGGCAAGATATATTTTGCGAGGCCCCCTGAGTTAGAGAACGGATTTTGTTGAGAGAGAATTTTTTGATACTCAAACTTATATTTACAAAAATTTTTACTAACAAAAATTTGAGTAACAAACTCGTAAATTCTTAAAAAATCCTCTTAGTCCAAGGGCGCCGTGGCCGAGGCCTTGGGCGGTCACCCACGTCGCCCACGTCTTACGCCACCTCTGATTTTGACCAACGATTAGTCCTAATAGTAGTAGTAGTAGTTACTAGTTCAGTTAGGCGCAATTGTATCTTATTGACATTAACTGCCGCACTCATAAACATATTTTAACGTAAACTTTTATTTTATAATTTGGGAAATATTTAAAATTTTATTTTTTCAATTACTTTAGCTGAAACGTCTGCTACACAAGGGTTCCTAGTCAATTCCATCAAAATTCATCCACAATTTACGCAGTGAGTATAATCAAATAGTAATTATTATTAAAAGTCATTACCGTTCATTACTCAACTTTCAATAATAATTATTATTGATATTTGAGTACTTATTTATTTTACCTGAAACCAATAATTTCAAGTTTTAACTTTTAACCAATGCAAATCCGGAACAGATGATAAAGTAAATTTTTTTTTCAGATCAAACTACGACTACGACATAGCTATTTTGGCCATCAACGGCCAAATGACTTTCAGCGACGCCGTTGGTCCGGTCTGTCTGCCCTTCAAGTTTGTCAACACCGACTTGTCTGGAACCAAAGCCACCTTATTAGGTAATTCAACACTTTTCCCTAAAAATAATATAGATTGTATTAAGAAATATAACTCCGTCACTAGACGTAAAATTCGTTTTGCGCGTGAAACATGCGTTGGTCCGGGATAAAAATGGTTCTAGTTTTGCGTTTTAAGCGTGAAAAGGCAAAAGACAGGTAGACACGCTATCGCATTTGTAATATTAGTATGGACGGTATAGCATTAACCGCCCTACGTATAATATTTTCCTCGAAATATAGCAAAATTTTAAAATGTTAATTAAGATATTGCAACACCGCTCACACCGGGTATTTTTATGATTTTACTAAACGGATATTTAATTATTAATATTTCTCCACGTTAGTAAAACATCCTAAGGCCTAATTTCACTAACGTTTGTTAGTGTTAATAGCTTGTTAAAATGTCATATCTTCTCTTTCGTTACTATGAAAAACGAGAGAAGTAATGTGATACTAATTCGAGTATTAAACAGAAGTAGTATGTGGGGGGATCATAAACACCGTTTGGAGTATTTTCGTGATTTTACCTACGCGAAATAAAAACTAAGGAAATGTGTCAAAAGTCAACACATTTGTTCCGCGAGCTACAAAAAGAGACCCGAATACATGCAAGAATTTTGTGTAATAATTATAGAAGTGACAATAATTATTATTGTCAACGGCCTTATTTCATAAAGAGTGTTGGAGTTTTGTAGCTATTGTCATATTTTAGTGTCCGAAAAGGAACCAAATTCAAAACGGTTGAAGTATGGGAGGTAACTACGTTTCCTTAGTTTTTATTATTCGTAGGATTTTACCAAAGTCATTATCGTTGAAGGTTGGGGCACCACGCAGATAGGGGGCGAGTTGTCCACCGTGCTGCGGAAGGTGGACGTGGACGTGATCAGCCGGTCGGCGTGCCAGCGTAACGTCTCCACGCTCACGCCAAGACAGATCTGCACGTATACGCTGGGGAAGGACTCCTGCCAGGTATATTATGTCATATGATATGCCAGTTAGAGATAATAGAGACAGTATACCAGTTCGGTATAGCAATATCCGGTTCCGGTTACATGAAACTACTTACTACTCTATATACTATATCTATAATACTTACTACTCAAATCAATTTTTGTGACGGTGGTTTCATGAAACGAAGCAAATAGTAGTCAAAATTATGACGAAATTGGAACTGAAATGCTACTGTTGTTATTTGCAACTGAATTAAAACTGAACTGCGATTAAATTGGAACGGAATAGTGAGTAAATTTGCGACTTAACCCATTAACCCCCAAACGGCCTAAGTGGGCCGCGATAACAATAGACAGACAATAGATTTCCAAGAACTCCACGATCGACGGATTTGCAATTCTCCTATTCCGATTCCGTCGCAATGCAGTTCTGATTCGGTTGCTATTCATTTTAAATTCAGTCGCAACTTAGGGCCTGTTTCACCAACTTATCTTATACGCAACTTATCTGACAGATAGAGTATGGAGTATCTGCCAGATACTTCATACCGGATAGCCTATCCTCCGGTGGATATCCTATCAGACATTTATTAGGAAGCGGCGAAACAGGCCCTTAGTGACTTATTTTCGCCTTAAAAATCGTGCGCGGCCTACAATGTTAATATATTTTGTAGAACGACTCTGGCGGCCCCGCGCTTCTCACGGACCCGGTCTCTGGGCGGTTGTTCAACTTCGGCGTCATCAGCTACGGCAGGTTCTGCGCGTCGGCGGGCAACCCCAGCATCAACACGCTCGTCCCGACGCTACTAGACTGGATAGTCGCCAACGCGCCCGCCAACTACTGCCGGAAATAAAGTGATTGACAAGTAATACATTGTTATTTTTTTCCTTTTTACTTTTAGTAGATATATAAGAACATCGGCGTTGTACGACAGTGTATTGACCTTATTATCCTGATAAATACCTATTACGCTGGACTGATGATACCCTTTGAAATGACAGCTATTTTTTGTGCCTATTTCAAGCGGAATCAGCGCCCCCAATGCGGGGGAAGAAAACTAAATCTGACGTAAATTGCAAATGGCCGCTTAATCGTTATTGGTTGGCATCACTATTCACTAGTATTAGTTCCAATCCAAGTACTCTCCTCACTACTGCTATCAGCGCCAATATGGCGACTTTCAAACGTCATTTTTACTTCAAATTTAGCGCCGATTCCGCTTCAAATAGGCACAAAAAGCAAGTGTTTATCATAGGTCCAGCGTACTTGTATAATGGAGGTCAGTGGAAATACCCTAATTCAGGGGCTCCCAATCTTTTTCAACCTGCGGCGCACTCACACGTCACAATATTTTGTCACGGCGCGGCGCGGCGCCCTACATGGCCCTACTCTACCAAGCTACTAGAAAAATATACTTAAAAATAAACACCTTTAATGATATTATAGTTAGGTTGAGCAGGTAAATGATAATATACAAATATTTTATCATCTATCTGCTTTACAATTAAAAATATAATTTAATTTTATAATATTTGTGGTTTCGGATAATGTCAGATACCATAATAACTAGACACATGTCGGAAGCCTATACAAACTTAATCTGGACACGCTCGAGCTACTCCCGAAATCCCCTCTTCTCCTCCCCAACTATAGTAACAGAATCTCACACTCAGTTCTCTACAGGGCGTAAAAAAACTAAGTGATAATACTTTAGGGTGTGTATGTATGCCTTATATAGAGTTGACTGTGAAAGTAGCAGCGCAATTTTTTTTTGTGATCATGCGTCATGAATTTGCCCATTCAAAAGTTTAAAAAAAGTTACTCTTTCAGTGTTGCTACAGTGACAGACAGTGCACTCTATACAAGGAACACATACACATTACACACCCTAAAGCATGATCACTGTTTTGTTACGTGTATACGTCATAACTCATAAATCATAATGTTCACCACCAGACTTTTCCAGACATCGACCGTGTCAGGTTAAACCTTGTGTAAAGTTATAAATTATAATTGGGCGCCCTTGTCCTTACAACGATACCGAATGCGGTGAATTCGAGCCTGCATGTCCTCGCACGAGTTATCTATTTCCACCGTAATTCTACGATATGGGCTATTTATCGTACTGAAAATTCCTAGAATACTTTTGTCAATGCAATTTTATTTGTATCTCGCTTAAACCGATTTAGAAAAGGATGCGGTTATGTGTTTACTGTAGTTTTTAGGGTTCCGTACCCAAAGGGTAAAATCGGGACCCTATTACTAAGACTTCGATGTCTGTCCTTCTGTCTGTGTCCCTCCAGGCTGTAACTCAAGAACCGCTATAGCTAAACTTCTGAAATTTTTACAGATTGTGTATATCTGTTGCCGCTATAACAACAAATACTAAAAACAAAATAAATTAAATATTTAAGGGGGGCTCCCATACAACAAACGTGTTTTTTTTGCAATTTTTGGATCGATATCAATAACGGCAACACATAGGCACTTGAAATATTCACGAAATACTCAGTTTTAACATTTACAATAAAATTTAAATAAATTAAGGGGGGCTCCCATGCAAAAAACACAATTTTCAACATATTTTTTCTCTGTTGTGGTACGGAACCCTTCGTTACCTCACTAATATTATGAATGAGAAAGTAATATTATCTTATAATGATAAGACAACATATTCGTAAGCACCTATTTACCTAATATCAATATGACAATTTTTTATCTTATTAATAATTATTATCATGCCTAAAACACTTATTAATAGATTTTCCATTTTAAGTAATTTAAAGTATAATTGCTAAAATATCAGTCTTTCCTAGGCCAAAATAGGAGTGAAATTGCCGTAAAAGGTTCGCTTTATTTATTCACAGTCACGACTATCTTGTAAACGTGACCGCCCACCGAGCCACACTTAATATTTAGTACATGTTGTTATTGCACCGACCTATATAGCACAAAATATTGATATGAGGTTATATAATTGACTCAGTTTCAATATTATTAATAGAGTTCAAGTACGGCTGCTTGATATTATGAACTAGATGTCCCGGCAAACGTTGTTTTGCCATTTAAAGTATTTCTTCTTCATCAGTTGATACAACATCTTACCCCCTCTTTTGTCCCTTAGAGGGGTGGGGGGAAAAATTTTATACACCAGATGTTGAGTTGGAAGAAGACAAATATATCTGCGAAAACCGTATGCAAATCAGATCAGTAGTTTTCGTGTTAAAGAAAAAAGTTTGATACAAAATCTGACCCCCTCTTTTGCCCCCTTAGAGGGGTGAGGGGAAATTTTTTATACACCAGATGTTAAGTTGGAAGAAGACCAATATATCTGCGAAAACCGCATTCAAATCGGTTCAGTAGTTTTCGTGTGATAGTGGAACATTTATACAGACAGACAGACAGACAAACAGATGGACAGACAGACGGACAGACAGACGGACAGACAGACAAAAAACTTACCACATTTTGGGCTTCTATAGCGATATAGTGACACCCCCCGCTTATTATTTTTTGAATATCTTTAATGTACAGAATTTTCATTTCTACAGTTTTATTATATGTATATGTTATAGTCAAAGTCCGATAAACAGTCTCTTCGCGGAAGGACTGGTTTATCCTAGGTTTGGCCAAAGCCGTCAGGCGATCCCAGAAATACATTTCAATTTCGCCCTTTGCCTGAAGTATTTTTAGTCAAACCCAGGAGCTCCTAACTTTTCAGTCAAACGTCGAAAGTAAATTATTCTGTTTCGGTTTTGGCCTAGTCAATCCTAGAAGCGACTGCAAAACTCGGTCAAACGTTGATCTGAACATGTTTAAACAGGTTCATAATGTGTCTCGCGATGTTCCGACCGATTGTTTTGTCAATGCTGAAAGTTAATGCCTCACCATGTCAGAAAAATGATTAATTTTCCATTTTAATTACTTAAGAAATTATTAAAACAATAAACATCAAAATTTTAAAAATGTTATTTTTTTATACCTAATCTTACAAACTAACCTCCGTATATTCCAAAGCATTTATTTATTTATTTTATACTTTATTGCACATCGTACAAAAGGCGGGCCTAATGCCACACGGCATTCTCTCAAAGCATCTCAAATATAAAAGTGAAAATCACGTAAGCTGACCAATCAGGTGTCAGAACTGGCAGAGTTAAGCGGTTAAGACTTGAAAGCTGCTTAAATGATAAAATGCTTCCAAATATACGAAGATAAGACACTTCATACCTATATCGGAGTTTGACTCGTCAAACCCCGGTTTAATAAAATTGTGTTTTGACGTTTGCCTGACCAAATTGGTCCCTCCCAGGTTTGACGAAAATTGTTTAGTCAAAGGCCGAAAATTTACATTTGTTTGGGCTTTGACTAAGTCATTCAGTCTGACCTGAGGATTGACCAGTCCAACCTAGGAGCGCCGGAGCTTCGGAGTTTGCCTATAACATATAGATCTTCTTAACTTTCAAAACGAACAATCTTTTTTTACCTTTCTTTACCTTCAAACATGGGCAAATCGTTCGGACATTAATTCCTGTCTACATAGATTTTGTAAGTTAGGAAATGCCCGATAAACTTCATTAATAAAATATCAATAATTGCCCAGTATAGTATGCCTGGTATTAATTACAAACTGGTCTACTTTATAGGCAGATGGATACTTTTACCTGCACCGGTAAAAATGACGTATATCTGCTAATGTACTAGTAACCAGTAATACATTTTTACTAAACCTGAGTACCGTCTACCGAGTAGCTTACAAGCTCTTGATCATTGATTATGTGATGATCAGATTATTGAATAAATCAAGATCAGATTACTGAATAAACGTTTATTTATTTATTTATTTTATTTGATGTACCAATTATATTAATTATTGTACATTTAATTATTGTAACTCAGGTCACACTACAAAAGCCCTCAGCTATATAATACCATGTAAAATCCGGTTAAAGAGAGTTACTTACTCCAATTGATTTATAAGAATTCTAGATGTTCCGCGCGGCTTCGCCCGCACAATTTAGGAATTTCACAGTAACCAATAACCATACATTTTTCCGCAAAAACTAGCCTATGTCCCTTCAAGTGGTCAATTCTTCATGTGTGCATAAACATTTCTCCAGTAGTTCTCAAGATAATAATAATAATTAATGAGCAATTTCATATATTTTTTTATTTTTTTCCCCGTTTTTTCCACATTTTCATCTGTTTCTTCGCTCCTAAAAGTCACAGCGTGATGTTATATAGCCTATGCCCTATAGCCTACCTCGATAAATGGGCTATCTAACACTGAAAGAATTTTTCAAATCGGACCGGTAGTTCCTGAAATTAGTGCGTTCAAACAAACAAACAAACTCTTCAGCTTTATAATAGTATAGATTTCTTATGTGCATGATATTGTTTATGAGCGAGTGTATTTCGCAGCCAATCCCCAGCCACGAAAAACAATACCTCATTTAACCATTGACGGTTGTCGGTTCTATTATTGAAATTTGAAAGGATTTTGTTATCTACGCTAAGGCTTGTAAATAAAGATTAGTCTCGGCTCCCTTATCACAGTTCATGTGCTAATGAAGCGTTTAAAACAATTAATTGTGTTCTTCTTACCGCACTTCGCGTTGTGGCGCGAAACCGACATCTTCTTGACGACGTGACTAAAAAAGATATATCTTTTTAATTTGTAATTATAATAAAGGGAGTTACATTATAAATAAAGAGATAACTAGTGCAATCTGTGTCACACAAACAACAGTAATTATCACAGGTAATTATCGTTTTGTATTCGGGAACGTAAGTAAATATTGTGATTTGTGATGTTATTTTTATGGCAATACTGAAACAGATTTAATTTTAGTCATATAAGAGATTTTGCCCGCGGCTTCGCTCGCGTTAAGAAGTATTATTATATACAAACTTTCATCCCCTATTTTGACCCCTTGGGGTTGGAATTTATCAAAATCCTTTCTTAGCGGATGCCTACGTCATAACATCTACCTACATGCAAAATTTCAGCCCGATCCGTCCAATGCAATGGTTTGGGCTGTCGTTGATAGATCACCATACAGTCAGTCAGTCACCTTTGAGTTTTATATAACTATATGTACCTATAGATTATGATTTATGACTGAACAGTACAATGGAAATCTCTCTTTAGGTCTATTTTATTTATTAACTCGATCATGGTTTGCCAAAAGTGAAAAATCTGCCCTCTACGTAGAGTCTGCTACGACAAATCTTTTCGTAGCGATAAAGAGTGAGCATAGGACAATTATTTTAATGATCTTTATTAATTATTTATTCGTTACATTTGATTTAAATCGGATTAAGGATTTGTTTAAGCTTGATTTAAAAGCTGAGTCAGAGGCTGAGTCTAATAATAATAAATTTATGAAACATGACAATATGATTAAAAGATGCCTCATGCCAGCCAGCATCTAGAATTCCGTTTTCGGCATTCAAAGTGTTAGTTTTGGTGTGTATCTAGCCAGCCTGGGATTTATAAATTAAAAAACAGCGATAACTTGGTAACATCTATTGATGATGTATTCTGATAAAATTATGATAATAGGTATATATTATTGTTATTCAGAAACGTAGAGTCTAAAATCTGATAAGAAATTTAAAAGTGTAAGACAGTAATACTTTTGAGGGTTCTGTATCCAAAGGGTTAATACGGGATTATTTTTAAGACTTCGTTGTCTGTCCGTCTGTCTGTCTCCAGGATGAATCTCAAGATCCGCTATAACCGCTATAAGGGGGGCTCCCATACAACAAACGTGATTTTTTTGGCCTTTTTGCTCGATATTAATAATGGCAACAGGTAGGTTGAAATTTTCACAGAATCCCCAAGTAGGTATATATGTGTAATTTATTAATGATGATAAAAAAATCAATAAAAATTTAAGGGGGGGCTCCCAAACAAAAAAAAACATAATTTTTAGCCTGTTCTTCTCTATAACGGTACGGAACTCTTCGTGCACGAGTCTGACTCGCGTTTGGCCGATTTTTAACAATATTTTTGTCCTTTTCCTAAAAAGGTGTCCTTCTTTTCCTAAAATGTATCTATTATTATTGTTATATTAATCGTTGGTTTTTTTAAACAGACAGATAGACGACCGATTAGTTAACTGCATGTTTAAGTTCCAGTATTTTCATTTCAGATGTTGCAGCTGCGATCAATATTTATTATATTTCTAATTTTTCTATTACAATATTCGCAAGGGCAGGATGCGAATTGTGATTTTCAACAAAATGTAAGTTGAATCTAGGTATCTTTTTTAGTATTGTATACAGTATAATATGTGATATATATTTAAATTATTATTGTATTTTAATGGACTGATGATATCTTTGATCTCTATCAATCAATTGAGATTATCATCATAAAATATATCCTCATGAAGTTTGTCATCAACAGATAACAAACTTCACGTGGATATGTTATGTCTATTACTTATACTTTTAATTCATAATCAATTAATAATTCATAATGGCTAGGTTCCCTTACAAGCTCAGAACGCTCACGCTCAAGACCGTAGTTTTTCCCGTTCCATTAGCATGTGAGCGTCAGTGATACAAACCAAGTGGAACGGATTTTTGAGCGTTCACAGCGTTTTGAGAAAAGTTTAAAGAAGCAACATATATTTTTTTTTATATACATACATTGAACAGAACTTGGATCCTTTTCTTGAAGTCGCTATTAAAAGTAATTGTAAAATTAAAGCTGTTTCTTATGTCAATGGTTTATATTTACATTCTATTTTATTTTACAAATAAAATACATACTTACTTTATTTATTATTTGTTTCGTTTTTAGTACTTACTTATTACATTTTTTACTCTTACTTTTATGTGCTTTTACTAACATTTTTATGAACATTTAAGTAATCATAATATTTTATGGCTAAACTTTTATTATAATATTTCACATTGAATCTTAATATGATAACAAAACCACAACTAGTAAGTCAACAGGTACAGAAGAGATGAAAATTACTTAGTACCTATTATATTTTATAAGAAATCATTTGAAATTTCATTTAAACAATTTCTTTTCCAATCAAAATATTTTATTCAATGTTATATAGTATATTTACATTAAAAATATCAATTATAATGAAATAATATGAAGTTTTTTTTTGTCTCTAGTCTCTGAAAACTTTCCGAACATGGCTTTCGCAATGTTATAGTCGTTAAAAGAAAAAAAACTAGAACGCTAATTTTGACCCATCTTCGCCGAGGGTCGTTTTTAGCGAAAATGATGACGTCATGAGTGACGTCATAGCCGCGATCAAGACGACCGCGGTCGCCAAACGGAACGGCAGAAGGAGACGTTTTTAGCGAAATTAGACTAACTATAACTATTAAAGGAACGCGGCCAATTTTACACAATATTTTTTTTACTTTGATCTCTAAGTAGTGTATTTAGATCAAACACAAATTAACGAAAACAAAAACGGCCAGCCATCGCCAGTCTGCAAAAGTTACATTAGGTTCAATGTCATGACATGCCTTGCTTTCTTTTGATAAATATATAAAAGAAAATGCTATTTTAACGGTATATTAGCGCTTATCCAGATTGATGTAGATAGACGTATAACGTCAAAAATTCACATTAATGAAAAGGTAACTCTGCAGTCTGCACTATGCACTAAAAATGATGGGCCAAATTGTGAGTTCGTGGCTTTACGCTGCGTGGCATAATACTCCGCGTTCCTGGCAACTTTACTAATCTTATCGGGCCCCTAGACGATCAACTTTATTGCGCAATATCATACACAATATTTATTGAACAACTTATTTGACACTAAGGCCCACTTGCGCCGATCTGGGTTAAAGTTAATTCTGAGTTAAACATCATGTCATATCTGTCACTCACCAAGTCAGTGATAGAGATGACATGATGTTTAACTCAGAGTTAACTTTAACCCAGATTGGCGCAAGTGGGCCTTAGATTGAAAGGCGGGTCAATATTAACCATATGGCGTAGACGGTCGATAATGTTGCACAATATGTGATATTGCACAGTAAAACTGATCGTCTAGGGGCCCGATCATAATATTAAGTATATTATGATAAAAAATATGTTATTACTACGCGCGTAATAACAAAATATATCTTTTCAAAGGTGGAGGTGGGTCGCACATACTACGTATACAGTCCCCGGTACCCGAACAATTACCCCGCGGGGGTGCAGTGTCGGTGGATCGCCAACTGTCCCCCGGGATACAACTGCAGAGCCGACTGCAACGACGTAGACCTACCTGCGGTGAGTCATATAGGGTCTTTATACCTCAACAAATCCCGGTATAGCCTAGTAAATGAATGCCCAAAATGGGGGTCTGCTTGGAAAAGTCTATGCCTCTATGTATAATAATGCCTGCAGTCTGGAGGGTTAAAGCTGGGAACACAACTTTCACTTTACTATTTGTTTCGCAGTCACCGTCATGCTCTGTAGACCGTCTCCTCATATCGAAGACCGGCGACCCGCAGCTGACCGCGGCCGACTACTACTGCGGCCGGGGCTCTGTCACTGCCGTGTCCACTGCCCAGCGTCTGAGTATCGGTATGTAGGTAAAACTAACATTATAAACGAAAAGTTTGCATTGATACTGACTTTAAATCAGGCGCCAGAATGTCTTCAATTGCAGTGACTATGTTAAAGAACAGTGGTAGCAGTAAGTTTTACCACTTTACCATGCTTTCCATCTTAAAGGACTTTGTTTATCGCTTCAACAAACTTTAATAATATTCTTGTCGAATTAGATAAATAAATACACATGTCACAAAAGGCACCAAAGGTTAAGTTTAAGCCATCTTAAGATGACAAGGCTAATGACACCTTATCTTAGGGGCTGCAAACACGGATGTTAGCTCAAGTATCAATGTTTTAGGTCTGATAACTTCAGCGAGGTCTCCTGGAGGGCGGTTCATGTGTACTCTCACAGCACAGGCTGATAACACAGCGAACCAGTGCTCATGTGGATACAAGAAAAGGGTGATTATTCTTTTATTTTATTCGATAATTGACTTATATGTAAGTATTTCGACGTTCAAAAATAGTATGTTTATACCTATTTACTTATTGTGTTGCAATTACTGGACTTGTCTTACTTGATACAATACATCAAATCTCAAGTCTGAGTCTCTATAATTGGGCATTCGCATTTCGCGGCTTTAGGGACTCTTGCTTGTCTAGGGTTAGTTATAGAAGACAAATTATTAATACGGAACATAGAGGTACCTTGTATCAAACGCTCATGGAAAAAACAAAATATCACTCTTAATTGTCAAATTACTGGTCCCTTTTGCATGGCTACCTTGTTCTTTGAAAGCTTAAAGTGCAGTTTCGGTGTACAAGATACAACTAAGCAACCTTTTTATACTTCTCAGTAACATCCAAAAGGGTAACGTTGTGTTGTTGACATTAATAGTACTTAATTCAAAACCTGATATTTATTGTACGAAGACATTACGGTCTATTTTATAATTGACATCATACTTCAACGTTCTTATTACAACGAAACCACCCTACAGAACCGCATCGTGGGCGGTCAGGAGACGTACCCGAACGAGTACCCGATGATGGCGGGCCTGGTGTACGTGTCCCAGCGGCAGATCCGCTGCGGCGCCGTCATCATCGACCGCCGGTACGTGCTCACCGCCGCACACTGCGTCGTCAACAAGATGGTCAGCGACTTGGCCGTTATAGTGGGCGAGCATAACGTGTCCACTGGCGGTAAGTTCACTTGTACTATCGGAGAAGTTGATTCATAGGCAGATGGTGGACCAGCGTAATTTGGTCGCGTTAAGTCATACAAGAATAATTGACATAATCCGACTTAATGACCTGAATGATGATGATGCCTATGAATCAATTTCTTCGATGTTACATTATGTATTACTAATAATATATTATTTTGTAAAAGTTTTTGAAACCTACCTGTGCTTATTGTATCAATTCTCAGGCGACTCACCCGCAACTCAAGGTTTCAGAGTATCGTCTTATAATGTTCACCCGCAGTTTAATCCGTAAGTACCTATATTATAAACTTTAAAAATGAGTAATTCGTAAATAATATTATTATTCTACTGTAAGTGTAGCTTCACATCTGCTTACATTAGTTTTTAAACTTTTGTGTTTATTAATTTAACTAGGTACCATAAGTTAAAACCTAGCTCAAACACAGCGTGCATTTCTGCCAATGTGCACAAAGATACTGCGAGCGTATTCAACCGACCTTTTGGCGTCGAAAGTAACGCAACAATTTACCTTATTCCAAAATGTTTATTTAGTAATAATTATTTAATGTCAATAATTTTTTTAGGTCAACATTTGACTACGACATCGCAATAGTGAACCTGGTGGGTATGATAACGTTCAGCGAGTACGTGGGGCCGGTCTGTCTGCCCTTCAAGTTTGCTAACACGGACTTCACCGGCAGTAAAGTCACTTTATTAGGTAGGTTATACGTACTTTACGACTCGGGCTACGGGCCTGTTTCACCAACCAGATTTTGTATCAAATTTTTTTCTTTAATAGACATACTTCATATTATTAACTGTGTTTTCCAACTTAACATCTGGTGTATAATATTTTTCCCCACACCCCTCTTAGGGGACAAAAGAGGGGGTAAGATTTTGTATTAAAAGATGGAAGCAGAAATACTTTAAATGGCAAAACAACATTTGCCGGGAAAGCTGAAAGAATTGAAATAGATAAAAATACCATTTGTCGGTTCCAATTTTTTAACTATATATGCGAAGCTAAGAGAATGAACTGGTAAAAATTCATTCACTTGTCCATCCAGTTAACTCGAGTTACGTAACTCGAGTTCAACCCGAGTTACGTGAATTTTGACTCGGGTTAAATCGAATTTTGCTTTTTCCGAGTTGGCACATCACTAAATTATTGTTTATGTGTCACCTACGTCCTTAGACCCTACGAATATTGGCAAACATAAGGGTTTTCAAAAACGTGTCTGTGTTAAGAAATACATGACCCTAGAAAGCCGCTAGCTAGAGGATACTTAGCATTAAGGGCGGTTGATGAAAACGGGCATTAGAACCTCTCTTACTATTAAAAATATATTTTACACAGTAGCTAACATATACAAAGTTACTGTTTTTGTCGGTCAACTGATATTTCAACCTATTTTTAGGGTTCCGTAGCCAAAATGGCAAAAAACGGAACCCTTATAGATTCGTCATGTCTGTCTGTCTGTCCGTATGTCACAGCCACTTTTCTCCGAAACTATTAGAGCTATACTATTGAAACTTGGTAAGTAGATGTAGTCTGTGAACCGCATTAAGATTTTGATGCAAAAATGGAAAAATTATTAAAAATTTTAGGGGTCCAATAGGTACAACTGAAACAAAAAAATATATTTTTCATCTAACCTATGCGTGTGGGGTATCTATGGATAAGTCTCCAAAAATCATTTTGAGGTTTCTCATATCATTTTTTTCTAACCTGAATAGTTTGCGAGAGAGACTCTTCCAAAGTGGTAAAATGTGTCCCCCCCCCTCTAATTTCTAAAGTAGGGGCATGATAATTCTAAAAGAAATATATGATATAGATTACTATAAAAACTACCAACGAAAATTGGTTTGAACGAGATCTAGCCGGTAGTTTTTTTTATACGTCATAAATGGTAAACCTTAATCTAAATTTCATTAAATCGACTGAAATATTTAAAAAAATCAAAAATATTTTAATTTCATAAAAATAAACCTTATTGCTGCTGCGGAACCCTTCATGGGCGAGTCCAACTCGCACTTGGCCGCTTTTTTAAGAGTGTCGTAGGGTACACGCAGTTCGTAGCAGCTACGGTTACCTGTCATTTGTCTACGCCGTAAAGCTACGCGCTACGTCGTACCCTCTACGACGTAGCAAGATACGTAGCCCACACTCTACGACGTAGAGTCTACGTAATAAATTTAAAATATCGTTTCAATTTCAATATTTAAACTACAAATATTATTAACTTTAAGGTTTAGTTCACTTCAGTACTAACATACCCTTTTTAAAACTCTTTTATAAGCTTGGGTTGCATGTATGTAACGGAATCTTTGAGCACGATTTTTACTTATCTCCAGTAGTCTAATTAATTTGAAACTTTGCATATGTATTAAGAGCCAGTGACAATGCAGTAAATTTGTTAACATTTTCTAAAAAAAAGGAAATGCAGCGTGTTTTTTAGTTTTTTTTTTAATTTTATTAATAAATTAAGACCTTTTGCGACCCCCAACTACGCGGCTATTTTCTACGTTTTGTTAGTCGTAGTTTACACGTTCAGTTTCTCATCAATCTGATCCATCAATCCGGTAAAGATTGACGCGGAACTGAACGTCTAACCCACGGATTAATGGACTGATCATTTCTTTATTATGTACTTTTTAGCCATCAAGCTGGCGTCAATGTCAGATTGGTGGACTGAATTGATGTCAGATTGAGCGTGTAACCTACGACATAGTTTCCACAACTCGTTGATTCTGGTGGTAGACCATAAAGTTAATATACCTAGAGGAATAGAGAAACAAAGGCCTGAGCAAGCTAGATGTCACTATCTGCAGTAACACTGTGTAGTAAAAAGAGACATGTGATACATGACAGCAAAACCCTTTTTTTGACATCGAGTCGGCACGTATCGGCACGTTAACAATTTAATCTCATAGAATCCATGTTCAATCATGCTTGTGTGAAAAATATGTGTCACGTACACATATTTTTCACACAGATGAAAACCAATTTCGGTTTCGTTTGACAGCTCGAGATTGTTGCTCTATTCCGCTAGGTATATTAACTTTATGTGGTAGACATATCTCTAGACCCGTCATTCACTCGATCTTTCAGGTTGGGGCACACAGATGACGGGAGGCGAGACCTCTGACGTGCTACGTAAGGTGGATGTGGAGGTGATCAGCCAGGCGTCCTGCCAGCGCGCCGTCACCTCACTCACGCCGCGACAGATGTGCACCTACACACCGGGGAAGGACGCTTGCCAGGTAACAACGTTTGTTCAAATATAACTTCTCCTACGAAAAACGGGATTAACGGACTATTTACTTTGTCTACGACGCGACGTAGACAAAGTAAATAAAGTATCCAAAGTAGACAAAGTATCCAACTTAAAAAGGGACCGCGTAGACTCTACGTGGTCCCTGCTAAAGTTGGATGCTAATGTTATTAAGCAGATGATAACTTAACAATAACTGCCAGGCAAACTTGCAATTTCATCAGAGGGAACGCATACAAACTATGTAGCCAATTTTTTCAATTCTTTTACCCTACTCCTCTCGGTAACCAACGTGCAGTACGAAGAGTATGTTATGATAAACAATTACAGGCGATTACAAAAATTTAAAGGTATGATTCTACTATCACCCATCATAGAGCATAATATTATATTAGTGTAGACAAGTGCGCAATCGTGGTAGTAATAATAACACGTTTTGTGATCGTCCATCATAGTCCAACGCGTGGCTATAATTATATGTATGAAACCGTTTTCAATCCTTGTTTCCTTGTAGGACGACTCCGGCGGCCCCGTCCTATTCACGGACCCCGCTACTAAGCTACTCTTCAACATCGGCACTATCAGTTTCGGCAGACTGTGCGCGACCGCAGGAGACCCCGGCGTCAACACACGAATCACGGCGGTACTGGACTGGATAGTCATGAACGCTCCTGCTAATTATTGTAGAAAATAAACATTATATTTATAGCCGACTTAATCTTCAGGATGTAAGGCTTATAAAATAAATAAGATTAAAAAAAAAACATTATATTTATTACCGTTTTGGTTTTATACTTAGATTTTTTTAATGGTCGTCATGTGTCATTTATATACATACAAAAGTTAGACTAGTTAGGAGTTTATGAATTAAAACATTTATCATTTTATTAAAATATAAGGGGGCAAACGAGTAAACGGGTCTCCTGATGGAAAGCAACTACCGTCGTCGCCCATGGACACTCGCAACATTAGAAGAGCTGCAGGTGCGTTGCCGGGCTTTAAATTATTATTGCACCATTCATCAATAATAATTATTAATCATGTAAATTATTTTCAAAATGACTATTAATAATAATATTTTAATGTAGATCCCTCTTACCGCTCGTAGCCAGACACAGTAGGGTTTAATATGCTTTTGTTTTTTAGTATAAGCTGATACTCAAGTGTTCAGCTAGATGTCGCTATAACGTCAGCGACCGGCGGCGCAAGTATTGATTTCCCCGCGCGGCGCGCCGGCCAACAACCGAGCGAACTTCGTTTCACTCGCCCTCAGCCCTCCGCTATCATTTCGTAACACAATTATTTATTCAATAAATATTTTAGTTAAGTTACATCGAATCGAAGACATGTAGTCACAGAACGACCGGCATACGCTTTTACTTCGATTATTTTACTCATGTCTTTCTTATTCTTTGACCGAGAAGTGCATAACTTAGCTATGAGTTTCACAAAAATATTTAAAGTATGCAGATAGTGTCTCAATAATGCCGAAAAGAATACCGTTCCACGTAGTCTACGCAACAAGTAAGTGTGGTAGAGTATTTATAAAATTAATTAGAATTTAATAAATCGTAAGCTACATATTTTATTATTTTACTAATAGTTTATCGATGTTTATGTAGAGATTTGAAATGACTTATTAAATCCAATCAAAATTTTATGACCAATAAAGAGCTAACATAAAGAGCTTGCGAGTAGTAAGTCTGCCTAGTACGTATAGATTTTAATTAATATCGGATTCCACATGGTACGATGACACCGCAATACAATCTGTCGGCCCCGGCCAGACGAAAATCTAGGACATACTCGTATATCACTGCGGTAATGTGATGTGTGCTGCTGTGTGCAGATAACGATTTTGAATTTCGAACTTGTACAGTTCATAAAGTTAACCATGATTAAAAATTAGTTTACTATTACAGTTCTACTTAGAAGTTAGAACTAAATGTAAATATTAATAAGTAGGTAAACTATAAAAGTAAACAATATTTTTCTTATTCTTATTTCTTTGTTATTCCTCGTGTATTGTAGGTTAGTTTAGATCTGAAAATTTAAATTTAAGCTATTCATAGGTCTGAATACAAGGAATCTGCAGTCGAACGTGCTTTGAATACGGCACTGTAAAAATTAATAATTGCATAATATACTTATTTGGCGGTACCCACAATTCGCCTAACATTCCTGCATCGCGCTATCGATGTTTTCTGAGCGCGTCGGTATATATACGACAGCTGAAATGTGTCACGTGGGCTTCGGCCTGACCGAACATACCATCTCGCTCGGTCGGAAGATCTCCCTTTGCAGCCTCCACGCATTATTCCCACACTTATATGAAACCTAATATTTTAATTTTTTTATCAACCATTTCGGCTATTATTAGTACATAATAATATAGGAAAATATGTCCTTGCATTAATTGGGTAGAATTCCAATCAAAGAATGAACGAGCTTACAGGAATGTGCAAATAATATTCAAATACCAACCGACTAAGTAATCAATACCACTATTAGGCTAATATAGTTAATACTAGATACAACTATGTAACTATTTATAGAAGTATCATTAACCATTTGTGTGTAAAGTAATAAAGTATGTATTGATTACTTTCTAATTGTGTAATTAGTGGTCGTTTTATTGTTTTTCTAATTCACAGTTTGTCAATAATATTAATAATTTTAATAACGCGATTAACAGAACATCACTACAACATTGAAATTAATTACATAGATGATAGAACACCTCTTTATCACTCGCAAAGCTCAGCAAAAGCATTTACAGGCCGTCACAGACTTAGCTATAATATATATTAATGTGTTTATAGCTAGGCATATTAATATATATTTTCTATACAATTTTCGCGTGACCACACACTCAGCTATAGTATATATTTCTGGTCTCAGTGTGTTTAGTACGGTATATTAATATATATTATAGCTAGGTCTGTGACGGCCTTAATGGCGTAGGCTGCGTAGGCCTTAGCCGCGTAGCTCGTAGCGGCGTAGGCGTAGGCGTAGGCGCGTAGAGGTTAAAGACTTTATCGATAGAAAGTAGGAGCATTTTCAAAGTTTCAATCAGTTTCATTAGCCAATGGTGTGGGTTATCTATTTAATAAAAAAAACAATACCTAATCGAACAATAAATAATATTAATTTCATTACCGGTTTTCTGATGCATTCACGCTCTTCAAACAATATGTAATGTAATATGTATAGAATTATTAGAAAGATGTAACCTGGTCTAATCCGCAAATCACTCATCTCGATTCTGTCCCCAGGCGAGGACAGCTCGTACCCAGCATGCGAGCTGAACGCGCAGGGCCCGGCGGCGCGGGGCTGGCGCAGCGCGGGCGCGCCGCCGCACGAGCTGCTGCTGCGCTTGGCCACCGTCACCAGCATACACAAGCTGCAGCTGCTGGCGCACCACCAGCTCATACGTGAGTACCTGAACCACGTGACAAACTGTCTACAGTTTGTCACGTGTCTGTCTGTCCAGCATATATTAATAAACATGATATAATAAGAATGTTGGTTCCGAAGGCAGGCTGGTAAGATGTAACGTCATTGCGATTGAAATGGATCTATTGAATTGAATATGAATATACTAAGAACGGTACACTTAAGAACTTATGCTATCAGCAATTTTTGACGGCAAGATGGAATGAAATATTTCTAGAATTCACCTTTTCAATTGGTAATGTAATGAGTCAGGTAACTGAGCCCCTAGCCAAGACGTTTTTAATGGCCGATTAAAATGTATGGAATTGACATTACACGACAACATAATATTTCTCTGTATATCGAACGCTTACGTCAATTCGGTGTCGGTCGAACCGCAACTAATAACCGTTGTCATTTTCAGCGGCGTCGGTAGAGGTGCTCGTGTCTGGGGGCCTGGTGTCGGAGGGCGCAGCCACGCCGTGCGGCGCGACGTACGCCAGCGTCGGGAAGGTCTCCCTCGCCAAGCCCACGCCGCAGGCCCGGACAAGGGAGCTAAGGTACTGATCTAGTTGCGCAAATGGATTTATGTCAAGACTGAACCCCAGGTCGTGACTTAAGATTTCTCATGAAGTTTCATAAACAATTTGTCTTGCAGACGGCAATAAGTTTTTCTGAAATGCTTATATTATACTTGTTAGTAATTATACGATGATAATGGTATTTTAACGTTAACTGCTATGCAGTCGAAAGCTGATGATTCTTTATATTTACAGATCTGCAGCTTTACCAGAGCCAACGACCGCTAGATTTGTCAAACTCAAGCTGTCCGGTCCCCATCCGCCTGCCGCTGAAGATGATCAGGTAAAATAATAACCTCAAATACTTTCCTTGCATGAAATAATTCCACTAATATATCTAAAATCTTAAGATGTAATATTTTTTTTGAGAATTTTCATTGTTTCTTCTCACAAAGTATCCCAAACAACAGTTATATGGATCTATTGAAATAAATGACAATGTTTCAGGTAGCACTAATGGCAGTGAACGTCTTGGGAGACGAGGTGATCGACGCCAACAACTCGCCGAGCCCGTCCAAGTCCATCGTCTGCTTCTCCCCATACGACGACCTGGCATTCGTCATGTACGTGGACAACGATATCGCTGACCTCGTGCGAGTTCTGGACAAAAAGAAGAGGGCAGCTGTTGCAGGCAAGCACTTACTAAAAGAGAAATTTATTTACAAACAGATAAGAGATAACGTTGGTCTGGGCAATTTGGTCGGGCTACGTCAATTCAATGATTGTGGTAATTTGTTCGCTGGGCTTTTCATAACACAACCTAATTACGAAGTTTCGCCATCTGCCTATACCTAATTCAATTTCTTCGATAGTATTCAGTCCTTCTTCCAATCTTTAGACCATCGCTAATATATAACCAAAGATGCAAGAAATATTTGGATAGTAGCAAGAATTGGATTGTAACAGTTCTACAAAAACCCGAATTATTCCTCTATTTCCTTTTCCTTAGATGAACGGTTCGAGTACGCACGCCGCCTAAAGTCTGCCGGCTCAGCTCTAGCAGCTGCGGGAATAAGGATTGGCAGATGGCGACTGCGCAAACGAACGGCAGCAGCCCGCGACGATTTCGAGCTGGCCAGAAGAATGAGAGACAGGATCACAGATGCACTTATCGGGGTCAAAGAAGACACAGAGCTTTGCAGACTCCTCGAATTAAATGGGGTAAGATTATACAGTTAATTTGCAAGTAAGTTCTGAATCCATAGTGACATGTGTGTGTACAAAAATTGGTCTGTCATTCAGTTCACGAATTAACCACTAAACCGATTTTGATTTTAGAAAGACCATAGAATAGTTTTCAACGCAGATAGACGTACAAGTCCTGAGATAAGTAAATTCTTGCGCATTATCAGCATTTTAGTATTTTAAAATAATTATACACATCGTCAGAAGCTATTGGACTTATTGGAGCTTTTTTTTTAAATTACAGCCTGATCCTCGTAACGACTCGTCGATGCCTCAAGCGTACGACTTCTCGCACCACCTGTCGCCGTCTGTCACCGCTGGAGCGCTAAGCGTCGACATCCCCTCGCCCGTCCCTCCTATAGAGCACGTCCCTGACCCTCACGAGGAATACAACGGTATAGATGAGGCCGACCACAATGATCACAATGTATCCACTGTAAGTCATAACATTTCAGGCATGTAATTATTATTACGAAGATATAATATGAAGAAATAAAAAAAAACCGACAATAACTCTTAACTAGACAAACACCATAATATTTTCCAGTAGAGTGCGAGTTAATGATGATAAGCTATCGATGCTAACACTCTCGATTATGTCAGCTTACAACGAAGAAACGATCAAGAACAGCTATAATAGAGCGCCATTTAAACTAAGAAGAATATTGCTTTTATTACAGTCACCCGTCCAATTACAAGAAGAAATCCCAGAAGTACAACCACAGCCCGCCCAACCTGAAGAACAACAGGTCATCATAGAAGATAAAATAGAAGTAATCAAAAAAGAAGAAGAAGATATAAGAAGAGAAACTGATAGTCCTAGAAGAAGTATCACACCTAATGCCGCCAACGGTAAGTCAAGAAAAAATCATTTCATTAATTAAAAGAAGTTAAAATTTAAACTAATTTATTCAATAAACATTTTTTTGCGTTTAGGCACACTAGTGAGGCGAAGAAATAAAAGCGCCGGACCAAGATCGACTTTTGAGGCATACGAAGAAAGATTACTACCAGCTCTTAGGCAGTATGTATCTTTTTCTTTCTAATCCTATTGCAGTTATAATTTTAAAATTGATAATTTTAATTTTGATGCTTTCAGTTCTCATACAAACGAATATCTAAGAGACGCAAGAGAGGAAGAATGCAGTGGAGGCAGCGCTTCGTCTCATCCGCGTACAGTACATAAACTAAACGAAAGAGAAAGAAAACAGGCAGCCCTACCAATACTTATTTTTGGATATCCTTTGGTAAGTTTTGAAGATACTCCATTCGATTTCACGATGTTTCCAGATTTCAAGATAAATAATCTTATAGTCAATAAGTATACAAATATAATAGGTATCCCTTATTGTTTAGGTTGAAAAATTCTTCTCAAAGAACTACTTAGATAAAGAAGAGGGTCTGGCGAGGCTCAGAGCAGAACTGACAACACCGTCAAATGGAAGCACTAAGACCTCACCCAACAAAACAGCACGAGCTGCCGCCACGTTGTTACAAAGAGCTCTGAGGGATAAAGTGTTTTCTGTGTACAGCCAAGCAAACGAGGTCGTAAGAGTGTTGTTTAAGGAATTTGTACCAAATAGGTGAGCAAGTACATTACGACTTAATGTATAACAGTGAATTTGTATTTTATTTTTTTATAAAATTATAAACCTTTGGTTTTATAGAGTTTGTGCGGCAGAGGTAGGACGTTGTTTAGAGAAGCTGTTACCGGAATTGTTGCGAGCCTGCGGAGATCCCGCGCCAAGAGTTCACTCCACAGCACAACACACCGTTCTCACTGTTGCCGATTGTCCTCAAGTTCGGTCAGTAAACGGAATTTATTTAACAATTCAGTACACTGATATTTTTTAACAAATAGTAGAGACTTTGTAAATATGTTTGTATTTTCAGGAGCACACATATTATCCCACAGCAATTAGTCCGTCCGGTGATGGCATCCATGCATCCCAGACTTGCTCTCTCTCGATTGCAAATGTTGGAGCAACTCATTCTAAGCCACGGTATATCAACTGACAAGAACAGGTAATGACAAAATCATGTAAACGTTTTATAAGAGTAACAGTAATTTTCCTCTTGTGACAAAATTGCAACAACATGAGTAGTTTTGGTTCTATTCTCTCTCTTTTTGATCATTTACAAAAATTGTGCGAATATCTTTTCAGCGGCTTGACAGTCCGTCGTCTGGCGGAGTGTGGTGCGGCGGGGGCGCAGCACGCGGCAGGCTCAGTCCGGGCTGCAGCAGAGCGGATCCTGCTGGCCGCGTATGCTCGCTCGCCCCGCGTGGTCCGAGCACAGCTACCACCAGATGACGCCGTCACCCGCCGCAATCTCATCTACAGACATCTGTTCCAGCAGTTCGATAGGATCGACATGCAGGTTCGTCACTAAACCTGGAATCTGCAATAGAGCTTTGCATGAAAACGATGTAAATATTTTTATTCTATTCCGGCATGCATACCCACAGTGTGCCCTCGGATTAGAGAGTCAAATTGCTCTGTTGCAGAAAATGCTAAACCAAGCTCCAACAGAGGAGCAAATTTTGAATGGAGAGGAGCAATCGACGGCGGATAACACGCTAGAATCAAGCACAATGCAGTCCACTCGGAGCGGTATTACCGTCAGTGGAATGACCTCGTCTTATGGCATGACGTCGTCGATGGATGCTACATCATCCTACAGCCTGAAATCCAGCGCCAGCAGTGCGACGTTAGCTCCGTCCAGTATGAGCGGGAGTCTCACCACTTCTAGAACAAAAAGTAGTCTGAAGAAGTCGCCGACCAAGAAGTACGTACCGACGCCAAGAACATCCAAGGATTCCCTAGGATATAACAAATTAAGGCTGGACAGTGCCGTTAGCCCGAAACACTCACCTAAAATGTCCTTGGCTGGAAACGAAAAGGTAATCCATGATTTCTAGTTTATTTTAACAGTCGTATAAAAAAAGATAACCAGGAACATTGTAATCGGTTCGTCATATTATATACTAATTATTATCACCTCGTTTTAGGTACACTTCGAAGAAAGTCAATCAGAGGATGTGATATACCGCCGTGCGAGCCGCAACACAGAGAACCGTCATTCGATGATCCACTACGACCACGACGCGCCAAAACCAGAGCTGAAAGAACGCCCTGTTACAGTCTACGAACCTCTGCACATAGACTACAGAGACTCCCCGACTATAGGGTCACCGAAAACATCCAGGAACGACATGAGGAGCATAGACTCGTTACCCATAGACTCTCCCCAGCTGTCAAGATATGATCTTAGAGATTCTGACTCTAGAAGTCTGGACTCACCAAAACTGAAGGCCGATTACTTTAGAGATGTCGGCTTGGAGT
The DNA here is from genome assembly GCA_905404155.3 of Plebejus argus. Lineage (NCBI taxonomy): Eukaryota > Metazoa > Arthropoda > Insecta > Lepidoptera > Lycaenidae > Plebejus > Plebejus argus. The sequence goes on along the minus strand of FR989927.1, from coordinate 6,711,984 downwards.
CTCCCAAACTTGTGCAAGGTGTAAGAAATCTACATTTGGATGAGCATAGTCAAATGGACGAAAGCGGATATTACAGTCCTGGTAAAATATTTATATCACTAAAATTATCATAACATAATTATTCCTTTCGATGCTGTTTTAACACTAATTTTATCATGCGATTTCAGGAAGAAGACAGCAGCCATCAAACAGCGAACAATTTGACAACTACGACGCTCCCGGAGTCGACGCCAGCAACGAAACAACGCCTGAACCTGTTCTCAAGTAAGTTCTTCAGCATTATAAATTGATATTTAGTTTTCCGAAGTCATAGGCCAATGAAGACTTAATATCATGCCACTATTAACAACAATAACGAAGTATCATCGAAGAAATTGATAGGGAGATGGCGGACCTACACATTTGATGGGGGGTTATGTCAATTTGGTGTTAGTGCCTAGTGTGAGTTTTTTGTTTGACATTGGATTGCGAACGCGTTTGGCGTTTACTGAGATTTTGTATGGGATTTGTACAGCGCCACCTAGCGATGCTCACGGGAGTGAGCTCAGCTCTCATACAAAATCTTAGTAAACTCCAAACGCGTTCGCAATCGAATATCAAACAAAAAACTCACACTAGGCACTCTGATCTGTCGGCTAAGTTTGACATAACGCAACCCAATTACGTAGGTCTAGGTCCGCTTTCTAACTATGTAACAAGTTCTCTAATAGTATATGTCGCAGTCGGATTGTATAATGCACCATATTACGTTACGGCTAGCTGTTATCAAAAACAGGGCCGTTATGAAATGCAGAGATTCAACGATTAGCCCGATTGTCATTGCGATACGTTCTTTAATAAGGTGGCCCACGTTTAGCTGCATCGTACTACTACTTAAATTGTCTGTTGTACCATCGAGGAAATTGATTCCTAGGCAGTTGACAGACCAACGTCATTTGGTCGGATCATGTAATTCAATGTTAATTGTGATCTGACGGCTAGGTTTGACGTAACGCGACCAAACTACGTAGGTCCCCCATCTGCCTCGGAATCAACTTCTCTGATAGTACATACTTTATTGGCCATATATTCACAACATTCATTTTTTTACACGGCCAAACAGCACAATGTGTACGTGGTGCGGGCGGCGCGTGCGGGCGTCGGCGCTGGAGACGCACTACTGGCGGCGCTGCATGCTGCTGGCGCGCTGCCCACACTGCCACCTCGCGCTCGAGGCACGCGCGCTCCACGCACATTTGTTAGGTAAATATTATTTACTCAATTTTGGAGCTGGAGAAAATTATTAATAGCATAGAATGTTAAAATTAATTGCATACAAAATATGTAATACTGTACTGAGAAATTAAAAAAATGAAAAAGCTTTCCAACTCTTTCTAGTTGTGATTGTTAACTTTATCTGTATTTTTTTAACTTCAACGTGTAATAAAATAGTTGTCATCGATCAATTCGTGAGTATAGTTTCCGGTTTAATTTTTCAGAGGAGTGTTCTATGAGCGAAGGGTTATGGAGGGCGTGTCAGAAGTGCGGCGCGGCTCTGCGGGCTGACGAGAGCGAGTACCATCCCAACTGCATACGTGAGTCGATATTATTGTTCATTTTACCTTTAATACGCATAGTGGTAAAATCGTCGAACGACACGTCCTAGTGTACCGAAGTGCCGTGTCGCGTAGTTACGCTGCTGCGAAGTGCGGTCTAGACTCTAGCTCGTACATTATCATGCAAAGAATAAGCCGTAATTTGTCGCGTCGCTTCGCTACAGTTTAGTTATTCCTAGCGCGGTTTCGCCTTAACCTGATGAGAACTGATCTAAATATTTTTGAACGACTACGTAGATCGTTAACTTGATATTGTGCCTTTCAGCGCTCGGTTTCGAAGAATGGAAGTGTCCGTATTGCCTTACCAACGTGCTGGCGCGAGACTTGCCTTGGCAACGGCATTTGATGCAGTGCCCACGGAACCCAAGAGTCACGTCTCAGAACTAGACTATTAACTTAAATATTAATAATGAATATTCTACGAAATATTTCAATTGAATTTATGAGTTATAAACTTATAACCAAAGCGAATAGCCATTATAGTCACAAAAAAGTTGCATGAATTGAAAAAGTAACTAAAACAGTCTGAACTTTCTAAACGAAATATAAAATTTTATTTAGTAACGCAATTTTTTTAAAGTTAAAATGAGATTTACTAGTTTATTTTGTATGAATTAACATTATATCTTGAACTATTGGTAAATAAGCTCAGTATATATCTATAAAACTGGATATTTCAAAGCCGTATTATGAAAAAGACTGTTTAAAAATATTGGCTAGATAGTTGCTTGCTTCAAGTTTTGTTGTAAGGCAAATACATATAACATAACAGAAATTCATTGAGGTACATACTTTATCGCGAGTTTTCATTGTTATTATTGTTTATGCCTAGAATTGAATTGTTGTTTTTTAAACCCATCAAGGAATATACCTACTACCTAGGGGTGTTATAGTTAGACTTTTGCCACTTGAAAACTTAATACTCGTAGTAGATAGATAGTGTTTGAAAAATGATGATTTCAAGAGTTGTAGATGTAGATTATGAAATTAACTAATAATTTCCTAGGTATGAAATAGTCAAATCAATATGTTTTTGACACGTATTTGGATCATTCTCAAATATATTATATTCCAAATCATATTTCAGAAAGCCAGCGCAACAGTGGCCTAATTTATTTGTTAATATTTTCAAGTGTTATTTATGATTTCACTTTAGTTAATGAATTATTATTATGTATTAGTTGTTGAAATATTGATTTTTATGTATTTAGTGCAAATAGCTGTAATTTTGTTGTAGGCACTTAGGAGCAATACTCAAAACTAGATAATTAAAATGTTTTTCGCTCTGTAGTTCTTGCCAATTCTTGTAAGTAATAGACGGGTTAAATATATATTTACATTGTTTTACATAATTATTGAAATATTGTTATTAATTAATTTAAAAATATCGCTCAATATCAATCACCAAGAAATACCTTTTTAATTACTTTATAATTGTTTCATATTATTTCACTCTACTTTTTATGATCTACAAAAAACACTTCGTCCAACTACTGGTTACTTAGTCAATTAATTTTTTACCTCCTCTCGTGGCACAAACCGAAAACTTTTTTGTCCATTACTACCGTCCAACTCTATGTATTCCGTCTTAGAATACAAAATTCTAAGTTATTTTAATGCACCAATGATATTATTTTCTTAGAATGTATTTGTATATCATAAGCTTAGCAATTGGTTTACCATCCTTGTGTTTAATATAAACTAATTAGCTTTAAGTATTTTTGTAGCAATGTCTGTACATAAACAAATATCATTATTTATGATTGCACTGTTACATCTTTAGATGACGTTCTGATAAAACAAAACTAGTTAATGTTTTTTTTTGTATGAGTGTGTACATATATCCTATCAATTATCATCCTATCATATAATCCTATCATCAAATAAAACAGTCGAAATAATTCGCCTGTTTTATTTGATGATAGGATTTTTTGAAACTGTATTGTCAATTTCGGTTTGCATGGACCATACTAGTCAAATGGATTATAATTCAGTAGTTTCTTACTTTCGATAGTATTTATTGCATTGGATAATAGTTATCTGGTGGGGGCCGAGGAGGAGGGCGCACGTGTTGTGCGCCCATCGTGGAGTCTTCGGACCGCTGGCGGGGTCGCGGATGTGTGTATCGTTCCCGTGGCCCCGTCAAAAGGCGGCGTGGCGGAAGATGGGGGGGGGGTTTAGTGGGTATACCGTGGTCTCATTAGCTACGGGAGTCCCACATCACCGCTCGGGTCGCCCCCTGCGCCTGGGTGGTATGCGTAATGCATTTCCCCCTCCGGGGAAAAAAAAAGTATAATATAAACTTTGTAATTAATATAGAAAGTAGTACTATTTGTAGATTAAAGTAGAGAATAATTCGACTAAGGCCCGATTCGACCAAACTTAACGTCGAATACAAGTGTAACTATCATGGGAACTATATTATTCTTTCAATTCACTCTAGAATATTTTCGTTTGCGTTTCACCAAGTTACTCGAACAGTATGAAATGTTAATTACAATTGAATGTTAATAAATATAAGGCTGTTAACTGATAGTAATTTTTCAAGTTTTAATACTTAAATTCTTTACAACTTCGTATTCAGTATTTATCTGTCTGTCTCTCTCTTTCTTTACCACTAATACATCTGTCCCTATCGTATAAAACTAATGTTAAAACGATTCAGTAGTTGGTTCCAGGTTTCATTATTAGTTTCTATAATATGTAAACTTGTGCTAAGGCCATCAGACGCGCGGCATCGCAACAACAACGCGCCGTAGTCGATAGATACAACGGAATGCACCATCGAACCTCATTACCAAGTAATTTGAAACATTGATAAGCCAGCAGTTACCTTGAAACTGATATCAAACTGAAACCAAATCTGACGATTGACTTACGGGACTGTTTGACTTCAACAGTTTTTGACACTTTAGACATCTAAAATAGCGCTCGATCGTGCTATTTGGAACTAATCAAAATCGTTACAATTTCGTTTCAGTTTGATATCAGGGTGACAGGGGCCTTATTCCCGAAACTGATATCAGATTTTTGACACTTTAGATATCTACAATAGAGCTATTTTAGATGTCTAAAGTGTCAATAATCTGAAATCGGATTGATATGTTTCGGGAATAAGGCTGCTGTTTCGGGGGTAAGGCTGCAGATCTGCTTCTGCCTTCGATTGAGCATTCGACTGCATTTAGTTATGATTATATCAATTTCAAGCGGCTGCAGTAGTATGAAGCCAATATTAACAACCGTCATTTCTGCTCACCAAAGTCGGTGTTTTTGAAGTTTTACATATACTTTGTGCATTCTATTGAATGCAATCTGTAAAACTTTAAAATATTAAAGAACATAAAATATGAAAGATCAACGGATCCAGCTACTGAAACAACTTAAACCGTAAAATAAATTTAGTAAGCATAGAATAACATATTATTATTAATATGCCACATCACCCACTGTGATATTGGGTTGAGAATAATTAAGTATCAGGATTTTATGCGTGGAATTATGCCGGTGGATAGCTTAAGCCTAGTTTATCTAAAACATTAATCCTAATACTAATATAATGTAACATAACGTAATACTTATTAATATAATATACGCGAAAGTTTGTATGTCTGTCGACATTTGGTTCTATTTTGACACACAAATAATGCCACAGTGTAGGTACTTATGCGGCGGGATCCGCGGGCAACATCTAGTATAAATTAGCCAAGTTACTTTAACTATTAAAATATGTAAGATAACATATATTTTATAAAATGACAACAATCACCTTATTTTTCTTCGTAATGAAATTAAATTCAAAAGATGTTTATAGTTAAAAATTATTGAAAAACAATTTCAAATTTGCAATTTATTTAAAATGTGTTAATAAAATATTAAATGAAATAACGAGAATATGTTACGTAGCACTTTTTCATTTTAATATTCTACCGTATTTCTGAAGTTATTAATTTAGAACAGTTCTTTACCATGCTCAAGCTTTGTTCCGGATAAAATAAGCGAATAAATACTATGTAGAAACTAGTGACTAGACAGTATAATATCCAAATAATAAAAATTATTATAAATCCTTTTGACTGACTTATGGGTCCATGTTCTATTTATATTTTTTACCTTTGTAATATTATTTTCAGTAGTTCTTAACTTGGAAGCATATAGACAGTGTAATCAAAAATAATAATATTTTAATGACAGTTATTTTATAATATTATGTACCATAGCATTTTTACTTTAAGCGCATAAGTATGTTGTATATTATTACTGTATATTAATAAGGCATTTGTTTTTGCTAATATGTAAATGCAATACCTATTTTATTACGCTTACCTACTCAATATAATATAATGTGAACACGATATTTACTTTTAGGGTTCCGTACCCAAAGGGTAAAAACGGGACTCTATTATTACTAAGACTTCGATGTCTGTCCGTCTGTGTGTCTCCAAGCTGTAACTCAAGAACCGCTATAGCTAGACGTCTGAAATTTTCACAGATTGTGTATATCTGTTGCCGCTGCGCTATAACAACAAATACTAAAAACAAAATAAATTTAATAATTTAGGGGGGCTCCCATCCATACAACCAACATGATTTTTTTTGCTATTTTTTGGTCGATATCAATAACGGCAATACATAGGCACTTGAACTATTCAATTTTATTTGTACTTTAATAATTAATAATAAAATTTAAATAAATGAAATAATAAAGGGGGGCTCCAATACAAAAACACAATTTTCAGCCTATTTTTGCTCTATTGTGGTACGGAACCCTTCGTGCGCGAGTCGAACTGCACTTGGCCGATTTTTTCTGTAACTGTGCTTTGACATTTTTGTTATTAAATTTTATTTGCACAATTCAGTTGTATAACGTTGTAAACTTTAAATGTATTTTTGCTTTATTCTACATTAGTAGTAATGAAATATCTGTAAGCTCAAAATTACTTTCTTAGCCACTTCTTCGAATTCTTAAAAAAACTGACTTACCCCAAGAGTTTCGCTTTGAGCTTATAATGATAAATAAAACCTAATAAAACATAACCCTTAGAGATTCCTTATAAACGACCGTATGTCCTTTCAGCGAGCTTGTAAAGGGCCCTACATACTTGCGATCGATATTTAAAAATGATCTACGATCGTCTTTATTTATGTAAATCGATTAATTGACACTATCTGTAGTCTATCGGTCGGTCGTAAGTTTTAAGGGACCTAAAAATCTATTAAATTAATCTAGGATGGCGAGATGAATGCGCGTTAGAGATTGTTATCGCTCGAGAGAGTGAATTTGGAAGGTGGAATAAAGTGTTACTTGTCATCAATTTGTTTTATTTTTACATCTGCAATAATGCTGAACAGAATTTCATGAAATCTTTTTAAAAATTTGTAAAATTACAGCTCTTGTAGAACAGACAGTTTTGATAAAAGGTAGGTCGCAATTTTACTACAAACAGAAATGAACTTGGCTCCTGCTTCTATGATTTTCTTAGAATGAGGTGCTTAGATAGCTTCTGTGTGATATAATCCATACTAATATTATAAATGCGAGTGTGTCTGTCTGTTACCTCTTCATGCCCAAGCCACCGAACCGAGTTTGCTGAAATTTGGCATGGAGATACTTTGAGTCCCGGGAAAGGACATAGGATACTTTTTGTCCCAGGAAAATGTACGGTTCCCGCGCGATAAACTAGTTTTGGCGCAACGGAGTTGCGGGCGTCATCTAGTATAATATAATTTACACCTACTACAACTGTAGGTATAAGTTACAGTGCGTATAGTCCGTAGTCCGTACAGTCACACAGTAGCTGTAGTCAGTGAGAGCTGTGTATAATTTATAAAAAATAGTTTCATATCATAAAATTTATATTAAATATACTACATAATGTAACATACAATAATATTGGATGTTATGTACTAACGGAATCTTTTACGTCCGATTCTTTACTGGACTCGTCCTTCGCATTGTCTGTGACGTCATCGGTCTCCATTTCACTTGGGATTTCATGCTCTTCAGCTGCTTCCTTCTCTTCAGTTCTCTTGTTAAACTTGTTTACGTCTGGAAACATTATAAAAGGGATATTAGTTAGTCAGAACTCGAATTGCTAATTTGCTATTGAAATTGAATCAATTAAGATTTAAGAGTTAGTGACGTTTGGGTCAATAATACCTAATATAGAATGAAATTATATAGCATATAAATTTTATATATCTAGCATAAAAAGTCGGCTTGGAACGGTTTAGGATTAGAGATTTAGGATTCAGAATAGGCTTCCCGGTGGAAGCCTTTTATAAAGGTAATTCAGAAGACCGTAGGCGTTATGACGCTTAAAATGTGCAGTTCTTTAAGTAACTAGTTTCTAAGCTCTTTCACGTTTGTGAATAAGCTGATACATTGATAGAGTAACGGCCGCCAGTGTCACCAGATCATCGCTGTATCAACTATCAATGTAGAGATGGCCATGATACTAGTGCCGGTGTCTGTAACAAATTCGGACAGACCAGGATGTCTACTCTATAGTGCGCAATGTTTCGGCTGAATGATCGAACCGTTTCGTACTCGAAAAGCCTGTCACGTGTTTCCGAAGTTTGTCTCGTGACTATGATAACTAACTTCGGAATGAGGTAATTTCTAAACTTCAGTCGGCTTTCGATCGGATTTGAAGATTTAGGGCAAACCCACACGTACAACAACCACACGACATCGCAATGACAAAATGTCGTCGAGCAGTGGTTACGTGTGAATGGCGTCGCTGCAGCTTTTTATAGTTGCGTTGTGATACCGACAAAATGCCGACGTGGTTGCGTTGTCGCCAGTGGTTGCGATGTGGTTACGTACAAAAGTCAATGAAACGGAGGGGGGAAGAGAGCGGGCGGTTCGTGCGCACTGTCATTGCATCGACGCAACGTTGTGGTTGCGACGTGGTTGCGATGTGGTTGCGACGTGGTCGGCCGTGGTTGCGATGTGGTCGGTATCTGACAAGTGGTCGACAACGACTGCAAAATGTGGTACGTGTGAATGGTCCAGTTCATTTACAATACGAAATATACGCCCGACCACGTGGTGTGGTTGTCGTGTGGTTGTGGTAAGTGTGGGTTGGCCCTTAAATGCGCCGTTTTAGAGTAGGCCTCCTGGCTTCTTGTCCCACTCACCGTATTTGCTGTAGTCAGCGCCGAGCAGTCGCAGGTAGTGCACGGTGTCCTGCGTGGTGGTGTACGCCCGCAGCGAGTGCACGCCGCGCCACCCCACTAGCGTCAGCTCGAGATCACTGTCAGGATCTTTGAACTCCAGCACACAGCTGCCCGTCGCTGAAATTGGACATACAACTTTAAAAGGCGAATGCAGCAGTTGTGCCATGTTTCCACTAGAGCTAAGCTGCGTTGCGAAAAATGATTTTGTAACAATAAACTTTCACGAATATTTCAAGACTAAAATTTGTCAAATCGGTTCAGTTCTTCTGGAGCACGTGACTAACAAAACTAAAATTTTGACAACGCATTCCTCGTAACATAGCTCTGCAGGTGAGAACCCAGCCTTATCAGGGAACGAATTGGACTGGAAAGTGGTATACATATAAAATGTAGTATGGGTGCCCTAGAACAAATTTTTCTGTGATTACTAACAAGCAAATTTTTTGTGAGTAGCTACATTTTGATAAGACGAACAACATTTTTATTTTCGAAAAATCTCGAAAGTGGTAGCTAACAGAGATAGAAAGGATTTCATACTTTGACTTGATGGTCCTAAAATATGGATTGTTTTATTTGTAGGACAAGTTACTCTTAAATAATATAACTATTAACCTACCAATCCTAAAACGGAGCCCTAACCAGCTAATGTTTTGTGTATTGGTAGGTTAATAGTTATATTATTTAAGAGTAACTTGTCCTACAAATAAAACAATCCATATTTTAGGACCATCAAGTCAAAGTATGAAATCCTTTCTATCTCTGTTAGCTACCACTTTCGAGATTTTTCGAAAATAAAAATGTTAACAATTGTTCGTCTTATCAAAATGTAGCTACTCACAAAAAATTAGCTTGTTAGTAATCACAAAAAAATTTGTTCTAGGGCACCCGTACTAATGGGCCTATTCTCAGCGCATTCGATATGTTACATCACATAGCGCATAAAACAGGAGTTTTTGAAACTCATAGCATTCGAGATAACAAATAATAATTATTATCACATCGCAAAGTGTATACACGACAACACAACCAAGCCGCAGGTATTTTTATTGTATGAAAATCTATGCGCATTAGTATTACAAAAATGCAATGCAATTTAAAAATGACATACCCAAATCCTTAACTTGGTTTTGTGTGTGTTCAGAAAAGAGTTTAACATCTGGCGGTGTGCTTGGATTGTCGTTTTGAAGCACTAACACGAGGTCTTCCTTCAATATGCTAATTCTTCGTTTCGGCCCGATTGAGTGGGATATACTTTGCAGACCTTCCTGTGACAATCTAAAAAAAATCAAAAAGATAATATGAAATCGTTTAACCGTTTAAGAGATAATAGACAGACGGACATCGCATTTATTTGGCATATCTGATTCCACCGAACAATACAAACCTGAAAGCACACGTCATGTTCTTGTTGTCACACCGCACGAACGCTTTGACGCCCGTGTTGATTATTTTAATGTTGGCTTCATTGCTCTTTACCACACCCTTTACGCTCGGCGACACCAGGTATATATTCTTCTTTTTGCCAACATAGCACCTGGTCAATAGGCACGTGGAATCAAACGAGGGATTCAAGTCGTAGAACTCTTTGATAGAAGGAAACACGTCCTCAGAATCTCCCGAGAAGAATACGAACGGATCCTCCCGGTATCCTCCCATTCTTCGCCGTTTCTTCGGAGGTTCAGGCTTTTTCTCCTCTTTTTCCATGGTCGTCTCTGACTCCTTTTCAACTAGCTCCTTCTCCCACGGCAACGTTGACGTTTTTTCTAATACAGCAACAAAGAAACCACCCGTGTCTTGGTGATGGGGCAAAATTCTAATGCTAAAACAAAAATATACACTTGAGAATATATTTAAAATATATAATTCATATTTATATTGTGTCCCGGAAGTTTTCAGCGCCGCACCTTTTTAACGCGTAGGAACCGTGTATTTTCCGGGATATAACCTAACCTTTCCCGGAACTCATAGCAACTATATACCAAATATCATTAAAATTGGTTCAGAGGTTTAAGCGTGTAGAGGTAACAGATTAACAGACGCACTGACATGCACTATTTATATTGGCACTATTTAACTGAATAGCAATAGTAAATTAAAGTTAACTTACCACTTATCTAAGTTATACTTGTCGAGGTCTTCCGGTTTTGGCGGGAACATTTGCGGCCTGACCACGGTCTGCCACTTCTCCGGTACATCCTCATATTTGTCGTAGAACACCATGTCTTTCGACGCCGGTCGCCAGTACGTCATTCCTGGAAAAATAAAAGTTAAATATGTAAAGCTAAAATATTTAAAATCTGCAAGATTTATGTAGCATAATAATTTACTACAACAAAGTTCAAAAACAAAAATGTTTAGGTTTGGCAGATAATCACTACATTATTTTGCGATGCCTGTGTTAAGGGCCCGGGTTACCCTCGAAATTTTCATACATTCTTAATACCAAAATCATTTTCTCATACGAAAATATTTAACATGTTTGAGTTATTTTTCAGCTTAAGATAGTAATTACCTAGGGTCCTGAACAAATTATTTTTACAAAATATTTAAATACTAAAAAAAAATTTTTTGTGTTTAAATATTTTTTAGTAAATTTACTACTAAATATTCAAACACCAAAAAATAGACAAAAACAATAAAAAATATATAAATAAATAGTAAATTTACTACAAAATATTTAAATAATAAAAAATATTTTTTATTATATTTAATAAAATATATTTTGTAGTAAATTTTGCAGTAAATATTTTTTATTATTTAATAAAATATATTTTGTAGTAAATTTACTATTTATTTATATATTTTTTTGTGTTTTTGTCTATTTTTTGGTGTTTAAATATTTAGTAGTAAATTTACTAAAAAATATTTAAATAATAAAAAATATTTTTTATTATTTAATAAAATATATTTTGTAGTAAATTTACTATTTATTTATATATTTTTTTGTGTTTTTGTCTATTTTTTGGTGTTTAAATATTTAGTAGTAAATTTACTAAAAAATATTTAAACACAAAAATTTTTTTTTAGTATTTAAATATTTTGTAAAAAAGATTTGTTCAGGACCCTAGGCAATTACTATCTTAAGCTGAAAAATAACTCAAACATGTTAAATATTTTCGCATGAGAAAATGATTTTGGTATTAAGAATGTATGAAAATTTCGAGGGTAACCCGGGCCCTTAAATAAATCCCTTGCAGGATTCTTTTTCTAATTTAAAGGCAATGGGAGCAAGCGTACAATGTTTTGTTTATGATATTATATTTTACCGACTACCATTCTGTACCGTCGTGTTGGAGGACTTGGCATGTAGAGGTAAGTTTAAAATTTTATCAAACTTATCTAGCAAATACGGAAGTCTAAATCTAAGTTGCGTCATTTAATCAAATCGCTTAATTTTCTGGACCATAAATCAAATCTTCATACCCTTTTTAAACTTGAGTCCGGGCAATAAGTGGCAGGCGTCCACCAGTTTCATGGCCCCGTTGGCTTCCTGTAGCAAGCGGTGCACCACAGCCTCATTCTCAATGGGGTTGAAGGAGCACGTGGAGTACACCAGCCGCCCGCCCACAGCCAGCAGCTCGCAACCACGACGCAGCACTCGGTATTGAATACTGGGAGATACAAAGGTACCAGAATTATATATCTATACTAATGTTATAAAGCTGAAGAGTTTGTTTGAACCCGATAATTCTTTCACCAATGTCTAGCTAAGATGTCCCTGATTGCTATTAAGGCTATGTATGTACCACGAGTGGAGCCGGGGCGGACCACTAGTACTAGATACTGTTGGAATCTTTATTCGCACAAAAATAAATTGGTCGCACAGTATCCATGCACGGAGTTTTGTAGTAAAACTAACAAATGCATTTTCCCAAATCCCAATTCCCAGGATGCGAAGTGTCTACATATCAAATCCAAATCAGTTCAGCGTTTTAAGAATGTTGATACACACACAACAATTATAACTAAAAGAGGTAGTGTTTCAGCATAATTATTTTCCAATCAACCTGATAAAAATACTTCAAATCTATCAATGAGAATAGTACTTAGAATTAAAGGAGTGAATTATATTTACATTAGATTTATTCTGGTATTTGACTACTTTATCATAATAACATTAATATAATCATAATCAATTGGTATATCTTACCCATGTAAATTGTTGCCATTCCCTGTGGACCACTTAAGCCAAATATCTGGGTTCTTCCTTAGCGTCGCGTCTCCAGAGCAGGGCACGTCGCACAGTATACGATCAAACTTCAGTGGCTTGGTGGTGTCAGGATTCTACAGAAATACCATTTACCATAAGAATTTTAATATTTCAAGACACAAAAGAAAATTAAATGATTGCTCCTTTCAAGAAGCAATTTAGTTTTGTTATAAAAATAAAACCTGGCTGCATTTTACTGTACCAAGTGACACTCTCACAAACTAATACTTCTCAAACTCAAATCCATTAAGCTATGTATAGGATTTGAGTATCAAAAGAATAATATTAATAATATTGAGGAGTAACATATCCACTTGCAATACCTTATTTTAGTGCATTCTGGTAAAAATATTATAAATTGTTTAACCTTTTCATCTGGCACTACAAGTGATGGCATTCCCGCACCATCGTGATTGGTGATGACTATACAAGGGGAGTTGAGTCTCTTGGCTTGGTGCACCAACATGTAGCAGCGACTGTTGTCAACGTCATTGGCCATCACAAAACCTGTAAGATGTATTTTTTGCAGTTAGTCAGGGTAGGCTAAATTAATTTTTATCTTAAATTCTGTCTTTTCTATGGGATACAATAAACCAAGACTATAGTAGTAGTATGGCCTTGGTTTATTGTTTAAACCAGCTGATTAAAATTTCTGAAAAAAAAAATATTTTACCTGTGGGCATTTTGCTTTCATCAGCATGTAGAAATTCTATGAGTTGTGCAGTTTTTGAACCAGGAGCTGCACACATGTCTAACACCTACAATATATAATATTGTTTAGAATCACACATATACTTATATATACTTATTATTTATATATCAGTATTTCAGTTAAACATAATAATATTATAAAGATAGAGTTTGTATGCTTGTCTTTACCTCCTGAAAGTCAAACATCAAAATCCAGTTAAATAAAATGTTATATTACAGATCTATAAATAATAAATTTTATTTGATATGTAATATATATTTTATATTACATATCAAATAAAATTTCTCAGGAAAATTATAATACCTTATGATGTGGCTCCACTTGTAATACAACAGGTGGTATCATGGACACAGCCTCCTGTCTCGACACACCACCAGCAGCGGTCTCAGCAATGAGGAAGTTATGCAGCTTGTACAGGGGCTCACTGCGACGGATGTCTGTCCGGGAGAAATGCAACTGCCATGCTAGACCACCAGGGTACCTGTAGAATATAGTAATTAAATAAATAGATATTCGAGATTACTCATACTTACAAATTAAATTAATTAAAAAATCTATTATTTTTTTTAGTAAAACAAAGTAACAAAACACTAACCAAGGCAAATTAATAGGCTTTATTTCTTCTTGTTCCTCCTTTCCTTCCAGTTTAAGTTTCATATTCAGTATCTGTGAGAAGTATTCACTTTTGACAAGATTCAATAGGGCATTGGCCTCACTTTTAGTACCAGATATACGGAAAGCTGTAGGTAGATTTTCTTTTATACTCTTCATGAATTCAGGCCATTCTTCTTCAGGGCAAATCTTTTGTACCTTGAAAATAATAATAGGATTCCAATATTATCTGGTAAGTCCATTCTTTCATTAAAAAAGATAAGTATTGAAAACTGTTTTAAGTACCTTATAGTATTCTTCAAAGGAGGCATTCTCACGCACTATGTCTTCATAGTGCTTCCTTTCATCACTTGCTGGCTTAGCCTGTCCATTCTTTTCCTAAAAACATGTACTTATTTGGGACTAAATACAGACAATTTTGGTTTCAAATATTGTGTTCGCACCTACCTGTTCCTTACGGTCCCTTTTTCTCTGAGCAAACTTATTAACATTACGGTTTCGTCGGGCCATTTTAAAAGAAGGGTCAAGAATTTTATAAATCGGTAAAAGTAGATTTTTTATCATAAATGCAATTAACATATAAAAAAATAACCTAGGTAACAGTAACCTTAGTTTTGGTACTTTAATCTGTGTTTGACACATTTGAGTTTTGACATGTGGTAAACAAATTCAGAGGTTATGATTTTCCTTCTTCTTGAGATTTTATTGTGCTAAAAAGTGATTTTTACCGTTTACGAAGTTTTATAATGCCGCGGCCGCATAATATTATGCGTGGTGCTTCGCGCTAAAACCACGGCTAAAACCGATACTATTGGACGATCTGCGTGTATCGTCCAATAGTATCATATCATCTCGTTGCACGACCATCGACGCAGATGCGGCCGGGACATTAAACTGAAGGAAAAAAGTTGAGTTTTGTCGGAAACTCGTCGGGAATGTGTTCACTGAGTTTTTAATGTGTAATATTGTTAGGATAATAACCATTAGATATTCATTATCGTGCACAAGTGTAGAAAGTGATGCAATATCTAGAAACCTGCTATCATCTGCTATTTTGTGTTCAATTCAAAACTCCATCGAAAGTTTCAGTAAAGCGTCTATTATTAATACTACTACTGAATCAACTGACTTGACTTCTCGACTGTATTGACTTTTATAACTTAGACTTTGACTAGACTTTTGGACCTGACGATACAGAAAACGATGCTGAAAATTGTATAATATTATAATTTGTTTTCCTGCCATAATATTATACTCGACACTAGCCATGGTTTTATAGGTACCTAGCCGAAGTGCTATAATAAGAAAAAAAATTATGACACTTGACATTTCTCAGTATCTCAGTTGACACTTGGAGTGTGTTTCGAAACTATATCCAGTTATATTGACCAATGCAATTTAATAAGATTTCAATTTTGATGGGCTACCGAGACGTCAAATCGTATTAACCCGTAATTTGAGACTAGTAGAGGAATGCCCTCTTATTGGTTTACAAACAGCTGTTTTTGAGGTTAGCTGATAATAATATTTGATAACACCACCACTACTTATTTTGTATTCTTTTACATTTCCTAATTATAAATCTTTAATAAGGTAAGACAAAAATTTATGAAAAATTCACCTCTTAGCTATGCTATACTGTAGACATGTTAGCTTAGAAAACAAAATAATAAATAATATATTATGCCCAAATATCATCTTTCATAAAATTAAAATTGACGGTTTTAAATCTTGATCCTAAATCCTGTTTCAATAGAGTCTTCAAATCATCTTTCAGTCAAGTTTCTAAAAATGTAAATGATGAAGTTCTCTGTTGGTATAAAATTTAGCACTTTCATGTTACATATAAATTATTGTAATCAATCTAAAGTAAACAATCTAAACACTGAAAAATACAATCTAAAATATACAAATATACATATAAATTAGATAAAACATGGTGATGTATTACGTAGGTACAAATCTATTTCTGCAAAATTTTTGTCATGTCATGGTAAGTAATTATCTTGACTAAACAAATATTAACTTCTACTCAGATAATATTGATATCATATTCAAAATATGTAGTTCTTATCATACTTTACCTGTGGAACTTGTTTTTTAGACCAGCCGTTGAGTGTCAACTAAATTAGTTACTAATTCTTTTTGTGATAAAGAGGCTGCCTATAAAATACCTTACACTCCTTAGAGTTTAAAATTATTAAAAGTAATTTAGCATATTGAAAATATTCTCAGTTACATATTCCAATCTTTTATGCAAAACATTTTGAAGCCCGTTTTGATGCAAATAGGGTATGTAAGAAATGTATTAATATAAATTTATTTTCAGATGGATCCACCAAAAGGTTTTCAGTTTGCAATTGATAGAGGAGGTACCTTCACTGATGTGTTTGCTCGTTGTCCAAATGGCAAGGTTCGGGTCATGAAGCTGCTCTCAGTCGACCCTCAGAACTATGACGATGCACCTAGAGAAGCCATAAGAAGAATTTTACAAGAGGTAAGTAAAGAATTCCTTAATATTTTTCTTAGTTATTTTATAATCTGACTGTTTAAGAACTGTTTTTGAAATTTTGTTTTGATAACATTGAAAATATACTCTCCTAATAAAAAAAAATGTATCATTATTTGGTTTCTTTTTATTTTCCTTTAACATAAACTATAAGATTGTTGATTTCAGGAAACTGGCAATGCTCTAGACAAAGATGGCAAAGTGAATTCATCCCTAATAGAGTCTATAAGAATGGGTACAACAGTTGCTACAAATGCCCTTTTAGAGCGTAAAGGAGCTAAAATGGCATTGGTTATTAACGAGGGGTTCAAAGATCTCTTGCTTATTGGCAATCAAGCTAGACCAAACATATTTGATTTGGTAAGTTTCATTCATATAGTATATATCATATAGTATATTAGCCCGTCGATCGTGGAAAAACGAGACACAATAGCTTATCTATTGTTCTCGCGGTTGCATGCGACCGCTTGGGGCTTGATGAATTAACTTATTTAGTATACATACCTACTTAAAAGTCGAGTAACTATAAGTATCATGCAATAGCATCACTTAGTTACTTGATATTTAAGTACTCTGATGATGATAAATAATAATTTTGATGAGTGAATTTCATTAAGGCGGGTACGATGGAGTTGACATGTCTTATTGACAAAAACCCCCATTAAAAAAATAAATTAAAAAATATTTACAGAATATCAGACGTCCAGAAGTTTTATATGTTGATGTGGTAGAAGTTGACTGTAGAGTGATACCAGCTCTTGAAGACCGTTGCCAGATAGACAAGTCAAAACTTAATTGGAAAGTAGTGTACGGTACAACAGGACAGAAGATGCTTATTACAAAGGAGATAGATGAGGAATCTGTAAAGAAAGACTTGATGGAACTAAAAAGGAAAGGAATAGACAGTATTGCAGTTGTCTTAGCGCACAGTTATACTTATGCAGAACATGAAAAGAAGATTGGAAAAATTGCTGTAGAATTAGGTAAGTACTTATTTGTATCTTCGGCCATGGTGGATTAGCATTCTAGAAATCTGCTATAATTAATATTGACTCAAAATATATTATAATTCCTAAACTTATCTTTTTAATTACTTATTTCACTAAAATAAGCTTTAATTTAATTTTATTGCACTGTCCATTTTTAGTTTGTAGGCCCAAATACATGTTAATAAGCCAAAACGGTTAAAATGATTTTACAAATTTGTTGTCGATAATATTCTTCAACTTCTGTTTTTACTTTAGGTTTCGATCAGGTATCGCTATCTCACTCTGTGACGTCGATGGTGCGTTTGGTCCCGCGCGGATTTACGGCGTGCGCAGACGCATACCTCACGCCGCACATTCGCGAGTACCTGAAGGGCTTCGCTGAAGGATTCTCTGAGGGACTACGGAACTCCAACGTGCTGTTCATGCAGAGCGACGGTGGATTGACACCTATGAATATGTAAGGGGTTTTAAGGTTATAATTTGAAGAAAGTATACAAAACAAAACTTATAAAGAAAATTCTCTCTTAAACGAATTTTTTTTAGGTTCAATGGTTCTCGTGCCATACTTTCTGGCCCCGCTGGTGGCGTGGTTGGTTACGCGCTGACGTCATATCAAAAGGAAACCGATTTACCTGTTATAGGTAAGATTTTTTTCTTAAATTTTCGTGCTCTTGAGAAACATTTTATACAGGGCGCAATTAAAACTTCCGGCCAAATTTTTTTAGGTCTAATGGTATCATTAGGAGAGTCCATTTAACCAATAAAAATAGGGTGTTAATTTTTTTACAATAACATTTAAATATTTTATCCCACTTAAAATCGTTGCAGAACGGTCACCTTGCGGCGGTGGCTATGAGCGGGGGTGACGCAGGGGGAGACACGCGCGCGGAGGCACGTCACGCGCGGGCGACGCGTAGTGTCCATTAATTGTGGTGTTTTTTAGGATAACTTTCGGAAGCTAGGTATTTCTCAACATTTAGTACTGAGTGACTATAAAAAAAATATATATTATGTTCGTTTTTATTTTTAACAAGGATCAATATCGAAATTAAGTAATAACTAAGTATCGAAATTTGGCTGGAAGGTTTAATTGCATCCTGTATGTATGTCTTTTAAGACCTTCCTAAGACCTTCCATTAAGGTGTAACATTC
The DNA here is from genome assembly GCA_905404155.3 of Plebejus argus. Classification (NCBI taxonomy): domain Eukaryota; kingdom Metazoa; phylum Arthropoda; class Insecta; order Lepidoptera; family Lycaenidae; genus Plebejus; species Plebejus argus. The sequence continues at coordinate 6,693,026 of FR989927.1, read as the reverse complement.
AAGTTGAAACTGTAACGCGTAACTAAGTGCATAATATATGGCAGCGGACAGACGCGAAACTTCTAGTTCCATAGTACTGGAGTGCCGTGTCGCCTATTTCCATTGCCGCGTAGTGCAGCTAACTGTTAAGGCTTAGTTCTTACAAAGAATATTTGGCTGCGATAGATTTAATAATAATATGTCCGGGTCCCTTGTATAGAGTTCACTGTAAAGCTTGCAGCAAGCTCCTTTATTAAAATTGATTATCCAGGGCAAATTTATGACCTTGGGACGTTTCATATAGAAACATAATATAGAAGTAAGAAATAACTCTTTTAGAGCTGCTATTTTGACAGTGAATGTTTAACGTGTGCGCGTGCGCAGGTTTCGACATGGGCGGGACGTCAACGGACGTGTCGCGGTACGCGGGCGCGCTCGACCACGTGCACGAGGCCACCACCGCCGGCGTCACCATACAGGCGCCGCAGCTTGGTAAATACCGCGTATTGTATTGACAAAGTTCCAACTTATTGGACCAAATTTAATTACACTTATGCGTGGGAGCGCATGATTTGGAGGAGCGTAAAGAGCTTTGGACAAAATTAGAAACGTGACATTAGACTGCAGTTTTAATAAATAATGCAGACAGCTACGCTAGTGGCAGTATGTAGGAAAATATCGGAAAATTCTTATTGACAGTTTTTGAAAACACGAGTCCGCTGAACGGCTCTTCGCGTGAGTCGGGCATGTCCCTTATTATGTAACTTAGATGAACATGAAACCTGCTGCCCCGTAGCGGCAACTGAAATATCGAATAGCACACATTAAACATAACTTGTAAGTCACAAGAGTATTTTATCATGTCTCTTATAATAACACTGATAATATAATATTGTAGACATAAACACGGTGGCGGCCGGCGGGGGGTCGATGTTGTTCTTCCGTTCGGGTCTGTTCGTGGCGGGCCCGCAGTCGGCGGGCGCGCAGCCCGGCCCCGCCTGCTACAGGAAGGGCGGTCCGCTCACTGTCACCGACGCCAATCTTGTCCTGGGTGAGTTACAGAGGCTCATATAATTTCATAAATCGCAGATATAAGTTATACTTACATAATATGCTTAATTATAAAATTTTGTTTGTTAGTACCTATATTTCAATATTTTGGATCTTTTAATAGCAATTTAATTTACAGGACGTTTGTTACCGGAATATTTTCCAAAAATATTCGGCCCTCAAGAAAATGAACCGTTAGACAAAGATGCTTCGGTAAAAGCTTTCACAAAACTGACGGAAGAGATTAATAGTTTTATACTAAAGGAAGGCGGTAAAAAGGTAACAACAGCGGTTATAATCTCGAAATTAGCTAATATTTTAACTGTTTCTGTTATATAATATTTTTTGTAATACAGATGACCATGGAAGAAGTAGCAATGGGCTTCATAAATGTCGCGAACGAGGCGATGTGCAGGCCAATAAGGTAAAAACTAAATATAATATAACTTGTATTAACGCTATACTCCATTCCTATTCATTTTGATCTAAATATGGATTAAAAACTGCAACTTGATTTAATGGTATGGTATTCATTTAAATAATTGCGCTATTAATAAGTGTCACTTACATTTATATACTTATTTGCAATTTGCAAATGATGATAGAAATATGAGCTTTACTACCATTTAGATAAGACTGAAAACCAGTGATATTGCATACGTTTTTGTACTTTGTAGGTCTCTGACGACTGCGCGCGGTCACGACGCTCGCGCGCACGCACTGGCGTGCTTCGGCGGCGCGGGCGGGCAGCACGCGTGCTCCGTCGCCAAGAGACTCGGCATCACTACTGTCTTACTGCACAAATATGCCGGTTAGTTATTTCTTTTTTAATTTAGAAGCATTACGTCGAGTGGATAAAACATATAGTTTACTGCCTTAAATTGATTCATCTGACAAGTTTAAAGTTACTAATAATATAAAGTATAGTCGACATAGCAGAAGTCAATCTGTACGCTTTATTGATAAATTTTAATATTCAAAATGCTAATTTGTCGTGATAACTAAACTATGGCCTTGTTGTGGATGATCACAATCTTGTTCGAGCCAACATGAGTGGCTACAAGCATGGACCAATTACAAGTAACTACTCTATAAATATATTTAAAAGCTTGCAAGCTGTAAAAGGTTATCCATAAAATCAGGTATCCTGTCTGCATACGGCATGGCGCTAGCGGATGTGGTGGAGGAGGCGCAGCAGCCGAGCGCGGCGCGGTACTGCCCGGAGCAGTTCCCCGAGCTGGACAGACAGCTTGATGTGCTGGCTGCCGTCTGTCGGGACAAGCTGCGAGCACAGGTACGATGCTACAACACTTAAGGCCTGTTTTACCACTTCCTGATAAGTGCTGGATAGGCTATCCACCACTTAACTTGACAGATACAGCATGGAAATCTGTCAAAAAAGTTGTGGATAGCCTATCCGGCACTGTATCAAGAAGTGGTGAAACAGGCCCTTACACTGTTAAGTAATAATTAATAATAATATTGAAATGAAATAAAAAAGGAAAAAATATATACATACAAAAACACACTTTTTGGCCTATTTTTCCTCTGTAAGGGTTCCATACCCTTCGTACGCGAGTCCGACTCACACTTGGCCGATTATTTTGACCTGACACGCGAAATGCAACGTGACAGAAAAATATCTCATTTACCGTTATATAATTATACAATTTCTGCCACCAGGCGGCGCTTTACAATTAAACATACTTTACAAGTATGACTAAAAAGCAACGGCGCTTTGTCTCCAGCCAGTACAAAGAATTCAATAGCTCGAAGATATAATCGGACACGGTAATGTTTCAGGGCTTCACGGACGCTCAGATAGTGACTGAGCCGTATTTACACCTGCGGTACGCGGGCACGGACTGCGCGCTCATGGTGGCGCCGCAACCCGCCTCTAACGCGACACAACACGGCGACTTCTATGCCGCCTTCATAAAACGGTCACTACATTATAATTTAATGTTAATAATGTTGGTAAAATGTTAAGAATATCTGTCTAAATGTGAATAGTATATGATTTATATCTATATCTATATATATATATATATATATATATATATATATATATATATATAGATATAGATATAAATCATATAGTCAGTCAGTCACCTTTGAGTTTTATATATATGTATATAAAACTCAAAGGTGACTGACTGACATGGTGATCTATCAACGCACAGCCCAAACCACTGGACGGATCGGGCTGAAATTTGGCATGCAGGTAGATATTGTTATGACGTAGGCATCCGCTAAGAAAGGATTTTGATAAATTCTCACCCCAAGGGGTTCAAATAGGGGATGAAAGTTTGTATATGATAATACTTCTTAACGCGCAACTAAAACTATTATCTCAAAGTACCTATTTAACAAATTTCAACAGAATCAGTTATCGAGCCAGTAGGCCTACTACGAAACCGTTTTGAGACTCAAACAATCGGATGCGAATGCCGCGTCCTGCTCTTACAGCGTAATTTCTCGTTTACTTGTTAGAACTTAGAGTAAGATGCGGCATTCTCGTACGATTGTATGTCACAGCCACTTTTCTCCGAAACTATTAGAACTATACTATTGAAGTAGTCTGTGAACCGCATTAAGATTTTGATGCAAAAATGGAAAAAATATTAAAAATTTCAGGGGTCCCCATAGGTATAACTGAAACAAAAAATTTTTTTTTTCATCTAACCTATGCGTGTGGGGTATCTATGGATAAGTCTCCAAAATCATATTGAGGTTTCTCATATCATATTTTTCTAACCTGAATAGTTTGCGAGAGAGACTCTTCCAGAGTGGTAAAATGTGTGCCCCCCCCCCTCTAATTTCTAAAGTAGGGGCATGATAATTCTAAAAAAAATATATGATGTAGATTACTATAAAAACTACCAACGAAAATTGGTTTGATCGAGATCTAGCCAGTAGTTTTTTTTATACGTCATAAATGGTAAACCTTAATCTAAATTTCATTAAATCGACTGAAATATAAAAATAAATCAAAAACCTTTTAATTTCCTAAAAATAAACCTTGTTGCTGCTGCGGAACCCTTCATGGGCGAGTCCAACTTGCACTTGGCCGCTTTTTTTCCGGTATAAAACTATCCTATGTCCTTTCCCTAAACTCAAACTAATAATAATTATAACTTGTTTTCAATTGAAACAGGTACGAGAGCGAGTTCGGCTTCACGTTGTCCGGTAGAGACGTGTTGGTGGATGACGTCAGAGTCCGTGGTATCGGCCGCAGCTCCGTGCCGGAGGAGGCAGCGCCGCCTAGCGGGAAGGGCACCAAGCCCGCTGTAGAGAAGGTTTTTATTTTACTTTTCCTTGTTCTTCTTCACATTCTTCTTCATTTAGGCTTTACTATGCCATAACTATAGTCCCACAGCTATACGGGGTGTAACTTTTTAAAACGTTTGTTTAAGTCAATTCATAATGTTTAGGCATTTCACATAACATCATGGATGTCAAAAAGTAATTCTTTCAGCACGGGTGTTTTCACAATGGACTTTATACAAGGGTCATATAGAAACCCATTATTACTTCTCTATGTTAGAACCTTTATATCACAAGACCTTGTAAAAGTTTGAGATCCCGCTATCTTCTTGTTATTTAAAAGTGGGAAGCTTAAAGCGTCTGTCATACCGAAATGAGACAGATGTGTTGCGGCGCTGCAAAATAAAAAAAGATAGTCGGAATTTATGCATATTAATCTCGTAGGTGGTGCAAGTATACTTCGACGGTCGTTATCACGACACGGCGATATACTCGCTGGATAAGCTGCGTCCCGATCAGCAGGTGGCCGGCCCTGCCATCATCATGGACAGCCTGTCCACCATACTCGTTGAGCCAGGTAGGGTCTTCCTTTATTAGAAGTTCAATTCCAATTCGCCAATTCGCAAATATTTTTATTTTAGATTGACTCGTTTAAATAAAATATAATATATGTATAGCCGAAGAAATTGATTCCTAGGCAGTTGACAGACCTACGTCGTTTGGTCGGCTTGTTCAATTCAATGTTAGCTGTGATCGATCGGATGAGTTTGATTTAACGCGACCAAAACACTGAGGTCCGCCATCTGCCTAGGAAGCAACTTCTCTGATAGTACATACATTTAACATGTAGTCGCAACTATATAATATTTTTTCCGTCAATACTAATAAAATTTTACATTACAATAAACACGTTCTAAGACTGTCGAGTATGTTTTCTCCTTCTCTCGTACATTGGAAAAGTCGCATGACACACAAAGACAAAACACCATTTTATAATGTCTCTGTTTAGAGTGTATTTTTTGCTGCCACAATCGCTGCCGAAGAGGCATAGTTGCTTAGTAACTTTTAATATTTTTTCCACCAGACTGCCGCGCCGACATAACCAAGTACGGCGACATCCGCATCACGGTGGGCGCGGGCGAGACGCAGACAGTAGGCGCCGACCTCGACTCCGTGCAGCTCAGCATATTCTCGCATCGGTTCATGTCCATCGCGGAGCAGATGGGACGGTTTGTATTTTGTTACGTTCAACCTTAAAAAAACCTATAAACGAAAAACTTTGAGGCGTCAGGCGATGTTGGAAGAGGACATTTTATTGAGGGAAAGAATTTTTTGATACTCAATTTTTTATTTATAAATATTTGAGTATTGGACTCCTTGGACCGCGCGCGCGAGACCGTGGGCGGTGGCCCACAGCGCCCACGCCTTACCCCGCCTCTGTATTAGGCTACAAGGGCTGCAGCTTTACTTTAGTTACTTCCCTCTAGTTACAAACGCTGTTAATGGCGTCGCTGCGTCTGCTGCAACATCACTTTAGTCACAAACATTGTTCAGGGCTGCAAATGTTGCAACTTCACTATAGTTCCATATAGCTGTATTTGAGACAACTTCACCCTGGTTACGTTGTCTAGGGTGCTGCAGCGCACGTCGATCTCTGTGAACATCAAGGAGCGGCTGGACTTCTCGTGCGCGCTGTTCGGTCCGGATGGCGGGCTGGTGTCGAACGCGCCGCACATACCCGTACACCTCGGCGCCATGCAGGCCACTGTGCAGTATCAGGTACGCCGTACGAGATGACGCCCGCAACTCCGTTGTGCCAAAATTCATTTATCGCGCGGGAACCGTACCTTTTTGGGGAATAAAAATTATCCTATGTCCTTTCCCGGTACCGGTGTCAAATTTCAGCAAAATCGGTTCAGCGGTTGGAGCGTGAAGAGTTAATAGACAGACACACTTTCGCATTTATAATATTAGTATGGAAGTATCGATGTGGAGTAGCGTAGCGAAACTTATGGCAGTGATTCATTACTCGCCATCAGGATTAGCATAAGAATAAAAGCTGAGATTTTTTGCGGACAAACTGGCAGATTTCCTTTGTTAGTCCATCACGTCTTTGTCCACTTTACCGTAAGAATAAACCTTTCCATGATAGTGGCCATGCTAAGCCTGCAGGACGCCATGGCATACTAATATGTATTCTGTGGCCATGGCGACGTCACCGTTTTCTGTATCGACATAGTCAATATTGAACTGTGTGTACAGACCGGCCGGCAGAATACCGGCAACGCACCTGCAGCTCTTCTGATGTTGCGAGTGTCCATGGGCGACGGTAGTTGCTTACCATCAGGTGACCCGTTTGCTCGTTTGCCCCCTTATTTAATAATAATAAAAAAAAAAGACTGACTGACTGGATTCGTAACTGGTGACGTTGCTTTTTCATCCTAGTAAATTACAACATTTACAGGACCTTTCAAAACTATTTTGAGCGCTTCAATAATTCATTAAGTTACTAATGTAATCATAAAATCATCAATTCATTTAATATGTATTTTTGTAAATCAGTAATTTTAAAGTTTTATATTACTTTTAGTAAATTCCGTTCTTGTAGATGGAAGTGCGCGGTGATAGCCTGAGGCCCGGTGACGTGATCCTGGCCAACCACCCCAAGGCCGGTGGCTCCCACCTGCCAGACTTTACTGTCATCACACCCGTCTTCCACAAGTAAGTACATACACAATATATGAACCCATTCAGCAAAATACCTACTTCATTTTCATACTTATTGTTTTTGTCGATTCTATCTTACCCGCCTTGACAAGGGGGGTACCCTGACGTTGTGTAAATACATATAATGTAAAATGTACTCAACATTATTATAATCCTACTCCTTATTCAAATACTGAATACTTCCCAAGACTATATTTCGTGCAAATGTAAACAATCATATTTTATACAATATAGTTCCAAGAAACCGATATTCTTCGTGGCGTCGCGCGGTCACCATGCGGACATCGGCGGTCTGACGCCGGGCTCGATGCCGCCGCACTCCACCTCGCTGCCGCAGGAGGGCGCCGCCTTCCGCTCCTTCCTGCTAGTGGATGCCGGACGCTTCAACGAGGAGGAGCTTGTTAAAGGTGTGTGTGTGTGTGTGTGTGCGTGTGCGTGTGCGTGTGCGTGTGCGTGTGCGTGTGCGCGTGCGTGTGCGTGTGCGTGTGCGTGCGCGTGTGCGTGCGCGTGCGCGTGCGCGTGCGTGTGTGTATGTAAACAATTGGAGGAGGAGCTTGTTAAAGGTGTGTGCGTATATATATAAGTACATGTGTGCGTAATACGTAGGTGCATCCGTGTTTGTGTACGAAATTTTAAATTATGGCATGACAAAACTTTTGAATGTAATGAGCTCAATTTTTTTAGAACTGATGAAACCTGGTGAGGTGCCCGGATGTTCCGGCACTAGGAATCTGGCCGATAATCTCTCGGACTTGAAAGCGCAGGTCGCCGCCAATCAGAGGGTATGTAATGTGTATTTTACCCTACTGAAAAGAGCTTTGAAAAAGCCAAAAACTAAAGAAAAAATACCAATTTGATTTACGACTATTTCAGCCAACATAATTATTTGGGACTAAATAATTAATCTTCTCGTCGTATTTGTGAAAAAAAGTGTGAACATTTATCAAACGATTAGCAATAAACTTTCACAAATGAACATAAGAGCTCGACAAGGCTTTAAATGAAAGTGTCGAAAGAAGGAACTAACGAAAAACGCAATTTTTGACATATTTTTGACAGTTCTCCTTTACCAGCAGCGCCCCGTCCACGTTCATATAAAGCCTTGTAGCACTTTAATAATTAGACAACTGTCATTGATGTAACGTGTATTCACTATCAGGGTATCCAGCTAGTGGGCGAGCTGATAGATCAGTACGGGCTGGGCGTGGTGCAGGCGTACATGGCACACATACAGCGCAACGCCGAGCTCGCCGTCAGAGACATGCTTAAAGTAAGTATAATATTCCTTCTGTTGTTGAAATAGAGGTCATACTAAAATATAGAACGCATTCTCATAGCTTTTGCAGGACGTTTTTAGTAAGTATTCAAAGTTGTACTATTAGAGAAGTTGATTCCTAGGCAGATGACGGACCTAAGTAATTCAAACTCATCTGACCGATCACAGCTAACATTGAATTGAAATAAACCGACCAAACGACGTAGGTCTGTTAACTGCCTAGGAATCAATTTCCTCACATCTATAGGACCTTTCTGCTAAACACGACTAAAATTCAAGTAGTTATTTAGGTTAGTACTGTATCGAGGGAGTGTAAAAAAGTATTTACATCCTGTAAGATACATTATTATGGACGCTATACACTAGTCAGTCGGTTTGTGTAGGTTAGACAGGCTAAAACGTTGCATAGATAATTTTGACTCCATTATAACATTATAACGATTTTCATATTGCTTTTATGTTTTAGGACATAGCTAAGAAGTGCATCGAGCGAACGGGATCCGCAGTTCTGGAGGCTACGGAGTACATGGACAACGGCACACCGATACATCTCAAGATAACTCTCGACAAGGACGAAGGAAGCGCCATCTGTGATTTTACGTAAGCCATACAATATAACAGCTAAAGTCGGGAGGCAAATTACGTAGTGTTCTGAGTAGTTGCTATAATACGTATCATTCTAATCTCTTTAATATTAATACATGATCCGAAAATGACAAGTGTCGATAGCGGATAGAACGTTGTAAGTGCCATACCACCTACGTGCATTCACGATTATTATATTATTATTATAAGCAGCCTACAGTGTCCCACTGCTGGGCAAAGGCCTCCCCTCTTACGATATTCACGATTAGCCCATATAAATATTTGACACACACAGACGAAACAGATCGCAAGCCGTATGTTGCTTAAGCTTAATTGTCTCAACTGCATTCTTTTTGAAACGAAGTTCCTTATCGCGCGTTGCGAAAGGGGGCTAGACAGAAAAAATTAAGACGAAAAGTTGTAACGACACTTTTTGCTATATAGTTGTGAGCCGTGCGGTAGCGCGAGTTTCTCTCTCTGTCTCTCTCTCTCTCTCGCATTGAACAGTTTGGTGTAACAACGATATTTTTTTTATAACTTCGTTCCATCCGGGTGTCTCTTGACACCAGCTCTCAAATTTTTATTTAACTTATTGTTTAAGTATGCTTTTGGTTTGCACTTTTGCAGTGGAACAGGAGTAGAAGTGTGGGGTAATCTGAACGCGCCAAAGGCCATCACGCTGTCTGCTCTTATTTACTGCTTGCGGTGTATGGTCGGACACGACATTCCTCTCAATCAGGTAAACTTATTATTTAACAGAGCTAGTCTGTCCTTATTTTTGGTCATAAATGCCTTTACATAAGTCTGAATTCTTCGTAACTTGCAGGAGGATGTTAGTGCTCTTATTATGAAACAAGATAAAATGTTGTCCGAGCTCGAATGTAAAAGAGAAGAAAATATTTATTTATTTACTTCTCTTAGTACTTCGTGACCAGACTATAGCTATTGTGCGGATGTATGTACACAATGTTTGTTTTTCCAGGGCTGCCTCAACCCAATAACGGTGATAGTCCCGGTGGGGTCAATCCTGGACCCGTCTGACGATGCAGCGGTGGTGGGCGGTAACGTGCTCACCTCGCAGCGCGTCGTCGACGTCGTGCTCAAGGCCTTCCAGGCACGTAACTTACTCGTTTATAGTTTTTTTCTGATAGCATGTTAATATAATAAAATTACTGATTTCAAGACATAAAAAATTAGACTCTATAAAGACTTTTTGCATCTAATCTATGTCATCAAGTGAAGGCTTAAACGAGTGATTGGCGGCCGAAAAGGAAGATCTTTAATTGACCGAGCGAGATAGCATGCTCGGTCAGGCCGAAGCCCGCTGACGTTATTTCAGACGTTGTATCGCCGAAACTTCGATAGCGCGATGCAGGATTGTGAGGCTAATAATTGTGGATACCGAACATGAACGTGGAAAAAAAGGCGGACGGAGTCTTGTTATACACAGCACTGTGTCTTCAGAGTCGGTCAGGCTGATTGCATGTACACGGTCCGCACGCACACATTCTTACGCTAGTCCGGCCATTTGACAGGCGTATTAATGTGTGCGTGGCCGACTCTGAAGACACAGTGCTGTGTGTAATAAGACTCTTTCCGCTTTTTTTTCTACGTTCATGGCCACAAGGCTCTTTAGCGTTTCCAGTAAACTATTTGAAATAAAAACTGTTTATTATTCTCGATTACATTAACCGACTAAAAAAATGTACTATGTTCAAACGTACACAGCAAAACAACTTAAAATGCTATTAATTTTTCTACGGATTTCCGACAGTTACAACAAAAAGGGCTAATATACATTAGTATTTCAATATGACTTTATTGATCCGCAGGTTTGTGCAGCATCTCAAGGCTGCATGAACAACTTAACGCTGGGCGAGGCCAGTTGGGGCTATTACGAAACCGTCGCGGGCGGCAGCGGAGCGGTGAGTCTACAGTGTACCGTAAAAACTTGCGAGAAGAGGTAGCGCAAATTATATACACGTTATTTTAAATAATAAAAAATACTGTAAGTTGTAACTTTTTCGATTAAAAAAAAGCTTCTATCTCGATTGTAAGTTTATTTAGAACTAGAGACCGTCACTTTTTTATTTGAGGTCGAATTGTCGAAATTCGACCTCAAATAAAAAATTTAATTACAAGTTTCTATTATAAAATGGATTTTATGTCATACATTAAGGCTGGCCGCATACAAAACACGTTTTCCGTATTCGGAAGTCCGAATGCATGAAATCAGTAGAAAATACATTAACTGGCGCACAAGTCCGCTTTTTTCCGAACGGAAAGAATTTCGCACGTACGTTTCAAGTGCAAGCCGGCGCATTCGCGCGTGAAAACAATCCCTAGCAAAAGTCGCCATATTTGACGATAACCTTAACCTTAAATACGCTTCTGGTGCAATTCACCCTAATTAATTTAAAATTTGACATTAGCCCCATAAAATTATAGGTTAATCATAATTACATGTTTCCGAGTACGGCAGTAATTGTTATTGTTGTGTACAGGGTCCGGGCTGGCACGGCGCGGGCGGCGTGCACACACACATGACCAACACGCGCATCACGGACCCCGAGATAGTGGAAACGCGCTACCCCATACTCGTCAGCCGGTTCTCGCTACGTCCGAACAGCGGCGGCAAAGGTTGTTACACTATATTTATTTATTTATTCATATAATTAACACGGGAAATTCACAGCTGAGAAATTCGTGTAAATATATTAAAGCAAATTACAAACGTTTTACCTCAATGTTACAGAAAAAAATCATAATTATTGTGAACTGCCTGGTTATAGAGGTATATTGAAACAGTGATGAGACTTAAACCTATGCAATTTAAAACAACTTTGGTTATGAAACCACCTACACAATATTAACATAGCTACCGAATAAAGTCTTCCCGCGATGCATACCAACTGCAAAACTGTGACGTCATTACTAGGTAGTAGTGCATAGAAAGCATCTTGGGAAGGTCTATTTTATGCAATTTTCGATTGGTGATATCTTGGAGTGTTTTTAATCTAACGAAGTCATTCATTCACGGTTCACCGATATTTCTATTTTTGAGAAGTCAGCATGCCTATTGTAATATGCCGAGCGTAAAAAACGCTATCTTATAGGTTATTGTAAAATTTATAGTCTGTATTAGCAGTCTGTGGCTATGTCTATGGTATCAAAATAATCTATACTTACTCTGTAGTGTCTATGGTCAAAAACTTTGACATCTGTTTAAAATTCGAATAAAGCGTCAGTGCGTTACCGAAAATCTCACGAGTTTTATTAGGTTATGTCGCCCAGTTACGATTCCAACAGAGAAAGTTAAAAAGTGCAGTTACAATGACCGGAAATTATTCATTGAATGTCCAAAAACTCAGAGGAAGAGATAACTACGATGATTGGGCTTTCGCAGTAGAAAATTTTCTTATCCTCGAGGGCATTGACATCGCGAAGAGTTCAGAGTTAAAGGAAGAAGATGATCGGAAGGCCAAGGCTAAGGTGGTGATGACTATCGACCCCTCATTATATGTTCATATCAAGAATGAACGCACGGTGCATGATCTTTGGGCGAAATTGAAATCGTTATTTGACGATTCAGGGTTCACGCGTCGCATAAGTCTGCTAAGAACATTGATCTCGATACGTCTAGAAACCTCAGAATCAATGACGGCGTACGTGACGCACCTAGTGGATACAGCTCAGAAGCTCAAAGGCACAGGCTTTGAGATAAATGATGAGTGGGTGGGTTCACTCCTTTTGGCAGGATTATCGGAAAGATTCGCGCCAATGATAATGGCCATTGAGCACTCGGGCATAAAAATTAGTGCAGATGCAATAAAGACAAAGTTGCTCGATATGAGTGCAGATAGTGAAATTAAAACCGAAGGGGCATTTTTCTCCAAATCCAAAGTAGGTAGTCATCAAAATCACCGTTATTCGAACAGTGAAAAAGCAAAAGCAAATTACGGCGGGAAACGTCAACAAGTGTCAAACCAAAATGGCGGTCAATCAAGTGACGGAAAGCCGGCGAAAAATATTCGTTGTTACAAGTGTAAGCAGCTAGGACACTACAAAAATCAGTGTCGATCCCCCGAAATGCAAAAAGATAAACACGTAAATGCATTTAGTGCGATGTTCTTAACGGGCGAATTCAGTGAAAAGGATTGGTATGTCGACTCAGGAGCGAGTACTCATATGATTTCTGAATCGAGCAAAAACATGATGAAGAATGTGTCTTACAACACTGAAACTCGTGATATTGTGGTGGCAAATAAAGAAAGCGTGCCAGTTATATGTTCCGGAGACATTGAGATAACGACGCGAGTCAAAAATATGGAATACAAAGTGAATGTCCACAATGTGTTATGCATACAGAATCTTACTACCAACCTTCTATCCGTTAGTAAGATGATATCTAGTGGAAACAGAATTATTTTCAATGAAAATGTTTGCCACATATATAATCAACGGAATGAATGCATTGGAGAAGCTAACTTAACAAATGGTGTGTATAAGTTGAACATTGTGAAGTCAGAACAACTTTTGGCAGCGACGGCAGTGACTTCTAGTTGGACATGGCACAGACGGCTTGGCCACATAAACAGTAACGACCTAAAGATTATGAGAGACGGAGCAGTGGATGGCTTGTCATTCCAAGATAAGGCAGACATAAGTAGAGGCAACTGTACAGTATGCTGCGAGGGGAAGCAAACAAGATTGCCCTTCCCAGTTAGTACATCACGGAGCAAAAATGTTTTGGATATTGTTCACGCTGACCTCTGCGGGCCTATGGAGAACAAGTCGCTCGGACAGGCTAGATATTTCCTACTATTGGTGGACGATTACAGCCGGATGGCTTATGTATATTTTCTTAAGACAAAAGATGAAGCTTTCTCTTATTTCAAGCAGTACAAAAGCTTAGTAGAAAATCAAAAATCTACTAAAATTAAAACGCTCAGAACAGATAATGGCAAAGAATTTTGCAATAATGCATTTGATAATTTTTTGAAAGCTAATGGTATAGTACACCAGAAAACGAATCCCTACTGTCCAGAACAGAACGGGTTATGTGAGCGCTTAAATAGATCAATAGTGGAAAAAGCAAAATGTCTCTTATTTGATGCAAAATTTGAAAAGTTCTTGTGGGCAGAGGCAGTGCATACTGCTGTGTATTTAAAGAACAGGTCCCCAGCTGCAGGTCTTCAACATCGTACACCATATGAACTTTGGACAGGTAGAAGACCAGATGTCAGCCATATCCGTGTCTATGGCAGCCTGGTCATGACACATATACCAAAAGAAAAAAGGTTAAAGTGGGACAGGAAAGCAAAGAAGCTATTTTTGGTTGGTTATGCCGAAAATGTCAAGGGGTATAGACTGTACGATCCCGCATCACGCTCTATTACAACAGCGAGAGATGTTGTCGTCATGGAACCAGAAAATGACAGCTTGACAGCACAGATTACAGTACAGGAGAGTAGTGAAGGAAAACAGGATTCAGTGGGGGATGAGCAGTCAGATAATACTCTGGAAAAGTCTTGTTCAGAAGATGAACAGAATAACGAACAAGATGAGACCTATGTTCCGGAGCAGTTCAGTTCAGACACAGAGGACAGTTTCTATGACTCAACTTCACTCGAGGACACAAGTGTTGTCAATATTGAAGCAAGAGAGAAACGTGTCAGGAGGAAGCCGGAATACTATGGTTTTGCAAACTTATGCATCGAGAATGAAGTGCCGAGTGAGAATATTTCTTTGAAGGACGCTATCAGTGGACCGGATAGGGAACGGTGGCGGCAAGCTATCAGAGATGAATTACAGTCATTCAGTGATAGAGATGCATGGGAACTAGTGGACAGACCAGTGAATAAAACTATAGTGAAGTGCAAGTGGGTCTTTAAAATAAAATACAATAGTGACAATGAAGTGCGGTACAGAGCAAGGCTGGTGGCGAAGGGGTTCAATCAGAAACAGGGTATGGACTATAAGGAAACCTACTCACCAGTTCTCAGGTATTCCACTTTGAGATTATTGTTAGCTTTGAGTGTAGAAAAGAACTTAAATGTATTACACCTTGATGTACCTACTGCATTTTTGAATGGTGTGTTAAATGAATGTATTTATATGGAGATACCAGAATGTTCAGATATAGCTAATTCTGAAAATAAAGTGTTAAAACTGAAAAGAGCTATATATGGCTTAAAACAATCAGCCAGAGCTTGGTATCAAAGAGTTGAAGTTTGTTTACTAGAACTAGGTTACAAAAAGTCACAGTATGAACCATGTTTATTTATGATGTGTAGTAAAAATGTCAGAGTATATATAGCAATATTTGTGGATGACTTTTTTGTGTTTTATAATAGTAAAGAAATATGTGATAAGCTAATTAGTGAATTGAAAGCAAAATTTAATATAAAGAATTTAGGCCAGATTAAGCATTGTCTTGGTATGAATGTGACTGTAAAACAAGATTCAATTACTATAGATCAAAGAGATTTTGTAGATGTAATTTTGAAAAGATTTTATATGGTAAATTGTAAGAGTTCAGATACTCCTATGGAAAAGAATTTAAAACTAGATAAGGCTAAAAGTATTTGTCAGAAATATCCATATCAACAATTGTTAGGTGCTCTTATGTATTTGTGTGTTTTAACTAGACCTGACATAAGTTTTGCAGTAAGTTTTCTCAGTCAGTATAATAACTGTTATGATGAGACTCACTGGAAACATCTGAAGAGAGTGTTAAAATATTTAAGTAAAACTAAAGACTATGGGTTAAAATATGTTAAAAGTGATAACAGATTGTTAGGCTATGTCGATGCAGACTGGGCATCTTGTTCAATAGATAGAAAATCTTATACAGGGTTTATTTTTAAATTGTCTGGCAGTGCTGTCTCATATGAGTGTAGGAAACAATCAACAGTGGCATTATCTAGCACGGAGGCCGAGTACATGGCTCTCTCCGAGGCATGCAAAGAGGCTGTATATTTAAATAATTTAATTTCTGAAATGAATGGAGGCCATGTTGATAATGTACCTGTTAATTTATTAAGTGATAATCAAAGTTCTCAAAAATTAGCATGTAATCCTTTGTTTCACAGAAGAACGAAACATATTGATGTTCGGCATCACTTTGTCAGAGAATGTATTGTTAATAATTTAGTCAAAATATCTTATATGCCTTCAGCAGAGATGCCAGCTGATATTTTAACTAAGAGTCTCAGTAGTGTAAAGCATTATAAATTTGTGAAGATGCTAGGGTTGTCACAAATTTGTTAGTTTATAATTTTCTTGTTTTACAAAATATGTGAACATATGATTATTTTGATAAGTGGGGGTGTAAAATTTATAGTCTGTATTAGCAGTCTGTGGCTATGTCTATGGTATCAAAATAATCTATACTTACTCTGTAGTGTCTATGGTCAAAAACTTTGACATCTGTTTAAAATTCGAATAAAGCGTCAGTGCGTTACCGAAAATCTCACGAGTTTTATTAGTTATAAATTTATAATATAATAATAATGTAAGTAAATGACGTCATATCTGTGCGTACGCAGGCGACTGGGTGGGCGGGGACGGCGTGCGTCGCGAGCTGGTGTTCCGGCGCACCGTGCAGCTGTCCGTGCTCACCGAGCGACGCGCTTTCCAGCCTTACGGGATGAACGGTATGTCGGTTTTAGATCTACTTAGATTCTAGACTTTGGGCCTGTTCCACCACTTCCTGATAAGTGCCGGACAGGCTATCAACAACTTATCTGACAGATAGAGTATGCAACATTTGCCAGATTAGATGTGGATAGTCTATCCGCCACTTATCAGGAAGTTGTGAAACAAGCACTTAGAGTGGCAAAACGAGTAGGTAAGCTATCCCAACCTATAATAACGTTACAAAACAATTAAATCTATTCTAACACCCTCAGTCCTCTAAGGCCCGTATAAATAGTCAATACTCATGACGCATCTCGAAAATTTGGACCAATCACAGAGCCGAACCGCGTCTTGAGACCGGGTCGCATCTTAAGTACTGACTATTTATACGGGCCTAAGATACTCCACCTGAACTCCAACCCTAGAGCGAAACTATCATGAATTCCACGTATATCTAGTATGTTTAGTTCTGCATCTCGATAGTGTGTCTGCTTTTATATTTTGGCATAAAGTATGTCATTATCATTAATAATCATCTGTATAATATTCAGGCGGTGAACCGGGTGAGAGGGGTCTCAACCTGCTGCAGCGTGCGAACGGCAGACTCATCAACCTCGGCGGAAAGGCGTCGGTTGAGGCTTATCCTGGGGTAAGTATATGATAACTATTTAAAACAGATATAACTTACTTCATACAAAGTAGATCGGTCTTAAGGTGACGCCATGTTAAAGTAAATAACCGTGTTGGATGTGTTTTAGATTGCTTGTTTTCTATGCGAGGCTGGCCCGGCCTCTCATAGAAAACAAGCAATGGAACAGCAAAAAAAGGAAAGGACGTAGCGACAAAATGGTTTTTGTCGCGTAATTTAAAAACCATAAAATATATATTTATATAAGCTATGGGCAAATTAAAGTGTATACTAGAACCAATTTATGTACTGGAAGCTTATATCACTCTCCTCTGTTGGCAAAATAGAAATCCCTTTTTTTACAGAGGTCTTTTTGATTGATTATTCTGTGTTATAAAAGTTGACCAATCGTGTTATGCTATGGGTAATTCAAAGACAAAGACGTGATGAATACTGACAGTGAACTTTAATTTCTTAGCTTTAGTCATTGCTGAGAAAAATGGACATCGCTACAGCCAAATTATCAAGGCGTCACCTTAATACAAAAGATTTAAACACCTGTTGAACAGTTGATTAAAAAAAATCAGTACATAATGATGTCAAAACAACTGTTCAATAGATGTTTAGATCTTTTGTGGTAAAACCGTAAATGTTTAGGCTGTCTACTGAGGCCCGATTCTCATACCTCGAGTTTTGCTTCGATCGGAAGCTATCTCTCTGTCGCGCACGCTTAAAGTTTCAGGCACAAGTGAGACAGCCGGAGATATAAGTAACGTTCAAGATATGAGAATTAAGCCCTCTACATCCTGGCTTGAATTGGACTCATGAGTTTGTATTTCAAAACATTATTCTTATTTCACAGGATAAATACATTATGTGTTCTCCCGGTGGCGGCGGATATGGAAAACTCCGTGAGGAGTAGATGAACTATTAATTTAGTAATTTAGAACACATATTTTTGATACAAAGAAAATTATAATCAATTGAAAATGTGTTGTCAAGGTTATTATAATATTATTTTTTAATACAAAGTGATAGTGCAGTGCCATTATTATGCAAATATAAAATACGTTCAAAACTCAGATGTATTAAAGCGCGAAAAGCTGTCGAGAGTGGGCAGAAAAAATATGTATATTACAGTATCTAAGTTTGGCAACTTAAGTAGGTCTAAGTACAAATTGTAACAATGCAAAATACACAAATTATTATATTTTGTTATTATATAATTTGTTATGTTATTTAGGGGCACTTGCGTAGATCTGGGTTAAAGTTAACAAGAACATCATATTGTCATCTCTATCACTCACTTGGTGAGTGACAGATGACATGATGTTTAACTCTGAGTTAACTTTAACTTAGATCTGCGCAAGTGGGCCTTACTTGTTGTCTTTAGAAATATGCAAGGATTTAATTTAATGCATTTATTTATTCTCAAAATGTATAGAATTTTTTATGCCTCGAGAAAATAGGTTATTAATGAGCAAACAATAAACCAATGTGATAGGATATAATATAAAAACAGAGGTTTTATAGTTTTTTATATTTTTATCTATGATTTACAATTTTATACATTGTTAAAAACATCTAATATACTTATAAACAGAGGTTTTATAGTTTTTTTATATTTTTAACTATGATTTACAATTTTATACATTGTTAAAAATATTGATTATAATATCAAAATACGTATTTATCTGTTACTATAAAATAAATGCATATTTACCTATGTTTAATTGAAGTTTTTTTTTCCCCAGGTTTATCATCTATTTTATGAGATCTATCTTTCAATGCTTCGCCCTGGCCGCGGGCTTGTAATGCCCGATACAAGTGTATTTTCCGACCTTTGCAGCACTCTTACGTTTCGACTTGTCACTTTTGCTTGGATCTTTTAAAGGCCTCCAACATGTAGGTCCTGGCACCTAGGTAGTCACTCGGGTACGTGTCGGGGTCCGTGGTCACACCTCTCTGTTCTCGTACGCGAAGAAGCCATGGAGCTCCAGCAGCATAGAGACGGCGGTGTGGCCGCGGCCGGAGCGCACCAGGTCCTGCAGGGTGATCCGCGCGGGGTGCTCCGGTCGTATCATGTCGAAGATCTCGTCCTTCACGTCCTCGAAGCTGACCGGCTCCACGCCGTGAGCCACCATCAGCTCCTGGATGGCCTGTAAATAATACATAAACTGAGGCCTCAGTCTCGAAAACAGCGGGCAGCGGGGCGGTGGCGGTGGCGGCGCGGGAGCGGCAACTTCCAATGTATATATTTGTATACGGCTTCCCGTTCCCGCCCCGCTGCCCGCTGATTTCGAGGCTGAGACCTCAAAGTTGCGATCAGCAAATTGACTGTTATTCGCCGAACGTAAATATGAGAATATTGTATGTAGTGACAACTGACAAACAAAACCTTTAGTTATTGTTTAACTCAAATCCATAAATTAAAAATGCGAAAGTGTGTCTAACTGTCAGTCTCACTGTCTGTCTATTACCTCGTTACGCCTAAACCGCTGAACCGATTTTGCTGAAAGGGTCTAGCCCGTAACGTATGACAAGTCGGCCCCCAAATGGGAATGGAATTGAAACTTATGTTTTAAATATTGACTTGATGTACCATCGAGGAAATTGATTCCTAGGCAGTTGACAGACCTACGTCATTTGGTCGAATCATTTCAATTCAATGTTTAGGCGTCTCCTAGACAGACGCGGGCAGCGGTGGCAGTCGCGGCGGTCAGTTGTTTGTACTGCCACCGCCACCGCGTGTGTCTGTGTCGTTCCTAGAACTTTCAAGTCATCCAACTGACTGCCACCGCCACCGCTGCCCGCATCTGTCTGGGAGACGCCTAATTGTGATCTGTCGGCTGGGTTTGAGGGGTTGAACTTTGACGTAACGCGACCAACCTACATAGGTCCCCCATTTGCCTAGGAATCAACTTCTCTGATAGTACAAACACGACTACTTTTTGAGACCAACTTCCATTTAGACCTAATCTTTGAAAAAAAAAATACAAAAATCATGCTTTATTTGTGTTCTCTGTGATTTACAAATCTTACAATGCTTTATTACCCACAAAAATTGCGTGAAAAAAAATTTGGTGCAACAACGAAAAACAAAATGTGAATTGCGCCTTGTAGAGTGAGTGCATATATTTCATCTCGGAAAAATGTACGGTTCCCGCGCGATAAAGCAATTTTGGTGCAATATGGAGTTGCGGGCGTCATCTAATATATTATTTTGTATTCAGATTTTTGTTTACACGTCTGCGTCAACCTCATTCTATGGAATAAGCCCCGCGTTCCATTTGATGTTAAAAACGATCAAAACGCTCAAAATAGGAGGCATCTTGAGCGTTTTTAACATCAAATGGAACGCGGGGAAGATGTATACTAAATACTTGCTCATCTAAGGGAAGTTGCACTGTTTGATTTTAGGTATATTTGGGTGGTAATAACTAAAATGAAATCAGAAATAAGTTAAAAGCTATAACCTTAAAAAAGTATTTGAGAGTAAACGCATCTAAGTATCCCTGTGAGTTGATGTCTAGAACTCTAAACAGATAAGCGAGGGCGGCCGGCTGGCAGCGGTTCTCCAGAGCGAGAACTAGATCCAGATATGTCTTGTAGTCCATCTCCCCGTCATACGTTAGACACTGTTGAAACACACGCTGCAGAAATGCACGCGTCAGAGTACCTGATCCATAGCTGAAAAAAAACTACATAAGTAATTTTCTCGATTGATATATAATTAAATAAGAAAATATGTTTTATTGTGCACAAGCAATGCAATGGTTACACGAGACAACTATTGTTTTGACATGCAATATAAAAAAAACCAAAGCTCACAAAGGCAGTCTTACTATTAACATAGTACCAATAAAATACTATCAAAGAAGTTGATTCCTAGACAGATGGCGGACCTAAGTAATGGTCGCGTTAAGTCCAACCCATCCGACTGATCACAGCTAACATTGAATTGACATAAGCCGACCAAATGACGTAGGTCCGTCAACTGCCTAGGAATCAATTTCCTCGATTGTACATACAAAATTTCATTAAAATCGGTTGAGCCGTTTTGGAGGAGTTCGCGCACAAGCAGTGTGACATGAAAATTTCATATATTACATATTTACCCAGCTAGCTCATTTATGCTCAGCATTCCATTGTGATCTCTGTCTAAATTGAGATACTGTCCATACACTCTCAGCGCAGATGCAGCACTAAACCAATTCTGTTCCTGCAAGTCCATCGGCAAGTCTTCTTCACGCAACTAAAACGTAAATGTCATATTTTTATTGGTCACAGCAATAAATAAGCATTCCTTAAGGGCCCGGGTTACCCTCGAAATTTTCATACATTCTTAATACCAAAATCATTTTCTCATACGAAAATATTTAACATGTTTGAGTTATTTTTCAGCTTATGATAGTAATTACCTAGGGTCCTGAACAATTTTTTTTACAAAATATTTAAATACTAAAAAAAAAAAATTTGTGTTTAAATATTTTTTAGTATATTTACTACTAAATGTTTAAACACCAAAAAATAGACAAAAACACTAAAAAATATATAAATAAATAGTAAATTTACTACAAAATATTTAAATAATAAAAAATATTTTTTAAAGTTTAAGTATTTTGTAGTAAATTTACTATTTATTTATATATTTTTTAGTGTTTTTGTCTATTTTTTGGTGTTTAAATATTTAGTAGTAAATTTACTAAAAAATTTTTAAACACAAAAATTTTTTTTTTAGTATTTAAATATTTTGTAAAAAAATTTTGTTCAGGACCCTAGGTAATTACTATCTTAAGCTGAAAAATAACTCAAACATGTTAAATATTTTCGCATGAGAAAATGATTTTGGTATTAAGAATGTATGAAAATTTCGAGGGTAACCCGGGCCCTTAATATATTATTATTATGATACTTATACCATAAAATATACTCCTGTATGTAAAACATATTATGTGTCACTTTAGTGAGACATTACCGAGGGCAGCATTAAATTTGATTTAACAGCCACCTAGATTATATGTATAATGTAGGGTTGTAAAATTAGTTACCTCCAACAAATCATCCAGGAAAGAGCAGGACAGAACATCTCTTATCCTTACTCTTCCCACACGAAGCGGATCAAGGAAAAATAAAAACTTCCGAGCTGCCGTGCACACATAAAACGATGTAAATGAAGAATCTAAACCATCTAAGGCTGCAAGTGATGGAACTAACTCTGCAATATAACTCTCTAAATCCTGAAATATATTTAGAAACAAAATATATTAATTACTATTATTATTATTACAAGTAATTATATTTCTCACTTTCCAAAATATTATTTCTCACTATTAAAAACCAACAAACTACAAATATAGAAAATATAACATAATAACTGGAACATTCTAAATAATACAAAACATACATGCTCAGTAAGATAGCCTTGACCAGTGACATCATACAAAGAGAGTCCGATCCTTGTCTGCTGCAGCCAAACTCTCCTCATGACGTAGTTGAATAGGGACACTCCTCTCACACGACCAATCCCTCCCTCAGCTGCTTGTAAACGACCAAACACTTCTGCAGTAAAATAAGGCCTGTAAATAGTAATGAAACATACTTGTTATTTCTATAGAAATAAAATAAAGATTTATTAAAAAAGATAAAATGACTTCTACGGCTAAATATAAAGTAAAAACGCAGTTCTATGGATAACATAATATTATATAAAAGTTAGGCAAGTTTCTCATAAATGTCTTAGTCAAACTATTCTATTGCCTATTGCATCTGTTTCCATAAACGCATGATAATTTAGTGTCTTTAATTCATCAACTCCCAAGCGGTCAAATTCGACCACGTAAAGTGTAAACAATAGATTTCCAAGAATCCACGATCAAGAGGTTAACAGAGGCTGTCCAGTTTTGTGATTCTTAAGGCGTCTCCCAGACAGACGCGGCCTGCAGTGGCAGACGACTTGGTTGCGTGTGTCTGTGTCGTTCCTAGAATTCTCAAGTCATCCAACTGACCTCCACCGCAGGCCGTGTCTGTCTGGGAGACGCTTTACCAGAGATTGGAATAGTTAGAACTTACTTGTATTTGGGACCAGCTTCATCTCTTATCTTTTTAAATTGAATATAATCAACCGTTAGCTCATCACTATTGGCCATGCTAAAGCTCCCATTAGATTTCTCGAGGAGGCTCCATAAGTGTTTAAGCTCACTATTATCAAGCAGTTCCTTGCTTTTTTTCTGTAGAAATTGTGCTCTTGTTTCTTCTCTTAGTTTTTGTGCCAATGTATCATCGTGTCTTGGTAGTTTGAAATAAAACTTTGGTATTTTCTTGTAAGATTCTGGATCTCCTTCTAATTTAGGTTTGTAAAGTTTTTTAAAAGTTTCCAATTCAACTTTTTGGCTCTCTTCCTTTGTAGTAGCTGTATTATTTTCTAAAACCAATAAAATGTTATCATTATTCATACTAATAAGTGTGAGGAGGTAATCATCACAAAACTATTTTATAGACGTACCATTTAATTTATTAATATACTTTCGTAAACGATTTTTCATAGTTTCATTCATTTTTCTTTCTTTTTCATTAATTTCAGGAGTGCTACTGCAGCTGGTGCCAACAGTTTCAACACTTTTGTTTTCTTTCACTACGTTGCTCATGTCAATTTTAAGTTTAAAATTAAATGTAACATGTAAATTATATAGATTTTATGTCAACTAATAGATAATATATGTACTAAATAAAATTAATATTTAGGCACAAAGTAAAAAAGAAAACAATTCCAAAAAGAACTTTATAGATTTGTTTTGTTTACCAGCGAAATGTCAAAATGTGACTGACATATTCATTTTTTTATATGATTGAGCTAAAGCAAAATTATAGCTAGTGTCTAGTTAAATGCGGGAAAACACAACATAATATTATTTAAAAAATCAGCCAAGTGCGATGAAGGGATCCGTACCAATATAGAGCAAAAATAGTAGTTAATTATTTATTAGGCGTCTCCCAGACAGACGCGGGCAGCGGTGGCGGTGTCGGCGGCGCGGCGGTCAGTTGGATGACTTGAGAACACGCGGTGGCGGTGGCAGTAGTCAGTACAAACAACTGACCGCCGCGCCGCCGCCACCGCCACCGCTGCCCGCGTCTGTCTGGGAGATGCCTTAATAATTAATAATTTTAATTTTATTATTATTGTATAAGTACAGTTAAATATTTTGTGTACATTTCAAGTGCTTACCTGTTGTCATCATTGATACTGACCAAAAAATGTTTGAAAAATCACGTTTGTTGTATGGGAGCCCCCTTTAAATATTTAATTTATTTTGTTTTTAGTACTTATTTGTTGTTATAGCGGCAAGTCGCAACAGAAATACATAATCTGTAAAAATTTCAACACTCTAGCTATTACCGTTTTTGAGTTACAGCCTGGAGACAGACGGACAGACGGACAGACATCGAAGTCTCAGTAATAGGGTCCCGTTTTTACCCTTTGGGTACGAAACCCTAAAAATACTTCTTTAAAAAACCTATTGAATGGTCTAGACGGTAGTCGATTCCAACACGATTCCATAATACATAAGCAAAGAAGATAATAATTAATATCCTCGGTTTCTATTATTAACTACGTAACATATTATATCCATTCAAAATCATTTTTAGGGTTCTGTACCCAAAGGGTAAAACCGGGACCCTATTAATGAGACTTCGATGTCTGTTCGTCTGTCGGTCTCTCTCCAGGCTGTATCTCAAAAACCGTTATAGTTAGGCTGCTGAAATTTTCACAGATTGTTTAACGCCTCCGCCACCTCCGTGGTCCAGTGGTATAAAGCGTGCTGCGTGGCTCTTGACTCGGAGGTCGTGGGTTCGATTCCCGAGTTGGAAAGTTTGGTTACAATGCAGGCTGATCACCTGATTGTCTGACGAGGATGATTGATGCGTCTGATGGGCATGTACTCAATACTCATGTAGGTAAAAAGTCGGTCCTGCGCCTGGCCTATCGTCAGTCGTGTCGGTCGCTCATATTCTGTCCCACTGGGTTATGAGTTATGACTTATGAGAGTAAAAGGAATAGAGAGTGCTCTTGTGTACTGCCCGGATACACTAATTGGGCACTATAAAAATTACTCCTACTTAACTGGCCTGGATTCAATGAAGCTGGCCTCCGTCACCGAAACCGGTGTGTTCGTTAATAATACTTCCGCGTAGTCTGACCAGAACATTTGAAAACTACGGAATACCGAATAACTTTTCTAATCACTGTTGATGATCTGATAATGCGGGCTGTTAACGTGTGCAGACATAATTAACACTTCCTATTGACATTTGCTTCGACGAATGTGTGCCATTGTGCTTACCACCTCGAGTGAAAGGTGTCAGATGGAGCCTTATCGAGCCTTTAATGACTTTGACCTAACTGCGACTGGATTGAGACTAAACGCATAGGTAAATTGGATTAATTGCTTGAGATACTCGCAGTATAGATTTTATTGACACCTTACCTGCATAATTTGGTATTTAGAAAAATTTTATTGGTCTTTGGTATCTATAGGTATCTACCTAATAAAGCTTGTTATTTGTAGTTATATGGCTACTTTAATGGCTAAGAATTTATAAAAAAATCCACAATCGAAATAGAGCTTCCTTCTTTTTGAAAGTCGGTTATAAAATATAAATTACGTAGATACCTTAAATTATTATAATATTATAATTAAAATTTTATAGAGTAGATTTTTGAGTGAAATAGAAAGATATACGGCGAATAATATTTGGACAGTTTTTGGAATAATGTTATATTAAAGACAGTTTTTTTAGGAAAAACTACCATATATCTTACACCTAACTAGGTTAGGCTCCTATCTGCCTCTACCTACTCTACGTCTATTGCGCTTCAAGTGTTGTAATCAACACCGTCGTGCTGTAGGCGGACACCCACACTGTCGCTACTGAACTCGCCAGACTTGATATGATGCTACCGATCACTCAAACTTGCGTGCACACTGCACCTCAGATTCTGCGGGGCTAAAATGGTCACATTTAAGCAATTCCTCTCAATCAATTCAACAAATGAATTGTCAAAACTGTCAAACTGACAAAATTAATGTCAAATCAGTACAAAAATACAGAAATGAATGCAAGAGATGCATTTTGCGATTAAAAAAAAATATTCATCTCATGATTCCACAAAGCGACCATTTTAGGCCCGCTGAGGTGCAGTGTGAGCTGTGTGACTGAAGTCCGATAGTTAAAATAACACGAAACCTTAAAGTCTTATAAGTTATAAGCAATCTTAAGGGGTATTAATTTTTAAGTAGGCAGTGGGTGGTGCCCGCGTGAACGAATACGGAGTCTCTCGGAAGACGAAAATCGAAAGCCGTTCATTTTTGGCAAAAGTCCTGCGTACAACGATGTCACCTGTGTAGCTACTCGGCCATTACTCGGCATACAAAGCGCCAAAATATATAAGGGTAGTAGGATAGCGGTATCTATAATCTAGTTATGTTCTGCTAGCAGTGGCTACCAATGTCGAGTTTCTTCTGTTGTCGCTCTTATTTTTTTAAATGCACAATAATTGCATTTGTATTGGGGTCTATTATTGCACATGGTTTTCTGTCATCAATAAAGTTCGCCATGAGCGATACGAGCTGCTAATTAAATTGGTATAAGCCGATTGCCTTTTAATTTTGTTTTATCAACTACCTACTACGATAATAATATTATTATTTATTATTTAATATCCTCCTAGTCTACCGTACTTCTACTGCGCACGCTGCCGCGCTGGCATAATCATCTAAAGTACGGCCGGATTTATATTTTTTATGCAATGCATGCACTATGTGCTCCTATGCACTATGTGCAAACTCTGCCGCCATCCTAGGACGCTGCCGCCCCCTGTAGGACGCCATATGACGCTACCGCCCATAGGCGATGGCCTATACTGCCTAGTGCCTATACATAAATCCAGACCTAATCTAAAGACATCGTCGGTAGGTATATGAGACATTTTAAAAGCGTTTCAGATTTTATAATACTCTGTGTCTTGACTCCAGATATTTAACCAATGCCGTGTTTATTGATTGAATGTGGCAGGTGTAAAGCAGAGTCAACAAACTCCACACTATGTGGAGTTATCGTAATTAATGCAAATGGCCGTCAGCCACTGACATCATATTATCACATATTATACATAATACCACTGCAATAAACTAATGATTTATATACATTCGTAATATGACGCTGAAAATTAAACCTACACAAGTATTTCTTAGCAGGTAATACTATTACAAATATTACCTACTCATAAATACTTGGTACTTTCAATATATTGTTGTTACTGTCATAAATATTTCATTAAAACATAAATAATTGTGAAATGAGAGCCATCAGCCAAGATTATTTACTAAAAACTTGCTAACATCTCAGTAAAAGTAAGTATTGGTAACACCATAAAAACAATTTTCATTTCACACAAATCATAGACTTTCAACGAAAGTAAAAACCACAAACAAAGAAAGATATTAATTTTCTCTTAAAACGTGGATTGTGACGATGCACGATGCGTTGTTTTCTACTATTAAATAGCTAAGTACCTACTGGAAGAAAGTTTGGAATGTGGAAGTAAAAGTATCTACTTACTGAACAAATTTTCATAACTAGATAATAATTTTATTGTACCAAACCACCCTTTAAAAGTGATTTAACCATTGGATTTAACTTTAAAGTTACACCTACTCGTCATAATTACGATTTCATTTCTTCTTTCTTTGACGTTTGCAGTCTCTACCTAATTAATTTCAATGTAACTTTTTCCAGATAGTCCAAGGGTAGTCGTAGTCATCAGTCAAGGGTCAGAAGAAAACCTAAGTAGCATCTGAGGTCTGCTCGTCATAAAGTAAATTTGATGGTGATCTTGATTAGTGAGAATTTCCAGTCCTTGTCCAGTGTCCAGTATTACCGAAATGTTATTCACCCTCATCCCATCCCTCATCCTCATCACAGACATCCCTCTTAAATGTCCTAATATAAACCTTTTCCATGTTTCAATGTTTCAAGACATAGACAACAAATAAGATAATTATTAGCCTAATGCCGCGGCCGCATATGCGTAGTGCTTCACGCTAAAACCGATACTATTGGACGAACTGCGTGTATCGTCCAATAGTATCGACTCATAGGCCATAGCACGAAGCTTCAACGATAGACGCAGGTGCGGCCGGGCTATAATCGATTAACGCGTATTCAATTTTTGGCGAGACCAACAAAATTTGAAAATATTTTTTTAATTTATTATAAATTAATTATTCTTGTGTCACAGTGTTTGTGCGCGAAGGCCTTTCAAAACGGCTCAACCGATTTTTATGAAATTTTGTATGTGGATTCGTTAGGTCTGAGAATAGGTTTTTATCTACTTTTTAACCGACTTCAAAA
Organism: Plebejus argus; assembly: GCA_905404155.3. Taxonomy (NCBI): domain Eukaryota; kingdom Metazoa; phylum Arthropoda; class Insecta; order Lepidoptera; family Lycaenidae; genus Plebejus; species Plebejus argus. The sequence goes on along the minus strand of FR989927.1, from coordinate 6,664,461 downwards.
AATGTATGTAAGTATATTGTATATTGTAAGTATGTATGTATATTGTATGTATGTATGTTTTTATGTTTGTGTTCGCATATTTCTGGAACTACCGTACCGATTTCAGTACCAAATTTTTTTTGTTGTACTATTGTTCAACTTAGGGAATTGTACAAGTTTCATCAAAATCGGTTTAGTAGTTTTGAAGATAGGGAGTTTTAATTCTCAATTATGTACATTGTGGGTACATACAATTTTGAAGTCGGAAAATCTTTTTAACATTTATTATTAGAAATAATTTATATTGCAAGTTGTGCGTCCGTGGCCTAATGGGTAGACCTTTGGTTCGCCCTCGTAGAGGGTGCAGGTTCGTTCCCGGGTGGAGGCGTGCAGTACCAATGAGACATTTTCTGATCTCAAGTACATAATAGTACGGACGCCCCTACGGTGAAGGAAAACATCGTGAGGAAACTCGCACATAGTTGGTCCCAGACGTATTCACTAGTTCTTTTCTCATACTGTAATCATCCACAACGGGTGCAAAGGCCTAATTTATATGGCAAAACAACATTTGCCGGGTCAGCTGGTATTTATATAGATTATCAAAATGCTGGTTCCCAAAGGTATTTAAAAGATAACTTATAACGTGCCATAAAGCAATTTAAGCCGAGATATAGGTAGTCTATTACTATTTAACTAAATGGGTCCAAGTTATCGTCGCATAAATTATGTCCATGGGAAATGCTTACGGTGTACTACCAGTTTGACAGGATGTGTTGGGATTTGTACCATCATTATCTCAGTGATGTTCCCATTCTCGAGCCAAGCGACGTCAGAGAGGAGTTTTTAACCACTAAGTTAGCATCGAAGTGTGGCAATGTTGTCTCATTTTGTAGAGTTATCCGATGCGAATTGCAATGAGAAAAATATAATATGTTTCCAACATCTCGTCAACAACATGAAATAAAATTTATTTAGCTTGAATACTATCAACACATTACATACCTACTACTTAATATTAGAATTTTTAGCTCGTACTCATCTTATTTTTTATGATTCTTGTTTGCGAATTGCAGGTTTCAAGACAACTTTAGCATGCTCATCGGGCAACCTGAGATTATCAACAAAGGGTGTCGATTCTAGTGAGACCTGAAATGCAGTAGTAGGAATTCGGAATAAATGGGAGACTAATACGCGTGTATAAAACTAAATTGTAAATTGGCGGCTTTTAGAAAAATCAGTGCCGTAAATAGCCTTTTTTGCGCCCTGTGCGAGATTCTATAACTGCGCCCTTGTTTTTTAGATAATAATATAGGTACCCAAAGCAATGCTAGGGCTCTCTGGTCTGGCCATTCTACGCCCTGTGCCTGGGCACCGGTGGCACCACCCTATTTACGGCACTGAGAAAAATGTAGCGAAATTGACTCTACATAAATTATTATGGTTATGGAATGATCAACATAATATAAAACAACTTTCACGCGCTAACTATTATAATCTATATTTTATAAAAACTAGTTCTGAGTACTAATTACTAGGACGTCATATAATATTCTGGGCATAAGAGTTATTATGTGAATATTATGTATGAATGATGTTTCATGTTTCCTTACACTCTACACGCACGAGCTGGTACTTGTTAGTAAGACGGTACCGCGTGACCGTCCAGACCAATTTCCTTCTGTTTTGCATACACTCACTATTTCAGTCGTTACATTTTATTTTGTGCAAATTGGAACTAGCTAAGTCGTTTTTAATTGCATATTCTTTATTTAAATTCCAAAGATATTACGCCACACAATATGTAAATTATTTGAATAATGAATCGGTATGTTGAGAACATAGTTGTATGTACTCGTAGATGGTGATCTTCGGTATGCTTTTATACTCGTAGATGCTGCAGATAGTATTATTATTTCCGTATTTTTCGGTATGTTTCTTCTTAAATGCGTAAGTATACCGCGGTAAGTATACAATGACATTAATTAAGCAGAATTTCTTATTCTTATATCCTGAATCCTGATGAGCCGCGAGGATGCTATGGGCGTCGTAAAATTTTCCACTTGTAAAGAGGCATGTAATATTTCACATTACGACACAATATAAAAACAACATCAGCGTGCTTATTACGACATGATTTACGTCAGTTCTCACCGACACTTCCACCGATAGATTAAACTTATTTATTACTTATTTAATTTAAATTATTTATGGTACATGTTGGGGAAGGAAATTTAGTTTCCGATGCTGCAAACGGGGCGCTGTAATTGAACTTGGAAATACCGATGAAGTTAACTTGCCAGAAATAAGAGGAAAGTTTTTTGCTCTTATTCCTAACCAAGTTAATTTGCAATACTTACTTTAATACTTTTAAACTAGTTTTATATACAAGTCGATGCCCGCAACTCCGTCGTGCAGAAATTCGTTTTAGAATACGGTTCTATTTTGTTCATATGATACATTTTTCTTATATAAAAAATATACTGTATCCTTTGTCGGGACTCAAATTTACATACCCACTAGTCACTACCCAGCGGTTTAAACGTAAAGTGGTAACAGACAGACAGATAGATGCACTTTATATTATAGTGGGGATAAAGCCTTTTTTTATCGCTTGTGTGGTACAGTGCACTGTGCACCATATCAAAAAATATTTTCATTCGTATTTTGTAAGTACTATCAGAGAAGTTGATTCTTAGGCGGATGAAGGACCTAAGTAATAGTCGCGTTACGTTAAACCCGTCCGACCGATCATCTAACATCGAACTGACATAAGCCGACCAAATGACCTACCTTAGGTCCGTCAACTGTTTCCCGGGTAGGCCACGATGCGCTAGGTGTTCCAGCGCATCGTCGCGGAGTAATGTGGAATGGTGTCCACGAGTTGTGCCTGAAGAGGCAGAGGTGGTGGGCCTGCAGTCGTGAATCACGCGTTTCCCGTAGGCCCACCTTCAGGAGCAGGAACACCGTTGGGGGTTTTAGTGGGTAGTCCCGGATGCGTCTCCGTCCGCCCCGGGGAATCCCACATACCCCGTAAACGCATTCCCCCCAACCCAAAAAAAAAGGTCCGTCAACTGTTTATGAATCTCGTATTTCTTCGATGGTAGATGCCTTTGTGGTAGATGCCGTATTCCAGGGGTTTCCAACTGGTGCTCCGTGGAAAGGCAAGGGGTTGGTGAGTCGATCCTCCATCCTTATCCGAAACCACAAATGTTATAAAATTAAATTATACTCTAGATTACGTAAAGCTGGTAGATGCAGGTTAAATATTTGCTTATTACTATTTACCTGCTTAACCTAACTATAATCATTATAGGTGTTTATTTATGTATCTTTTTCTAATAGCTAGGTAGAGTAGGGGCGTCGTGACAAAATATTTTACGTATAACTGCGCCGCAGGCTGAAAAAGATTGGGAACCCCTGCCGTATCTTAATATACCGAGAATGATCCTCATTCTTTCGGAGTCTCCGGATGAAAGATTAGGTACTAATTACTATAATTTATCTATTTAAGTTGGTATCACGAAATACTTTGAACTGTTTCATGTTTACGTACCTGTCGCCCGCCGGATATTTACTGTTATAAGTACTTAACATAAAATGCCCGTGCACATTAATTACTTACTAACATAATTTTACTTTTGCTTCGACTTCGCGAATTATACTAAAATATACTTATAATATTTGAGTTTTGAGCTTGATAGCCGTGATGCTCATATTATTTTTCACCAACATAAAAAACAGGAGTTTATTTGAGTTGCTAGCTTAAATCTCTTATAACCTCTCTCTTCTCGAAGAAAATGGAATCCATTATCAATAGCCAGCTTCTTCGATACTTGGACGGCCAGGAATTACTAAGCCACAAACAATACGGGTTCCGTAAGGGTCGCTCGGCTGGTGATCTCTTGGCGTACCTGACTCATCGTTGGGCTCAGGCGCTGCTTTCAAAGCTTCCATCATACGGGCTGCCCGAGAAATTATGTAAGTGGGTCACTAGTTTCTTAGCAGATAGAAGCATAAGGGTCGTAGTTGACGGCGAATGCTCGGAAACTCAGTCTGTTGATGCTGGTGTCCCTCAGGGCTGTGTGCTATCGCCTACCCTATTCATACTGCATATCAATGACATGTTACAGACCAACGGCATTCATTGCTATGCGGATGATAGTACAGGTGATGCTGTATATACCGGCTCCCGCAATATTTCTCGGCAAAATGTCATTGAGAGTCGAAACGAACTTGTGTCTAAAATAGAGAATTCATTGGAGAAAGTCTCTGAATGGGGTAGACGTAACTTAGTCCAATTTAACCCCGCCAAGACACAAGTCTGCGCGTTCACCACTAAAAAGTCACCAATGGTCATATATCCTCGTTTCGAGGGCACATCTTTAACCATCTCCCCTAGCATTGAGATACTTGGCGTCAACATATCGAGCGAAGTCCAGTTCCGATATCATCTAGAGGGTAAGGCCAAGTTAGCCTCGAAGAAGCTTGGTGTTCTTAACAGAGCGAGACAGTACTTCAGTCCGGACCAACGCCTACAACTCTACAAGGCGCAGGTTCGGCCTCACATGGAATATTGTTCTCATCTCTGGGCAGGGGCGCCAAAATACCAACTGCTCCCTCTGGATCGTATCCAACGAAGGGCCGCTCGAATTGTTGACTGCCATAGTGTTTCGAACAGTTGGACCCCTTGGAATTACGACGAGATGTAGCTTCACTCTGCATCCTCTATCGGTTGTATTACGGGGAGTGCTCTGAGGAATTGTTCGGAATCATACCACCTGCAACTTTTCGCCATCGTCCCACGCGAAAAACATACCATCCTCATCACCTTGATGAGTGGCAGTCTTCCACAGTGCGATTTTCGCGTAACTTTCTGCCGCGCACTGTAAAACTCTGGAACGAACTGTCACCTATATGACCTGCAAACCTTCAAGAAAAGAGCGTATTCCCTCTTAAAAGGCCGGCAACGCACCTGCAGCTCTTCGGATGTTGCGAGTGTCCGTGGGCGACGGTAGTTGCTTACCATCAGGTGACCCGTTTGCTCGTTTGCCCCCTTATTTAATAAAAAAAAAAAATTATTCACATACTAAACAATTGCCCGTAAATTGTCATTTCGCACACAGTTAAATTCGTTTATTTTATTGCAATTCAGACAATATTTTTCATACAAAATGGTAAAAAACATGACTTTTCATTCAGCCATAACTTTTCACTGACATGGTATTTTTGTCTGCGGTCTGGTTATGATGATTTAGTAGTAAATTTTACTATAGAGGTCTCGTTAGTGGTGGAAATTTGGACCAGACTCCATACATTTTAAAACATATTCCTTTTATGTCTTTTCTCGGGACTCAAAGTGATAACACTAATTTCATGAAAATCGGTGTGTACTTAAAGTTAACAGATAAATAGACGGAGAGACGGACAGATAGATACATTTTCGAATTGATAATAATGTGGATTTAACTTTTTGCTTTTCAGCTTCTTAAATCATTATTTATATTGAGGAGCATAATTAATTAAGCTAAGTCTACACATCTCTAGGTCTCTTAAGAGTCTAGATACGAAGTCTGTGATGAGGATCCATAAATACACTCTAACGAAGACCTCCTCTTTTTTCATTCATAAAGATTTCATTTCTAAGTATGTACTAATTGCATTTTATTATTATCATTTATCAGTATCAATTCCTTATGCTGTAAAACTAAAAGCATTTTGTTTTATTTAATTTTGTTGTGTTTTATAATAATTATGTATTACTTAAATATATTTTCTCAACAAAATAACTCAGTTTTCTCACAAAAAATCTATAGCATTCAAGTTCGTTTTGCCACTTTGATTGTAAGTTTGTTCAACTCGTCAGCTTTTAAAATTATAAGCTTGAATATAAAATATCTACTTGCAAACTAACATAAAAATAAGAAGACTATTTACAAATTAAAATTCAATATAATGCTACTACTATCCTGAAGCTGGTTTCAGACTACGCTATAATATAAAATAAAAATAAAATAAAATAAAATAGCCTTTATTTGCCCTAAAATTAAAAATAAACAATACATACTTTAAAGTTACAATATATATTTTAAGGCACCCAAAAATGAGTAAAGGCCTCCTCCATGTTGTGCCAAGTGTTGCGGTCACGTGCTGTGCGTGTCCAGGCGGCGCCCGCCACCTGCACGATGTCGTCGCTCCATCTGGCGCGGGGCCTGCCGCGGCCGCGCGCGCCGTCTCGGGGGTGCCAGTGGAGGATACGCTCACTCCACCGGCCGTCAGTAGCTCTGGCGATGTGGCCTGCCCATCTCCACTTGAGCCTGCAGAGCATCGTTACTGCATCTAAGACTTTTGTTTTTTGCCTGATGTCGACGCTTTTTATTTTGTCAATTAGTCTTAGACCCAGCATAGAACGCTCTGCGGCTCTCTGAAAAGTGGCAATTTTATTTATTACATTTTTGGTGAGTGCCCAAGTCTGACATCCGTAAAGGAGCGAAGGAAGAATGGTATTGTCCATCAATTTTTTCTTCAGATGTACTGGGAGTTTACTTTTAAACACGTCTTTGTTTGTCCAGTATTTCTTCCAAGCATTAGCGATTCTCCTGTCTACCTCTTTGGAAGTAGAGTCTTCAAAAGATATCTGCTGGCCCAGGTAAATGTACTCGCTGACGTATTCAATTATTGTATTATTTAATGGGATAGGTATTTGTTCACCATTTGTCATTAATTTTGTTTTGTTGAAGTTCATGTGTAGACCAATTTTTCGGCTTTCCGTGTCGAGCGACTCTAGCATGTGTTTCAGACTTTCGTGTGTTTCAGCTATGATCACAATATCGTCCGCGAAGCGTAAGTGTGTTAATCGCTCTCCGTTTATATTTAGCCCATGTGACGACCAGTCAAGTCTCTGAAACATTGACTCTAGAATAGCCGTGAACATTTTTGGCGATATAGGGTCCCCCTGTTTCACACCGCGCTCTATCTGAAAAGCTGGGCCAATTATTTCAGTCTTGATTTTAGCTTGGCAGTTTTTATAAATCACTTTTAGGATAGCTATGTATATATATGACGCTATAATATAATAGCATAAAATATATACCATATATTAGCACAAGAATATCGCGCACCATACATAGTATATTATAGCATAGCAAAAATATAGTAGAGTATAGCAAGCCAATAATAATATTATAACAGTGTGAACGTGTCCATAACAATGTAATAATTTATGGTGCGCGATATTCTTATGCTATGAGCTATAGGCTATTATATTATAGCGTAGTCTGAAACCAGCTTAATAGGTACACCGTACATGAATGTGTTTCTACTCGGTAGTATCCCTAAGTAGTCTGTGTTCTACTCTCTACCTGGAGAGTGGAGACTCGGAGACTATAGTATCTACAGAGATATTTATTATTGATATCTGTTAGCTTGGAAAACACTTCATAAATTCAAGTTGTAATGTAGTTTTTCCTTGGAAATTCACTTTCAGAAGAAAAAATTTAGAAAAATTATACATTATGATTTATGACTCGTCAATTTTCTTTTGTACGGTACATAGAGTAATATAGTACTCTATGTTCCCTGAATTACTCATCTAATTATTGTTATCATTTAAATACTACTATTGTACTCAGCTTTTCATATTTTAACCCTTTGGGCGTTGGGTTATAAATGCATTTTTGTAAGGCACGTACAATCGTATGACAAAAGGTGAAGTCGAAACAAGCGTCAAACCGGACCATCCGTTGGGTGCGCGCGCGCAGACCGACCGGGCGAGTTTCCGGCGACTCGACCGCGGGCTCGGCGGCTCAGTTATGTGTCAGCCGCCGCGGGGTGCGGACGTCGCGTCTTCTCATTTCATGACACCAAATAAAATTTTAATCGATGTATTGAAGTTGTGATCGAACATTTCTGGCGTGATTGAAACTTTTCAAATTAACCTCAGTGCGATCATGGACGGATAGGGACGAGCTATCGAAATTTTTGTCGGTAAGTACCTGCGCTGACTCGAGAAGGGCTCCGACGTTTTGCTGGCTGAGTTCTTTCGGAAAGGTTTAGCTATATGCTACTTTTGCAAGGCGATTCGCATTCTATCCCCGAGGGCGACGTTTACGATCGATTCGGAAACTACGGTTTTCACTTTGTCTTTGTGTTTACCAGCTCATTACGGAGTAGTTTTAATTGGCCGGATCGAATCTCTTCGACCTTGTAAACATTCGGCTGGAATGTTAGGCGTTTGAAGAAAATGTGAATGTCCAGTTGAAATAACTAGATCCGGTAGTGTTGTCTGTGCTCGTACATTATGTTAACCCAGTTAATTTATATGAACTGTGTCAACCAGATTTAGCGCGGTGACTATTCGGTCACTCCTACTATAAGTTATGAAATAGTAATTAAGAAGCTAAGGCTTATAACAATATGGCTTATATTGTTATTCGCTGTCTTTTGAATTACATTGTTGCCAGTTATAATTGAATCCGATTAAAAATGACAAATCGAATTGGGAAACCCATTTTCATTTTGTAACATCTCGCGGTTTCATATGTTTTAATCACCCCACCATGCAGCCACCTTCAGTGTGATTTTGGTACTATGTTTAAGGAAGAAATCAGAATGTTGAGTAATAAAAGGATCTGAACAATAATATAGGTAGAGTCAGACTCTGAAAAAGCGCTGAATAATAAAGGAGATAACTTTATGAATTACTACGATCATCAATAAAGGAAGTTGTATAATCAAAATCTTTATGTTGTAATAAGAAAATACAAATTTGTAAGGGCGAGTTTACATTAACGTTTACGTTAGATGTTAGAGAATAGAGATATTTTCTTTTCGAGTATGAATTTTTTTTCTACCTAAACATAATAATATTTATATTTTATTTATATTTAAGCAGTAGATAAAAATGTGCCCCAAAATATCGATAATTGATTCCACCAAACTCTATCTCAATCAGGTGTCTCACAAGTTTATAATTTAATATTGATAGGTAGAGCCACTTGTAGCCCTGCACTTATTGTCTTATTGTAAAATACTCAGATCCAAAAGGGTTAATAAGATATCCAGGTAACATGACCTTAACCTGTTGCGTTCGGAAAAAAGTGGTCGCGGAGACCCGGCTGGGAAGTGGGCTACGCCGAATAATTAGTCGCTTATGTCATCGTTTCACACGACTCACTTTTTCTGTGCCTTGTGACAGACTAATAGCTGATTTTGTAAGTTCTATTGTGGGTTTGAACCTACCTGGTAATTTATGGTATTTTCAATGTTTATGATTGTATAAGATGATGCCTGAATGCCATTAAAATTCAGTCATCGCGTGGGAAGGGTACATTTTCGCAGATGAAAAATATTCTATGTCCTTTCTTGAGATTCAAAGTATCTCCATATAATATGTATCAAACAGTAAAATCGGTTTAGCGTTTTGGGCGTAAAGAGGTAACAAACAGTATAAATTACCTACTTATACAAACTTACTTCAAAATGTAAACAAAAAATGTTACTTTACCAAATTAATAATGTGTCATTGTATTTATGGTATGGTATGATATAATGGTTATGATTTGTTTACCATTCGATCCAAATTATATAAAACTGAGTATTGAGTAAATAAATATGTAAAATTTAAAATGATTCGAACCTAACACCATATTTTATGGTACACTTGTTGCAACTATTTATAAATTACCTTATTTGTCATCACAACTCACGTAATGCAACACTTAGTCATATATTATTGACGCTATGTAAACTTAATATAGCATAATGTACATGATTTACATAACTTGTCCCTAAGAATACTAATTAATGCAAACCTTAACACGACTTTATCAAGATTACATCTACTAATATGCACAAATCATTTAGGATAAAATGTCAATTTAGCATAATAGCTCTACTAAAAACTAAATGTAAGAAAACACTGCATCCTGCTGCTGCTTGCTGGGTATTATGTTGAAATTAACTGCAGAAATAGATCTGAATAGAATAATTTATAACAAACGAGTAAAATATATGAATTTCATATGAATTTTTTGTTCAGTGCCATTTTGGTTGATGTTAACGATTTGATGACGACGTAGGTTTGGTTCAAGAATTATTTACAGGTGTATGTTATTACATGTGTAACCTCCACTGTCAAACAGCGCGCTGATAATTCAAGACGTGAGTGGAAGAATAACGTAAGTAACATGAAAAACTTCCCGTTTTTTTGCTTAAATAGAGGGTTTAAGGCTGGAAAAATTATTTGAAATAGAAAAACTATGGATTATATGTGTAACCAGATACATTAGCTAGGTTATGAAGTAGATAAGTTATAAGTTTTAATAAAAATAATTAGGGAAAAAATTTGTTATTGTCCGAATGTTACGAAAATATGTTACTTGTTCGATTCTTCCACTCACGTCTTCAATTATGAAATATATCTAAAAGGCAACACTCTTGATCGCGATATATTTAAAACAAAAATAAAGTACAATTATAGATTTATATCTTTCACGATGTTATAGACAGACAGACACGTCAAAGTTATAACCTTTAGGGCCTGTTTCACCACTTCCTGATAAGTGCCGAATAGGCTATCCACCACATAACTTGACAGATGAAGTATGGAGAATCTGTCAAAAAAGTTGTGGATGGCCTATCCGGCACTTTATCAGGAAGTGGTGAATCAGGCCCTTAGGGTTATAACTTTGACGTCTCTGCCAATTTTATTAGGCTGTTCAATGTTCATGTTGTAAACATAAACACTTTATCATCTTTAAAATTCCGTAATAATAAAATACCACATAAAAGACATGTAACAATTGTCCCAACGAGAGTTATTGCCCATAATAACGGCACAAGTTAATGCGGTGTAAATGTTCATTAATATGATTTATTTCATAGCTATATTCATATATAATATGGCATTGTAGGCAGCGTTTTAGAGATCGTAAAGCTGTCCCTACGTTTTGTCAAACAAAAGACTTCAACGGGCTACCCGATCCGTACAGTTATTCGATTTCATAACGCAATTATTCAATTTATTCAAGTCTACTATATAATTATTCGTAGATTCAAGTATTATGTTCGGAACGCGACCGGTCGTGGTGGTGGATTTGACTAGACCAGGTGTTGCGTGTTGCCGGCGGCCGGCCACTTGTACTTTATTACGTACCCGATCTTATTGTTCAATTTCGAGCTTTTTGGGTACAGCCGCGGAAAACATGCCGCTTATCTGTGTATTTGCATAGAACTAAAATTATTACGGTAACTCTGTACTAATATTAAGTTTCAATTTATTTTGATCTAATTGTAAAGAAAATTTTCGACTGATTTAATTTGTCGTTATTTATTTTACACCAATGATATTCTACATATTGTATTTGAGTTTTTCATATAACACCATATACACCGTACTATATTACATTTTAATGTTGTAAACAATTGGAAATTTGTAACAATTAGATACATTTACAGCTTACATCAAAATTTAAAACACAGTAGTACAGGAAAGTAAAATTGTTTTATCCAATTACTGAGACTGTCAAGAAATTAAATCTACATGAGATAAATCGATTAAAGTCGCATCAGCATTCTTAATCCTTTTGTCCCTCTAGTGATGTGCGTATGTAAATATTTATCGAAATGTAAATTATAACATGCGGCGTAAATAAAAATAAGAGTATCGTTACAAAACATATAGATAACGCAACACGCTCGCGTGTACGCAGGACGCCGCAGGTAGCCGCACCACAATAATTGATTAGTTGATAGCTAGGGATGGCCTCAGATTACATGTCGATATATCGATACACTCGGTACTCTATTACCGTGGTAAATATTGCCATTATCGCCTGTGAACGTTAAACGGCTACTGTGCTGCGGTGTTCTGAATAGTTACGTAAAATGTTATTGCTACTTTTTTTTTGTAATTGCGGATCGGTTGTTCAATATTTAATGAAAAATAATAACATTTCGATTTGTAAACTTGTACATTTTATATTCAATTTTAAACAAATCTGTGTGAAGAAAATTATACATTATTAATTTTTGTTCACTTATTAACTCAGCTATTTATGCTCAGTAGTCATATTTTTTATAAATATGTTTTCATTTTCCTATGAAAATGCAGGCCGTCGAACACTAATATTAGCAAAATTGTACTTACTGACTACTGTAAAATATATAACATTTTGATAGGCTGAAAACACATCTTATACCTCTTGGGTAGTTTATCTCTAACTATTAAGTAGGTTAATGACTATAGCAACATTTACTTAAGTATTAAGATTTTTAAAGTGTTTTTCGTCGATATCGAATATGTACATTACTCGCACGTCTCTACCCGCGCTAGTAAATATAGAGTACCCCAGGGCCGCTGAGAGCTCTGTATAAATATTATTAAATTATTTGTTACTCGTTTTTGTCGAGAGCTCCAGCCATGGATCTCTATTTTTTCTTGGCGGCCTTGAGATGCTAATTTAAAAAGTCGAGACATAAAATATGGAATAAAGTTTATATAATACGACGTAGAGTTCTGTATATCAGACGCGGTGGGGCGTTGAACTGCAGAGATGAAATCAATATGTAGAGATACTATTCTCTACCATAGAATCGAAGTGCAAAAAACTGCGAGCCAGCCTGAAAGCTTTACAACTTTAGCTCACAGAATTAATGAATTATTAAAAGCGTTTTTGTACGGTATACATTATTTGAATTTTTAATCGCTGTCTCCATCGAAGGACTTATTATTTGTGATTATAATTTAATAAAAAATGCTATTAGTAAAGTCGCTTAGTTTTTGTCGTCACTCGTCATTAATACAGTCAATTTGAAAGCAAAAAAATATATAACCCAGGCGGAAATACAAGTGGTACGCAGTATATTTAAATGTTCACTGAAAAAATAATCATAATTTACGAAGAAGCATTAAAATTCACTCATTACAGGTGTGTGGATGCGGCGGCACTCGGCAGGTATATGACGTTTTTATTGACTTGCAAAAGACGAATGTTAATAAGCCAGACGTCAGACAGACAGAAACAATATGGCCCGTGGCCCGCCGCTATTTACCATAGACTATGCCCACCATTTTGTCTAAATCCAAGACCAGTTTCGCTCACTGACAATGCAATATGCTTCGGTTATTATTACATCAACGGCAATATGTTACGATCGCAATCCGCGCAAGCGACTCTGTAGCCTGCGTGGTGGTAATGAGGCCCATTATTGCAGGTACAATATCGAACCTATATCCTGCTGCGCTCACCCACACGCAATTATTTTTTTCTATTCACAGTAGCTCGTATATTTATATTAATACGTCCTTAGGCTTATCATCAATTTTCCTTTCTATTAGATATGCATATAAATATACGCTAAGAGGTTGCGGAGGATTCTGTATCGCTTTTCCGAGATTGTATCTGCGTGTATGGCTCTTCCGTTGCCTGTTTCATATTAATGAGTATCAGTCGGACGCGTTTGTAATTTATGGGTACTGTTTTATATGAGGTATTAGGGTCATACCTTAACTCTTGCAAGATAAGGGCCCGTAAGATGCAAACCTACTTATGTTGGTGTATTATCTGAAACCGAACATATTAATAACGAAACTCAGCACTCAACTAAACCAAACTTGAGAGGCCGTTCCTTAAGTGTGGTCAATCCTTGAGTTGAGGAAGGAAATTGGAGAAAATCCTTTGAAAGGAGACTCCATGAGCGTCATCATCAGCCGAGATTGGCGATGAGTATGAGTTTGAGAGCGGTTATTATAAACAGATCGACAGTCCGTTTTTTTTTTATAAAAAAGGGGGCAAACGAGCAAACGGGTCACCTGCTGATGGAAAGCAACTTCCGTCACCCATCGCACTCGCAGCATCAGAAGAGCTGCAGACGGTGCGTTGCCGGCCTTTTTTGAGGGAATAGGGTAATAGGGACATAGGGGAGGATAGGGAAGGGAATAGGGGAGGGTAGGGAAAAAATAAGGGAGGGTAGGGAAGGGAAAAGAGTAGGGGATTGGGCCTCCGTTTGTAGTATTAATACGGTCTGTTAAAGGTATATATTTTATGCCTTTACACCGGAAAGCTGTCACTTCAAGTTCTCGTGTGCGACTGTGAAGAATAAAACTCGAGTGATGATGAAATGTTTAGCCTAGAACCGTTTTCGGAGGAAACGCCAAAGGCCGCTACGTTAACATTAAAAATAATTACAGGAAGATGTGCAACTGCCGGTTATTTCATATTTTCACGTGTTAGTTTCTTATCTTCGACCGAAATGTTATTTTATTTAACCGTTACGTTTTAGAATCAAAGAAGGCGCCGCGCCGCGCCGTGGCAAGTCTGTGACACAGTGCGAAAGTGAGGCGAAACGCGATTTAAAAAGAAATAAACGCTTAGGGTGAAGCCAAACGAGCGTAATTTGTGAGTCGTGAGCCGCAGAATTTCTGCCGTGCAGAATTCTGCTGCATTCAGTTTCATACAAAAGTCCTGTTTGATTCACACGAGTGTAATTTTGTGAGTCGTGATTTGTATGAAAGGAAATTCTGCACGGCAGAAATTCTGCAGCTCACGACTCACAAATTACGCTCGTTTGGCTTCACCCTTACTGCCGCACTCAGAGACGAATATATTTTATTAGTCAACAGTAATTAAATGAAAATTTTGATATAAGCCCCATAATATATTATCTGTCAAATTTTGAATTTAATTGCAGTTTACTCGTCTCTGAGTGTGGCAGTTAGTGAGAGTTCATTAAGTAAAAGTGTGAGTGTCAATTTAATGTTGTAGAATGTAGACTATACAGGTTACAGGGTGTAACAAAACGAAGTAATAATTACTATAGGGTGTGTATTATATGTCCCTTATATAGAGTTCACCGTAAAAGTAGCAGCGCCGAAAGAACAAATTCTTTTTGCGATTTTTATGGGCAAATGCCCGAGCGTCATCAATTGTTCCATACCAAAGTTAAAAAATGTTATGTGCTATGAAAGTAGCAGCGCTGAAAGAGTAAACTCTTTCAGCGCTGCTACTTTCATAGCGAACTCTATATGTATAGGGGCCCGGCACAATTACTCTAAAGTATTATCTCTTAGTTTCTTACACCCTGTATACAGGTATAAAGTCGTGCTAATTCTATACCCTCCTAGTCGTCTAGGGTACAGAAATAAATATAATCAACGTTTCGCCTCGTCCAGACGATGGCTGTAATTTATCATTTCCATCTTTTATTTTTAACTCATTTTGTACTTTGTTGAAAATAGTCTCGTCTTATAAAATAGAAGTATGTTATTATAATATTATTATAGTAAATGGATGTGACGTTTTAACTCCCGACGGAGCAAGGGAGCAATTATATTATAAGTTTTATTTCTTTGGGTGTAGCGTTTCTAGCTACCGACCAACAGATTATGTTTCGGTTATTTTGTTTATAAAATATAAATATATTTTAGTAGAGTGTAATTACTTATAATAATTAATAATTGATTATTGCTCTACTTACAATGTTGCGGGTTTACCTCAAACATCTAGACTCTAGAGCGACTTAAATTTTTTTTAGTGTAGTTTATATATTTTATTTTGAAAATAAACTACACCACGCTACTTGCAGTTTATTTTGTTTATGTAACAATCTCATATTAACTTTTACTCGGGTTTTAATGACTCGTTATCACAAAAAACAATTGCACAACAAGCGCGGACCGTATGATTTAAATTGTTGTAAATAACAACCTGTTACTGCGTAATTATAATATTAGGTTAAATAACGATTATAAAATTAAATACCGTAATTTACGCATTGGTAATATCTATTTCTTAATAATAATGTATTTACATGTTATACATTATGAATTATGATACATTTGTTATTTATGAGGTACAAGGCCAATAACAACTGCCAGAAAAACCAAAAAACATAGGTAATAATATATTTCTCTATATCTTTAAGTATTATTATTAGTAGTATTACTATGTAGCATTTCAATACACTTCAGCAGAATCAGAATACATATTGTGCATTGTAATATTCTGATGCCTTTAAGCATGTTATAATCTTCCATTGATCCTATCAAGCTTTTCAGATACTTTTAGAAAACTTTTCAATTTTGTGATCTCAAAATCACAAAAATAAAATCATCCCCATGTTGCAGGAAAGCTATTAGTACAGAAAGAACACTCGAGACCGGTCTCGGTCGTGACGTGGATGCGATCGTATCGGCCGTGTACACATTATGGTAATTAGTCGCCTATGTACCCACACCAATGTACACCCGCCCTATTATGTAAACCTGTGAAGCTTATCTCCCAGTCCCCGCAAAAAATTACATCCGAT
Organism: Plebejus argus; assembly: GCA_905404155.3. Taxonomy (NCBI): domain Eukaryota; kingdom Metazoa; phylum Arthropoda; class Insecta; order Lepidoptera; family Lycaenidae; genus Plebejus; species Plebejus argus. The sequence continues at coordinate 6,648,174 of FR989927.1, read as the reverse complement.
CTTAGCAATTAATTTGTACAGATAAACATTTTTCTTGTCGCATATTAATAAGAATCGTAAAGTTAACGGCCGTAAAAATGATGTTTAGTAAACTTTAATAGAAGTTATATTTTTAATCTTATGTCCTTGGAAAATGCGTGAGAAAAATTCCTATACTGTTAGCTACTTAGCAACGTCTATCACGACCTCACTCGATTTAGGTTACGAAAAATTTGCAAATAAATTTAGAATAACAGTAATGAGTTTACAAAAATACGAACAAACATGAAAAAAACTTAATGAATATTAATATAACAAATTGGGACGAATTAATTAAAAGATTAAAAGATTAGATTAGGATTTATGAGCGGATGTGGATATATTATATTTTATAGAAGTATTGTCGCGGTAGTCTAAAGGATGTACGGTACCCATCGTTAACCTTGCATATAATTTCGAGAACAAATTCACAAAATGGCCCATCGATCCAGTTTACTATACGGTATTTTTAAAAATGTTCAAGCTAAAGAACAGTAATTTTGAAAATGTAGGGTTATAAAATCTAGAGCTATTTCAAGGACAAGTAACTTTTTCATGTATTAGTACTTAAATATTCCATTTATTGGTTACATAATATTATAATATTATGTTTGCAATACCCGTCCATGTCGAAATGATATAGGCCATAATATTTTTAAATGTTTATTTATTGTAGGAAGAAAGGCTTGCCTGTATGTTTTTGTCCTCCGTGTCTTCAAAAATGTTATACAAGGAATGTAATTTAGAGATTCCTCTCAAGGTACAATATTAGAGTCAATTATCGCCACTTCGAACTTACTTGATAATATTATTAGCGATAAAATTTACATGCGGAGGAACGTAATAATATTTAAAATCGTAAGCGGTATTCGGTAACACGTAAATCAATTCGATGTTTGTAAATGATAATTTTATTTTTTTATTGTAATAAAAAAGACTTCGTAAATATTTTTATTTTTGAATTTAAAATTAATTTAAACTTACCTACCTAAGCGTCAAAAGGTACGAAAAAAGTAGACAGACAGAATATGCAATCATAATATTGCTAGGGATGTTTTACTGCGTATGTTATAAGATTATTTATCGTATAATTTATAATACAAGTGCATCCTTCATAAATTATTATTAATTTATTTGCATACAGCCGGTATCTCCTGGGCTGTGGGCCGATAGCGTTTTGTTCGTAGAGATAGCGGACTAATGAAGAGGGTAGTTAAGTTATTTACAAATATTTTATTAGTGCATATTATTTATTATAGCACTTATTATTATAGATGATGTCCGCAACTTCGTTGCGCTAAAATTCGTTTATCGCGCGGGAACGTTATTTTCTCTGGGATAAAAAGTTTCCTATATCCTTTTTCGGGACTCAAATTATCTCTATACCTTTCGGGAAAATAGGTTCAGTGGTTTGGGTGTGAAGGTAAGAGACAGACGGACACACTTTCGTATTTGTTATAATTGTATTTATTTATGTTATACATATTTATTAAAAATATTTCAAATGCATCGCTAAAGTTTTAAATATACGGCTTAGTACGTGTAATTTTGTGTTCTATATTTCTATTTATCTCACGTATGAATTCGTTTTAAATATTATATTGCTGTTATATTGAAACGAAATATATATTTCGTCACAATAATGTTTCAACTTTACGGGTACCTACTAGTTACTACTATGATGGAATGCAATGATAAGTTAGTAAACACCCAGGGTATAGGTCTTTTTAAAGTTTTTTTTTAATTTAACAGATTACTTTATTACCTATAGGCTAAGGTAAAGCTCTCAATCGATATTATCTGCATTACCTAATAATAACAGATCAGTGATCACATATCGTTAGCTCATTATAACAACAAATGTATTATAATTTATTCATCACATCCTCTGATATAGTTTTTTTAATGATATATGAATAAAATGTGTCTTGAATCGCGGCGTTCGTTTTTTTACGTCGTGTCCGATTATGCAAATAATGTTTGTGTTATTAAGTGGATGTTATTTTTAATCTTATTGCGAATAACGGCATATAAATATTATGTTCAACATAAAATAATTCAAGGCGTATTTTTTGTTTAAAATAACGAATTATCAATTAATTAAAAAAATACGTATAAAGTCGGCAATATGTATTTTGAAATAGCTTACCAAAAATTGGTAGCATTTTGATAACTACTTTTAGCCCATGTAACTAATAGTATACCTACTACAATACTGAATAGATAAACTTATAAATTGGCGTATTACGACTAATGTAATTGCTAATTGTGTACACGATTACTAACTCGTTAAATACTCGCTAGATAAGTCTGTAGTCTGTACGATGTTCAACATTCTTCTATCACCTCGGTGGCTTCCTATTAATTACAAAATGGAATTGTAATTACTATTTATCAGTCTTTATTCCATTACTAGGTATATCCACTTTATCCACTTTCAGAAAATTTATTCGGAAAACTCGTAACTGAGTGTTACTAAGTAAAAAGTCGAACTGTGATGATAATTTCTAGTAAATTTTAGTCAATCTTATTGATGTGATCAAATGGTGTGATTGTGACCCCAGTACTTCCACAGTAATACGACCAACACGTCGAGGATTAGTTGAATGCTCCGAAGAGAGCACTGGGCACACTTGCTCAGTTCAGCTCACTTCGAAGCATTCAAATACAGGCTGAATAAAAAGCGGCCAAGTGCGAGTTGGACTCGCCCATGAAGGGTTCCGCAGCAGCAATAAGGTTTATTTTTATGAAAATTAAAATGTTTTTTATTTATTTTTATATTTCAGTCGATTTAATGAAATTTAGATTAAGGTTTACCATTTATGAGGTATAAAAAAACTACTGGCTAGATCTCGTTCAAACCAATTTTCATTGGTAGTTTTTATAGTAATCTACATCATATATTTTTTTTAGAATTATCATGCCCCTACTTTAGAAATTAGAGGGGGGGGACACACATTTTACCACTTTGGAAGAGTCTCTCTCGCAAACTATTCAGGTTAGAAAAAAATGATATGAGAAACCTCAATATGATTTTTGGAGACCTATCCATAGATACCACGCATAGGTTAGATGAAAAATTTTTTTTTTGTTTCAGTTGTACCTATGGGGACCCGTAAAATTTTTAATATTTTTCCATTTTTGCATCAAAATCCTAATGCGGTTCACAGACTACATCTACTTACCAAGTTTCAATAGTATAGCTCTAATAGTTTCGGAGGAAAGTGGCTGTGACATACGGACGGGCAGACAGACAGACAGACATGACGAATCTATAAGGGTTCCGTATTTTGCCATTTTGGCTACGGAACCCTAAAAAGCAGATTGGTAACAGATAGGTACAAGAATTGACGAATCGAAGAATACACCCGACATTGTCAAGTACGTACAAGTCTAGTTGTAATTAAAGATGTGAAGTTGATGACAAATATTTTTTTCTCTTATAATTATAACAAACCTTGTAACTTATTTACTTATCCACCTGGCTATTCACAAAATCCACTTTCTTTTGATTTATTTTCTTTAAAAATTGTAGATTCTTTTGATTTTCAAATCTGGTTTGATTTTCAAATTTTTCTGGTTCTAAAGCCTCCAATTATGAAGAAAAAGATATTTTTTAATTCTTCCACTTCATCATTCAATTTTCGTCTTTAATTTTCTCACATAAATAACAGCTACAGAGACTGTGGACTTGCAGGGCTCTACAGCTTCGTAGTAATTTGCTCAGGGCGGTGCAGCTTCAACTGGGATAATGACTCGCATTTTTAACCCCCGACCAAAAAGAGGGGTGTTATAAGTTTGACGTGTCTGTCTGTCTGTCTGTCTGTCTGTCTGTCTGTGGCATCGTAGCATCCAAACGGGTGGACCGATTTTGATCTAGTTTTTTATGTTTGAAAGCTGACATGACGGTGAGTGTTCTTAGCTATAGTTCATCATCATCAGCCTGCTCATTGCTGAAATATCACGGTATATCTGATTCGTGATAGGACGATTAGCAACTTGCAGTCGTTTGATGGGTTTTATATTTTGCATCCTGGTTCGAGACACTTATGAATATATACACATTATTGGAAAGTTGACCTGGTGGTGCAGCATCACCTGGTAATCAATAGGATACCCAACTCCTCACCAACTTAGAGCAGAGGTTTCGTGTTTGGGCTCATTTTAATTGCGACAACCAGTAAGACGTAGATAAACAGTAAATATTTGCATGCTGCTGCTGCAGCATCACCTGGATTCTATAGGAGCCAAGCTCCGTATGAACCTAAAGTGGAGGTTTCATGTTTGGGCTCATATTAATGGCCTCATCCAAGAGGACATATTTTATAGATTGTATTCATTGGGATATGATCCAGTTGATAGGAATTATTCTGCACAAGTTTAAAAAGCATAAAATAAAATTAAATTAAGAAATTTAAAAAAACCCCCGCCAAAAAACTTTAAAAAGTAATGAAATAACTTTTCCTGACTTTATGTTTAAATCATTCCTAAGAGTAAAGTAATATTTTAGTCCATAATTGTTGTCGAGGTGTGTCGGGGGACCGCTAATGTAGATGTTTGATTTCACATAACAATATAAATTAAGGGTCTGTTCACAGCGACCCGAATCGAGAGAATCAGCGACTATTATGGCGATACAAAATGCAAAAGTCGCTGTTGTGGTAGTTTACTTAGCGGTCCCCCGACACACCTTGACAACAATTATGGACTAAAATATTACTTTACTCTTAGGAATGATTTAAACATAAAGTCAGGAAAAGTTATTTCATTACTTTTTAAAGTTTTTTGGCGGGGGTTTTTTTAAATTTCTTAATTTAATTTTATTACCTCACCGCTGAATAGGTCGCAGTATTTTTACTCAGCAATTTTAATCGATGGAAAAGGTAAATAAAAATGAGTCAGATGTTTGGAATGCTTTCAAATTATTTACGAGGCATTTAATGACCAAAAAGTATACTATACTTTTATTTATTTGTCGAATAACCAATAATATATTTTAAAAAGCTAAAATTAGGGAGGAAGAATATAAAATGAATGAATGAATGAATGTATAATGTAAACATAATCCTTCTTCTGTGGAAGTCGGGTTAAAATGAATATTAATTTCAACGTTAACAGTGAGTTATTGGAGTAGTTCTTGTGCCTGTCCGGTAAATATCACTTTGTAAACAGCCATTACTCTCGGAAATGAAAAAAGAAAATATTTATCTTAGACCGAATAAACCAGTATTTCTTGATGAAAACCGAAATCCGAATCAGAAGTTCGAAAAGATCAACGAAGTTTTAGATCTGTTGCTACGTTGTGCTGCCGCAGCGTCGCCGCTACGGTTTTACTTGATACAATATAACATAATTATTATCATGATAATACTATTATGGTACATGGAGTTATAGTTGCGGTGCTTTGATGGAATAACAGACATGAGACCAAGTCTGAGGTGAACGACTCCCTGCGCCATCTTCTTGTTTTCGTATAGTAAAATAATATAACTATTGCACAGCAATTAATGTTTTTTGTCATTGCGACGCCGCAATGCAGTGCTGTGGCTTGGTCGTGATCCCACGACGCAACTCACAGCAAAGCAACGGAGGAGGCTCTTAAAGTGTTTCTGGGTAATACCGATTACTATGTTCGATGCTAAATTGTAATTCGAGTCATTTTCTATTTTACTACAGTAAAGTAAATAAAACCTGCCTACACCTTAAACTGTGGAATGTCTGTCGGGACATAAAATGTGTAGTCATTAAATTAATTCAATGGATAAATAAAATCCAGTCAGAAAGGACTTAACATGCTTTGTTAGGTAAGTGGTGGGACGTCGTTTCGTCTGCGGGCGCGTTATAGCCGCTATTTTACAATGCCGAGAAACTATCACTGCCCTAAGTACACTATTAGTTACATGGGCTAAAAGTTATTTAAATTCTTTCTTGGAACAAAAAAATAGGGGTCGCGTTAAGTCCCGATAAGTTTTAAAAATAGGAGAGAATAAGGACTTTTTTTCTTTTGTCTATTTGAAAATGTTCCGACTGAAAAACGTTTAATTTTTTGAGTGCAAACTTAACTTTTCTTTCGTATCGCAAGTGCCCTCTCTCCTAGCAACGCATTATAACGTCATCCCTGACATTTTTAATATCAAACTTAGGTGTCAAAATAATTATTGAATGCAAGTTGTCTAAAGGTAAACCATTTCGTTTAAAGACGATAATTACACGGATCACGGATGCAGTAAAACCGTCTTATGTTAATACGAGAGTTGTGACGAAACACTTAACGGTCCGATAATAATATTATGTTTATGACTAATTCCAAATTTATTACATTCGTTAAAAACAGGTTGAGAATTGAGACCTCTCATTCAGGTTTACACGACATTACTATCACAATACACTCATCGATTTCCTCATTAGAAAAAAAAACTATCTAATCAATATAAAAATTCTTATCATTTTATACTTTTATCATATTATCTTCTCGTCTTTAAATGATATTATATATATCGAAAGTTCCTTTATAACGTTTTTACCTCTGGTGGCCGAGAACAGATTTTTTTATAATGGCGTTATCGCTGTTGAAAATATTTAAATTCTAAGGCAAACGCTTATTCATATTTTTAAGAAGACTTCGGATTCTATAATCGATTCACATTTAAATTAAGTTCAAATATAAGTTATAACCTAAACTCCGAAGTCATAACTGTCAGTCCTTTGCAGTTTGCTCCAAAAAAATCCTTTATCTAATTTTGGCACGCGTTGAAGTCTTTTCCAGCTGCACTTTATATAATTCTGTCTTCGACGAGCAAAAATGTACTCTGCATAGCTTGGTTTAAAATACAAATTCCTTTGATGAAATTTGACAGTTACTGTAACAATTATAAAAGGTTTAGTGCGGTTTATTTGTATTGCGTAGATTGTAAAGCCACCGTGAGCATCTGGATGGGGGCAGATGTTACAGATGGCCTCATACAGTGTGGTATGGTGTCAACTCCATATGGTTCCATATCTGTTAAAGGGCCCTATGGAAATTGTTGATGACGTAATTCGTTAGCAGATCTAAGTTACGCCTTATTATCTTTATATTTATACGCGTGAGCAAAAAACTTTGGACCCCTTTTGACGAAAAATGCGGACACGTAGGTGCATGAAATTTCGCACAGGTATAGTTTATATGGAGAAAGAGTGCATCGAATCGACATTGTTTTAAAATTTTAAATTATGCTTTTATCATACCTTATTTTAACAAATAAAACATTACACACACTACAATGTGGACACTATGAAACATTTTATTTTGAAATTTAATTTCATCTTTTTCTGTTAATTAGTGAAAATTATAATACTTAGAAGTATTATTATATGACGTCAAATTTTTTAGCATCTTACAAGTTACAGATTCAAAATAAAATCGACAAGTGGGCAGAAGAACATCGTCCGATACGTACCTTACCATAATAATTATAGCCTTATAAAAATATATTTTGGTAATATGCAAAATTATTTTCGGTTGCAATATCATGAAGTACATCAAATATTAATATGTATTTAGTTCGAGATACATTTTGTTTTGTTGAGTGTCGCAACTTGCAACGCATATATAGCCATAATGGGTGTCGTAATCTGTAAAAAATCTCAACAATAACCGCGCTGCAACAATGAGGTGTTTGAAAAGCTCACATCATCGATTGTGTATCGAATTATTATCGACTAGTTGTCCCGGCAAACGTTGTTTTGCCATATAAAGTATTTCTACTGCATCAGTTGATACAAAATCTTACCGCCTCTTTTGTCCCCTAAGAGGGGGGGGGATTTTATACACCAGATGTTAAGTTTAAAAATACAGTAAATAATATGAAGTAAGTCCAAAGAAAAATGTTTGATAAAAAATCTGACCCCCTCTTTGGTACCCTAGAGGGGTGGGTGGTAGGTGGGGGAGGGAATTTTATACACCAGATGTTAAGTTGGAAGCCGAAAAATATATCTGCGAAAACCGTATGCAAATCGGATCAGTAGTTTTCGAGTTATATACAAAAGTTTGAAAGAAATTCTGACCCCTCTTTTGTCCCCTTAGAGGGGTGGGGGGGAATTTTTTTATACACCAGATGTTAAGTTGGAAGAAGACAAATATATCTGCGAAAACCGCATTCAAATCGGATCAGTAGTTTTCGTGTGATGCTGGAACAAACATACAGACAGACAGACAGACAAAAAACTAACCACAGTTTTGGCTTCTATAGCGATGTAGTGACACCCCCCGCGCTACTTATTATTTTTTGAATATCTTTAATGTACAGAATTTTCATTTCTACAGTTTTATTATATGTATAGATCGACAAAACAAAAGTTATGTAGCTTGTCAGCTACATAACTTTTCAGTCGGCGCCGTTTATCGAGCTACATTCGCTCGTTCAAATTGAAGAATTAGTTTTATTTCGACACGTAAATTATTCGTGAAATGTAATTTACATGTAGATTACGTGTTGCCACCTCGGTGTCAATAGAGTTTTTGTGAATGAACCGAACGAGCTCACTCAACGAATCAACACGTTCATTATTTAGTTAAATAGAAAAACACACATTTCGTTGCGTCGTCGCCGCGCACACCTTCGAGATTTCGACCTACGCGTGACACAGTACGATCGATTTTACGTTGCGTTAATCGCTGACGGAAATGCAAATACATCGCACGACGGTAGCGGGTAGACGAAACAATTTTCTGTCGAAAATGATCGTAGACCGCGGCGTTAAAGTTGATATTTGTTTATTCGGCGAACGCGCGGGTTCAACGAACCGAATGAATGGCTAAGTAAATAAATTGGTGCGCGCAATCGGATGCAAGAGTGAAAAAAACGGTACCTCGGCACGGATTGTATGTTAGATAATTTTATCTCGGGTCCGGACCTCGGCTTGCGAAGGTTCGTTTGCTGCTAGTTGCTGCTACGTAAATGCGATTCCAAAATCGACTGCTTATCGCCCAACGCGGTAATTTGAATAAGTTCTCTACAATCTTATAGCTTTTTTATGCAAACATGCTAGTAAGTAGTAGGTATTCAAGAAAAATGTTTCTCGCTCTATTATAAGAGTGAATAAGTTGTTAAAATCGAGCATGTAATATATATTTGTCATTAACTTTAATCAGAAATAGCATTATGAACTGAAGATTTATGTTTAACTTTAACGTTCGTCCATTTTACGTCTGTAGTTACTGGTTACTGGTAACTGGCGCTATAGGCGGTATAAGTAACGGAAACACATAAAAAATGTATTTACTTTTTTAATTGGCTTTGTTTACCATCGGAGGTTTGCCGAGTGCTAAACTTAGCAGTGCTTGTGTCACATATTTTTTATGTTCGCTCTACATTCGCAAAAAAATGTTCCGATCGTAAAATTTCGACAAAAAATATAAAAAGTCAAGTTTATTTCTCCTGTCAAATGTGAAGCAGTAAAACTTAAAAAAATTGATATAATATTGCGTCCTCGACCAGAGTCCAGACAGTAATTCCGTTTCGCACATAATATGAAATTAAATGATTGCTCAAACAAATGAGACGTAAATAGCAATAATTATAAAGCACAACAGGAGACTTAGATTTATTACCCACGTAGCAATAATTGATTTTTACTAATTATTCGTAGAAACAATCTCAGATCCTGTACTTACTCAAATCGCCTCTAATAACTAGAAATCTCGATGTGAAACGTGAATTTTAACAAAAATCCAGCTAACTAACGAAACATCCTAACATTACTTAACTTAGCAATAATTTGTCATCTGTAAGGAAATCTTAAGGGTACTTTTGGGAACCAATCGCTGTTTAGAAATGAATATATTTTTATGTATATAACGTATGTATGAGTAGGCATAATATGCCACTAGTTTTCAGATCAAATTGCCAATACAAAAATGTTCCCAAACAGCTGGAGTTACGTTATGTTACGGTACATTTTAATTCAGTAGGTTAATAGTATAACGCGATTACTCGCTTCCTTCGAAACGGCCGGAAACCAGGAACCGGTTGATTTCTCCTTCATCGGCCGATTAATCAGAACAATTATATACAATGTTCTTTTTGTTCATTAATAAGATGAGAATCACTTCTTTTTGTATCCCAGATTATAGGAAATGACTCATTTAAAAATCGATGACAATGGAGACAAACATAATATCTGCAAGGATTTTCCAAAGTATTTGAATGGCATTATAGTGGGAGAAACTTTTTCGAAAAACGAAGTTTTGAAAATAGAATATTCTGCAAAACCATTTAAGCGGCAAATTAAACAGAAGTAGGTAATGTAATTAATTACAAAATTTGCATAATTAATATTGAAATTTGATAATCTGCGGAATTAGAACAATTTAATTTAATTAGAACAATATAATTATAGAAATTATAAAAAAATAATTCATTCATGATTATTATAACGGAAAATAATTTACATAAAGAGTCAATTAATTTTTTACTGTTTTTGATTACTTAAAGCATAAACGCAAGCTAACTTTATATTACTTTTATCCACTTAAATTTATGATAATAAAATGATTTAATAAACATTTTCATAAACATTAGAAAACATGACAGAATAAGTTATAATAAAGCCATTGATTCATTAATATAGATTAGGTCTTAGGAGCCAGCGACAGTCAGACTTTCGTCATTTTATAAAAACTGAAAGTTTTCCTGCGTACAAATCCTATTGGCCCTACCCAACTTGTAAATACCGTAGGAGAGCCATATATGCTTCGAATGAATGGGCCGGCTCGACCGGAGAAATACCACGGGCTCACAGAAAACCGGCGTGAAACAGCGCTTGCGCTGTGTTTAGCCTAGTTCGCATTAGGCTAGTATTTTAGTCAAGTATTAAGAGTATTTTAGTAGCTAAATTCTGGCTTCTACCCCAAAATAACTAAATTTTTAGTGTTCAGACACGTTTAGCTACTTAAATAATCGCTACTTGGCTAAAATACTGGCCTAATGCGAACTAGCCTTTTCGTCGAGTGAGTGAGTTTTCCGGAGGCCCAATCCCCCACCCTTTTCCTTTCCCTACCCTCCTTTATTTCCTTCCCTACCCTCCCCTATTACCTTCCCTACCCTCCCCTATTCCCTTCCCTACCCTCCCCTACCCTATTCCCTCGTAAAAGGCCGGCAACGCACCTACAGCTCTTCTGATGCTGCGAGTGTCCATGGGCGACGAAAGTTACTTTTCATCAGGAAACCAGTTTGCTCGTTTGCCCCCTTTTTTCATAAAAAATACTGCTGATTGTAGTTAAAACTTCAAAATAATTGATTCAAAATAGGTTTACAAATACAATTTTTGTAAACCTTTTTTAATTATTTAAGTCTATTATTAAGTCTATTATTAAGTGCAATAGTGTACGCTCGCCCTAACTGCAACAATACCTCTATAACCGGTAGCAGGCACGTGTTTTTGCCGTAACAATTCAATTATCTAAAACTATTTCGATCTATTACTTGGTTTGGTAAAAACTGCGGGTAACATAACGGTGAAATAATGTTAAAAGTGAACCAAATAAAAAGGTTATTAGTGAACCAAATTAATGAGTTCGTTGACCCAGCACCAAAATATACACCATGCGGTTGATGCTCAATTAATTTTGTATCTATTAGTGGCATCCGCTGCAATTTGTGATAAATTATGTTTTAGAAACTAGTGTAAAGTGTTTATCGATTAGTGTGATAATTAAAAATTTATGTCCGTATTCAATATTACGATTGTATTCTGTAATCTGTACAAATAATACAATACCTTTTAAATATAACTATGATCAATGTTTTCCTATGCCTTATGACTTAATATGAGACTATAGAGATCCAATCGAAATTAAATTTTAAAGTTGTTAATAGGGGTTTGGAAAAATTAATAGGTAAGTATATTCCCTAATGGTAGATCCTTATTACATTAAACATAAAATAGTACCTATTAATCACGGATTATAATGTTAATTTCTACTTTTAACCGACTTCCAAAAAGGAGATATTATGGAGAGCCGAACATAGAAGGAGATTCTATGTTCGGCTGTGGATTTTTTATGTGACAACTTTGAGGGAATTATCCTTGACGTTTGTTCATGTTTTTCAAAATTAGATTAGATTTTAGAATAAAGACAGTCTGTTAATACCTGCTCCCTCCTCCCCTCTCGCAAGGACTAATTTACTTCTATTAGCTTAAAGAAGATGAAATGCACGAGCAGCTACTGTATCGCCAATATTTACACACTGTGTCGATAGATAAAGCATAATGAGCACATTAGTGGTAAAAATGAGGCACTAACTTTCCCTGACAAGTCGTCACTTTTATTGTTGTGGTTGTGTAACCATGGAAACCGTGCCGCGCTGACAGATTGCTCACACAAACCGTCGTGAACACGCTACCTAAGTCCTAACCAATTAATGCTGCTCTTAGTAAGACACAGAACGAAGAATTTTAACCTGACGAACTATTATAGTATAGACTGTAGTCAATGATTGTGTGGTACGTAAATAATAATAGTTATCTCAATGAAATAGTTGTGACTTGTGAGTCTTCCATTCAAAAAATACAAATTTTGACGAAAAACATAAAAGCGGTACTTTTTATGCCGGAAGTGTACAGTAACCTAGTGATTTTTAGGGTTCCGTACCCAAAGGGTGAAAACGGGACCCTATTACTGAGACTTCGATGTCTGTCCGTCTGTCTCCAGGTTGTGACTCAGGAACGGTAACAGCTAGAGAGTTGAAATTTTCACAGATTATGTATATCTGTTGCCGCTATAACAACAAATACTGAAAACAAAATAAATTATATTTAAGGGGGACTCCCATACAACAAACGTGATTTTTCAAACATTTTTTGGCCGGTCTCAATGATGACATTAGGTGGGCACTTGAAATGTACACAAAATACTCAGCTGTATTTATACTTTAATAATTAATAATAAAATTTAAATAAAATAAATAATTAAGGGGGGCTCCCATACAAAAAACACAATATTTTACTATTTTTGCTCTATAATGGTACGGGACACTTCGTGCGCGAGTCCAACTCGCACTTGGCCGATTTTTTAATCAGGCGGGGTAGACCCCGCCTGATTAAAAAATCAAATATATAATAACAATGGACGCTACTAAAACTACTGATAGCTCCAAATCCAATATGTTTGAAAATTACTATTCAAGCAATATTTGAATAGATGTTCCTTATTAGGATTATTTTAACTGCACATTGGAAAGATAAGGAAGATATAATCAATACCAATTAGATCCTTAATAAGGCTGTTGTTTTAGGCTATTACTTAATATGGAACAGTGTTCTAAATGTAAAGGTCACAGTAATGGATTTGCACTTGCCTTTGTCAAACTCTGATATAGAAATTATGTCCTAACTCAAAGCATTTAGGCTCACGCTGATTCAAATATATTATATTCATCATCATTAGGGAACATAAAAAACTTTAAATGTAATTGCATGTACAAAGAGTACTTAGTCAAATTGCTTTCGATAATTTTGGTAGCGAAATAAAATATTATATTATGCATTTTTGACATAGATGCAAAAATGCTTATTATATATTTTTGCATCTAATACGCTTTCATATTTATAATATTAGTGTAGATTTTTATATAAACGACTTAGTTTGTTGTATATTGACCTAAACCATCTATTATATAATATTCTGTGCCTAAACATAGCTTAAACTATATTTTTAATAAGTTTTTGATACTATAAATAAGGGCGTGTTTCTTTCGCTTGTACGCATATCAAGTATGCTCGAGCCTGCATATTTTGTTCCTAGCCTAGTGCCTATTCATTAAATTCACAAAGTTCACTAACCAGAGGTAATTTTGTGTCAAGGAAAAATGAACTAAACGTTTAAGTGAAACAGTAAATTAATCATTCATATATTCAACTCATAACAATTAAGTATAATTTAAGTATTAGCTCATCGTATTAGTTTCGCTTGCAGCTTGTACTAGGTTGTTTTTTTTATTACTTATATCAAGTATTATATTTTTGTATGTTATTTTGAATCATAGAATCAGTCAACTTTTTAAATAGAGGTTTTTTATTTAATTATCCAATTTTCACGCGCAGAGACAGACTTAAAATGGGTGCATAATGCTATCAAATTATATAATAATAATGTCAAATTGGCTATAATTTATAGAATATTGGCACAGAAATGCAGCGTACTCGTAAACCACGGAATAAAATACGTTCCGTTTGAGCTGCGCCCACGCGTGACAGCGCTTTGTTTGTTGAAATATCGGCGAAGGAGATTTTATCAGCCGACTTCATATTAAAATTCAATACTGATGCAATAGACGGGATTGCTGCATAAAAATCATTCCCCTTCTTAATTTAAATCTGCTTAAGATTCACTATTAGAAAATATACATCATAATTTGATGGTTTTCATGAGAGGATTCCTAAGGTATGTATAAAGAGATAGAGCAAGACTCTACAATTATATCAACTATCTTAGATGTCGAATTACGACTCTATTTAATAGATACACTATTTGCCATTTTTAGGAAGCGATACTCTGGTTTAGACTCTATGGCCTTTATTAAGTAAGAACTTCGATCAAATATTTCTGTATTTGGTCGAAGAGTAAGCATGACTCTATAACCTCTTCAACAAGCACGATTTCATTGTAGTGGCACTATTGCTTCTAATTCAGGAAGGTCGACTCTAGGATAGGGACTACACACCTCAGGTCAGATTTTTAGTTTTCAGGCGTTGATTCGTAGAGCTGATTAGCAGAACAGAGTAGCAATCAGCTTATGATTGGATGAGTGCTCACTGCTCAGTGCCTCAATCAGGTACGTTCGCGCATTTTGAGGTCACAACCCACGTGTATGTCGAAACCGATGATTATTTCCATATCTGATTTTACTTTTACATAATTATTGTTCTATTTCGAGGAAGTTCCACTTTTCGTTACATAAATATTTTTGTAAGAACATGAGGAGCAAAAACCCTTTAATGGCGCTCGAACAATGCTGGGATCCATCGCGAATTATCACGTAATTCTTCTCGTAACCGAAGCGCAGTGATGAAATAGGTTATTGGTATTAGTTTTTGTAGAGCACGGTGAGAATTTGTTGACAGTTGGGTAACGAAGGGCCTTATGGCTGCGATGTTATCTCTGTTCCTTCATTAATCTGTGGTGATCTTTACCCATACCCATGCAACTATATTACTTCTAGTAAGTGCTTGTTATGTTAGTATGCGGATACTGCTACCTATTTCCTCGTCTGCTTCCAGATTCCAGACTGCAGTACTGAGTTTCCTTGCTTCATTCACAAATTAAAAACAAAAGCGGAAATATTAATTTATTTTGACTTCAATAACGAATAATGAGTTAAATAATACCGACTTGGGTTATTAACTAAACTCGCATTATTTAATAACATATTCGATTACTCCAAGCAGCAGTCCGTACATAATCTGCGGAAGCGAAATGATAGATGGTGAAAATAAGCCCAATTAGCGGAATCTTTAACCTATTAAGCTTCTTAATGGGCAATTACTTAGAGCGCCTTTGCCCTTAACTGTTACTTACAAGTTTGTAATTTACCTACCACTTCCAATAATAAAGATGCTTTTAAGGAGATGATAATATTGAGCATGCTGAAGTTACATCCGATGCGATGTCATAATATTATCCGCATTTATGATAGCACTTTAAAGGCCGTCACAGACTTAGCTATAATATATATTAATATACCGTACTAAACACACTGAGACCAGAAATATATATTATAGCTGAGTGTGTGGTCACGCGAAAATTGTATAGAAAATATATATTAATATGCCTAGCTATAAACATATTAATATAATAATTATTATATTATAGCTAAGTCTGTGACGGCCTTTAATAATGTTACTTTGTGTAATTTTATGTTAATAGTAAATTGTAATAATGTGTCAGAGAGGGTTATGGGTTATAAAAATTTAGTCATGATCAGGAATACAGTACAGTGTTTCTTTAAAATATATGATTATTCATATCACCCACGAATTAATAAGCTCTAAATTTATCTTTAATCTCTATAATCTATAATCTATATCTATGTAGATATATAATCTATATCTATTATATATATCTATAATCTAAGTTTAATTCGAATCAACTTACACTAATCTTTAAATTCAACACCTTTTGTTGAAGCGTTAATCATCATCATTATCATCATCATTTTTAAAGGTTTTAATTGAACTTACGTAAACTCGAACGTGTGTGAGTGAACAGAGTGTTCCTCTTAATATAGCATTACACGCTCGTGCCGGTACTTCCTAGCCGAGCACTTAAACCCTAGTGATAGATTACCGCGAGATTGACGGATGGTCTAAGTGTCCAGATTTAATACCAGGATACGGGATACGTAATGAACGGTGTGTTATTAGAAACGCTTCAACTCGCACGGGAATAATCGTACGTCTGAAACATTAGCTATCTGTAATTACCTTTTTATGCTCCATTATGGCCTGCGCTAAAACACTAGCGTCTTTACATGTACATGTTATAGGTTGCATATAAGTGCAGCTTTGGGTAGTATAAATACTCAAGAGTACATTAAGAAACAAATACGGAAATTGGTAGGGAAGCTATAGGTGGCCCTTCTGCTTCCAGTGGTTTCTTTATTCAAGGCTGTCCTTTGATAGATATTGAGAGTTACTATTATAGTTTTAACGCAGCCCGTTTACACCGAAGACCTCCGTCTTTGTTTGAGGCCTCTGCTTCAATTAAGTGTGTCAAATAAAATAAAACATTCAGTACTTACGACAAAATAATTCCTACGCAACCTTAAGATTAGTATCAATAGCCTCATGTAAAAACCAAGGATTTTCATACAATTAAAACACGTGAGAACCCGATTGTTTATTGTCATACAACAATCGCGTAACGTAACCCTAAAGTATCTGCCCATAAAGGTCGATGTGCAATTTTAACGTGATTACGGTTAAATGTTAAATGTAAATAAATGTTGAGCGACGCAGTAAAGGCCTTTCTATGAAATAATTAAACCAAAGAGTAGCTGATGGTGTTCATGCAAAAAGCTATGAGGCTTTATTCAATGTCGATTGTCGATGTTTTTTAAATTCTCACGTCGTAGGGTTCGATGATGCCAGCAAACACCATTAAAATATACATAACTTAAAACATTATGTTGCTACTAAAATCGGTTACGTTCTTAGTTTGTACCAACCTTACCAACCGTTTTTTGCGTATTTGCATCTTAATTACCTCTATTTTAATTAACCTATACCATTACCTACCAGTATCATCGGGGATCGTGCTCGCATGCGCACTGCGAACATAATCGCAGGCTCATGGAGCCATGTTGCGTGTTGCGTGAGCGAAATAAGGTCATCCCCCACAGATTTCAGCAATTAAAGTAATAAAACTACACGTCTAGTGCTGTTCCTCAACAACCTTACCTAAATGTTGGGTAAATTAATTTTTATGGTATTGAACTGAATATTTTGACAGAATTTTTAAATTACATACTGTTATTCGTAGTCTCCTTATCTTTCTTGTCGTATCCTCATGGCTGAGGGACATGACCACCAAAATTCGTTTCTCGTTCTCCACTTGTCTCTGTTTTTGGCCTGATGAAGTGCCTCCTGGAACGTGCAGCCAGCAGCCTTGACAATCGCGTCTGTCCATCGTGTAACTTTGCCTTTGCCTCTTTTCACTTCCAATTGCCCAGCTAGTACGAGACTCTCAAGATTGGTAGCTGGCGGGTTATGTGGCCAAAAAGGCGAGTGATCTTTGTAGACAAAGAGTGGTTAGGTCGGTGGTAATTTGAAAAGTTGCCGAGGTACAGGCTTATCTGTCCGGTGTAAAGGTCCAAGGGATGCTGAGCATTTTATGCCAGCACTACATTTCAAAAGCGTCGATCTTAGCCCGAGCTTTTAGTGTCCATGTTGAAAATATTGAAAAGATTAAGTTGTTATACCTAAGTCTTACTTCTCTTTCTTCTACTTGACAAAGTTATCACTCATGTAGTCTCGCGTGGAATAGAATTATTATCATCGTTGTATTCGAATGTAAAATATTTTACACGTTAGCAATAAGATTATAGCATACTGCATACCGTATTGCAAAAGCAACACGAGCGCGGCCGTCGCGAGGGCGTGCGGGCGTGAGGAGTGTCGGTAATGTTAACAATAATTTTATTATTCCCGCACGTATAATTACGAGGTGGATTTATTCCCATTCACCGCCTATCTCGCCTCCGGTGATCAAATAGATCTTTTTTTAGAGCTTATTCAATTATATACGAACTCGGAGTATGCAAAGCTAAGGGTCCCGATACGTCCATTTACAGCCCTTTGGGCTAACAACTTGCCATGTTAGCGTTTCAAACTTGACATCGAATGGGTTGCGTTGACCCCGGGCAGGCCGAGGCGAGCGACGAGAGACAAGCGACAAGCTGATAGCGGTATCTGCGCTCGTTTTATACCATTTATACGATTACTGTTGTCCGACAACTATTTAAATACTTTTCGAGTGCTTAATAACAGCCTGTGTTGCGCTTGCGCAATCTGCCAACGGTGACGTTTGAAGGATTTTGCTTGATATTGTTAGGAGGAAGCGATTACAGTTTTTCTAGAGATGGATGTGGCATTTAGGATCTTTTACATCTTACGGACTTTAGATAATTATGCAAGTACTAATAAAGTTCTTGATGCTTTGTGGCTTATTTATTTGGTAAGCTGCCTTTAAGATCAGCAGGTGCGTTATTTTATCTCGAATTCTTGTTTTGGATGATGAGTCATGTACAAAATCTTTATTATCACCTACGTAATACTATCAAGAGAGTCATGTTGGCTGTGTGTTTATTTAGTTCTATTGCATGAACTTAATAGGATTTTTTTATTTCAGCCAGAAAATTAATGTTTGAATATTTCGTGTTTACTTTAGGCCTTGTCCACTCTCGGGGACCAGCTAGTTCTGCAGCTGTTTCTGAGATTAACTGTACCAAATGTTATCACATGCGATCTCACCTATATCTCAGTGTCCGCACTTACACCGTTTATGTTGCTATTGCAGCGTTCTTTATGTCCCGGTCTCGGTTAATTTTGGCCTGACTTATGTGCAAATGTACTGGATTTAGTCATGCGTAACTTTAAATGTAGCCTATGTCGCAACGGCTGAGAGCAGCATGACGTTAAAAACGTTTCATTCTTAGTCACTCCAAGGTAGTATTATACCTCTAGGAAAGTATAATTATATCCAACTTGATGCTTATTACAAATTTTTCCTTTGAAGATTTACATTTTTTAAAACCCGCGAAATTCTGCATTTTATACGTTAAATAAATCTAATATTATAGTATAATTTGAGTGGCGTTAGAGGAATGTAATAAGTTGACGTCGTGTTATCCGCCTCGCCGGGGGCTACCGCATCGGAGACGACACTCCGCCTGTCTCGCGCTCTGTCAACTTGAAGTTACCAATTTACCTCCACTCAAGCTATGCATTCCTGGTACCCATTCTCATCTAGGACTTTCAAGTTACCAATTTATTTCTAGTCTGCAAGCATGCGATTCCTGGTATCTTTGATCTAGAAGTTTGATAATCTTATTCTAAAATGATCTTCTTTTTTGTTAAAAGTTACAAAAGTGTTTCGTTTTTTGACAATTAAAAATTGACCATTTCAAAAAAGGACTCTATCAAAGATAGCATTCATGTTACATAATATTATGATCATACTTGTAAAAAATGATAATATAGACTACTTCCTTGTCACAAACTTTTTGCCGGCCTACGCAGCTTCAAGCTTCGCTCTTATTTTTTAGGCGTTTCAAGGTTCAAGATGAATGAACTTTTTATTTGGTGCCGATTAGACGATATTAAGACCATTAGCGCTTAGTGTTCATTCAAGTTATTCAAAGTTATAAAAACTACATTATAGGTTCAATCCTTTTATCTAGAAGTGTCTAAAGTAAGGATAAAGTTATTTTATACTTTGGTAGCTGTTTGCAGTTTAAGTACGGGAACATAGATTCTTATTAAGTTATACTTTTTATTCTTTAGGCACCAATTTTTTATCGTTTAAGTGCCATTGTAAGAGTAGGTAGGTACTTATTCTCAAGAGTAGTTCTGAATTTGAAATACTTTTTGAAAGTACACAGAGTGCGAAAGTCGACGTAAGTGGTAAATTGTCGAATTAAATGTACCAACTGCTTCGATTGCGATCAAATTCAAGAGGCATATATAATTCAGATCGTATCTAAAAATATAAGAGTATAATTATTTTGACCGCTATTGCGAATGTACTTATATAATATAGTGTAGTATTTTTTAAAGATTGAAAAATGTTGCTTTTTCGTTTCTGTTCTTTTTTTAGATTTGGAAAATGTTGCATTTCGGCTTGCTCCAACAGCTGATCAATTCACATAACGGCATTCGATGTATTTTCCGATTAACTAATCGTATTGTCAAAGGAAATAAACACGGTGTAACTTGTAAGTTTATCAAATGATTACTTATGCCGGATGAGGGTCATAAAATTTATTGAATTAATTTCCAAGATTATACTAGATGCAAGTTATCATCTCTGTCCACCATCAAAAGCGTAATTATAAAGAAGTTAATTGTTTTATAAGATTATCGCCGTATGCGACTCCGCCTGCCATGGTATTATTATTATTAATAGCCGTTAGTGTCCCACTGCTGGACAAAGGCCTCCGCCCTCCACCAAAGTTTTCTTCCACACGTCTCTGTCCTTCGCTGTACTTGGCCACTCTTTATCTGCATCAGCATGCCATGGTATTATAGTCATTAGGTACTTTTATTCTGTTCTTCAAGTTCAGCGTAATGACTTTCATTTACCTACCGAGTATAATAGGACGTAGGTAATAAAGTGAATGAAAAAAGCCAAGTTTGAGTAGATTTTCTGCATGTCTATTCACAGTCCCCGTTCGAATTGAGTTTTACGGTCGTATGAATAAAAACTTAGCGAAGGTTTACAACAGCTTTATAAGCCTGTTGTAAAATTTAATATGAATAAACGTTCTCTAACAGTGCTCTAACACCTTTTTAAGGTGACAGCTGTCAAAAATTAGCGCATGTTCAATAAGCCTGATATAAACCTATTTTAAGCATAATCGTTATGAATAAACGTTTGCTAACAGTTGTTTAGGCTCGAAACGTCAAATAGGAGTTCGCTAACTTTAGTGAAGCCTCGGACCTACTTTAAGACCATTTTAAGAGATTGAAATGGACGAAATATCGAGTATTATCGCGATTTCTGACATTATTGCAATTTTTGAAGGAATTTCTAGCCGCCCTCGTCGACAAAAAGTACACATATAATAAGATAATAATAAATCCATTTGACGACTTAAAAATATTTTTATTAGTACCTGCATGTTAGGGGCAGAGGGCGCTGCGCGTTGATAGTATTCCTGTTTGTCAATAGATGGTGTTTTTTAAATATTTTTTTGAGTAGATTTTTTTAACTCATGAAATAACTCTATTCCTTTCGGGTGTCCTTTGACACCTCTTAAGTTTTTTTTTTCTACAAAATACTCATTGAATTTCATTAAATTTGACACAATATTGATGATTGAACACAATAAATTGGCACACTACCAACATTACCAAAAAAAGAATACTATAAAACGTCATCTAACAGTATTCAAGCTAGCGAAGGCTTAGCAAGCGTTTATTCATATGGAGTGTTATAAGACGGTTTTTAACTTTAGCGAACATTTTAGTTAGAAAACTGTTAAAACCTTCACTAAGATTTTTTTATTCATACCACCGTTAGTCATTTGGTCTATCACTTGCCGCACGGTTATTGGTCAACGTAGTATTTGGCGTTTGTCTATTATTGACTGTCGCGCATGAAACGCGTTGACACGTCACTTGATTCGAATTATTATACTTACTTTATGAATTAACCTCTCTAGCTCGTGCCTTAGATCGATTGAATTGCTACATAATAATGTAGTATTTAGGCACTTTAAAACATTTTAACTAAAATTTTAGTTAAAAATGAAAGTAATTTATTATTATTTTGTTCTCATGCTCATTTTTTCCAGCCGGGCTAGCATACGCCAACGAGATATCTCACTCTCGAGATAATTAAAAACTACTCGTCTCATAATGTCAAAATCTCGACATTATCTCGACAAAACTCTATAAAATGTATTATTTCGATGATAGATCTACGCGAGAAAAAATGTTTGTCATGCTAGGGTCAATATAGATGAAGATACAAACTATCAAACATCGAGAAACATGTAGAGTGAGATGTGTGATGTATCTCGTTGGCGCTAGCCCAGCTGGTTTGCAAAGCGACGAAACCTAAAAGTAATTAAGTTGAAATAAGAACGATACTTACCTAATTTAATTCTTAATCTACAATAATTATGTAAGTATTTAAGTATAAGGCATCTTCTAAGATCCCTGTCCTCCATGCACTCTGTGCAATTCTAAACTTCTTCACTTCCTGTAAATGTAACAACCTAATGTCTTGAAGATAGAAAAACATTCGAGTAATTTTAGTTTGAAGTAAAAATGAATTCCATACGGAATCCTAAAAACTATAAAGTATGAACACGAGCTTAAAATATGTCGTAAACGTCATAACAATTTTGTTCGCCGCTCCAGCGCATTAATAACGAGAATCAACGAACAAAAAGTTGATAGTCGGTACTCTATTATATTAAAATGTATTACGAGAACAATATTCAATGTCATGCTTCATCGCTGTGAATAATAACTTGTGTTTCCTTCGAACGACATACGTTATTAATAATTATTATGCATTCTATTTTCAAGTATCGGTTTATTCGGTATACGCCTAAGACATCTATACATATCTATACATAATATAATAAAACTGTAGAAATGTGAATTCTGTAAGTACATTAAAGATATTCAAAAAATGATAAGCGGGGGGAGTCACTAGATCGCTATAGAAGCCAAAACTGTGGTTAGTTTTTTGTCTGTCTGTCTGTCTGTCTGTATGTTTGTTCCACTATCACACGAAAACTACTGATCCGATTTGAAAGCGGTTTTCGCAGATATATTTGTCCTCTGCCAACTTAATATCTGGTGTATAAAAAAAATTCCCCCCACCCCTTTAAGGGGACAAAAGAGGGGTCAGATTTTGTATCAAACTTTTTTCTTTAACACGAAAACTAGATCCGATTTGAAAGCGGTTTTCGCAGATATATATTTTGTCCTCTTCCAACTTAACATGTGGTGTATCAGATAATTTCCCCCCACCCCTCTAAGGGGACCAAGAAGAGGGTCAGATTTTGTATCAAATTTTTTCTTTAATGGACTTACTTTATAATCAGGCGTACACAATTTTTTCCCCCACCCCTCTTAGGGGACAAAAGAGGGGGTAAGATTTTGTATCAACTGATGAAGTAGAAATACTTTAA
Source organism: Plebejus argus (assembly GCA_905404155.3). Classification (NCBI taxonomy): domain Eukaryota; kingdom Metazoa; phylum Arthropoda; class Insecta; order Lepidoptera; family Lycaenidae; genus Plebejus; species Plebejus argus. The sequence continues at coordinate 6,624,748 of FR989927.1, read as the reverse complement.
ATGGCAAAACAACGTTTGCCGGGTCATCTAGTACAAGAATAATACTAGAGGGGCCATAATATGGCATGCCTCTTAATTGTTTTAAATTTGAACCTATTTTTAAAAAAGATTATGAAGTTTATGTTCATGCTATAATTGGCTATAGCTTTAAACGTAAGTTGGGCGATTTTGGAAAAAATAATATAGGAAATAATAACAACATCACAAGTTTCATTATAAAACCATATTAAGTTTTAGATAAAAAATGCCTTTCGATTACTGTGTTATTCAATGACCTAAGTACTCCTAACCACTATAATGTTACTAATTATTATACATACATATAAATATTATTGTACCCATTTCATCCTTTTATCCTTTCACTCCTATCTGAAGTCTATTTTTTTGAAAATTGATACAACTGACAAAGGGTTAAATTAGAGGGTACAATATAATCATTACCATCGCCTTTGTATTTATTCTTTCATGTCGAAACGGTGGATATCTTAGCGACGCTTATCTGTCTATGAATAGAACTCCAGATAAAGAACGCAATCCATTGCGTTTTTAATTCAAAATGATGGAATGCATTAACAAAGTCTTAAATATCGTGAGAATGGAGGGAACGAAATAAAGGACAATGGGTTTTGTGCTCACACGTGCGCCCGCGTCGTGCTGCGTATCCCGGCAATGTTTACAACACACGCATGCCGCAGCCGCAGCCTCTGTGTTTATGGGTAATTAAAGCTGACATGGACCCTAATTAACTTAAAAATTAAGGTCAGGTCTCAAGCTTTAAGTCCACTTAGTTTGCGGTAGGGCGGAGACCGCTAGGTTTGGCAAAGTTGAGTTATAATTCTACGATTTTAGAAGTAACTAGGTTATCGTAGGTGTATATCTCGCTATGATGCTGCTGACCGTTACTAGTTACACTCTAAGTTTCATAGATTTTACAAAAAGTCCATAAAAAATTCATATGTATATAAATAAGTCTTCATTATTTCATAGCAATAACAAAGTTTCATCGACGTACTTCAACCGTACGCAGAAATCTGAATAGATATTAATGTTGACAAAGGGAGACGCAATTAAGCGTTATATTGTAGATCGCAGTGTGGCCTCCACCGTTATTAAATCTACCATTCTTGTGAACATCATTTATTATCTTCTACATCAATTATAAAGTTCTCAATGTGAAGTTATTACGAAAAATAGGAATCCCAGATGATTGACTTATTGAAAACGTGTAAAGGCCTTTGAAAAATATCTACGTGTTTCTATTTGATAATTAATTTTAAATTGCCTTGCTTTTAAATAATTGTCGCTTGCTTTTAATGTATACTGTATTTCCACCAAAACTCTTCCACCAAGACAGACACACTTTCGCATTATAATATTAGTATGGGTAAACAGTAAACTATACCATAATATATTATGTTAAAAAATCGTTTCAGCGGCTTAAGTGATACTGACTGACAAACACTCTCGCATCTACAGTGTGAAATTTTAATGGTTGTTTTCCCGCAGTAAAATGATTCTATCTTCGTAGTACAATAGATTTGTAAAGATTTTTTTGTTCAAATCAAAAAAAAAATCGGTCGGGTCCATAGTAACTCGCGCCTATCGGCATAAAGTTTCCATAGTACGTCATAAAAAATATTTTGTATTTTCAAAAAATAACATGCATGGTTCGATAGTACTACTATAGGTAAATCGTTCTTCTGCGGGAAAACAAACACTAAAATTTCACGTTGTATAATATTATCTACACTAATGTTATAATTCTGAAGAGTTTGTTTGTTTGTTTGAACGCGCTATTATCAGGAACCACTGGTCCAATTTAAATAATTCTTTCAGTGTTAGATAGCCCATTTATCGAGGAAAGCTTTAGGCTATATTTTATCACGCTAAGACTAATAGGAGCGAAGAAATAGAGGAAAAAAGTGGAAAAAACGGGGAAAATTATATGAAATTGCTTATTATCTTAAGAACTACTGGAACATTTTTTATGTTTTTGGCATACATTATAAATAGACCACAACGTAAAGGGATATAGGCTATTTTTTTGCGAAAAATGTATGGTTTCCTTGAAATTCCTAAATTATGTGGGCGAAGCCGCGCAGAACATCTAGTTTTTAATATTAATAGAGCTTCGTCAACTAACAAATTGTATTGAATTTTATAGTGTCGCACAATATACAATGCCCGATAGAAACTAGGCTCAAGTCGATAAATAAATATGGATGATCACCCATCGATCAGAGTCGGTGATTTCTCAGATCAATGGTCATATAAACCGAGAGCGACACACTCGATTTACTTTCATTTGTAATCGATAGTCAATACTCGATACGTCATTACTAGGCACAAAATATATAAAGTAACAGTTTTACCGCGGTTACGTTGATGACTATTTCCCCACAGAGACCAAACACTTTTGCAAATAAGTATAGACTATAGGTACGCTATTTTTTATTAATACTAATATTATAAAGCTGAAGAGTTTGTTTGTTTGATCGCGCTAATCTCAGGAACTAGGTACTGATTCGATTTGAAAAATTCTTTCAGTGTTAGATAGCCCATTTATCGAGGAAGGCTATAGGCAATATATTGTTAAGCTAAGAACAATTGGAGCGAAGAAACAGAGGAAAATGTGGAAAAAACGGCGAAAATTATATAAAGCTAGACGTTCCGCGTGGTTTTGTCCGAGTAAATAAGGAATTTCACAGACAAATTAGCCCACAAAAAATATGATCTATCACGTAAACTACTTTCTACCTGTGCCAAATAACATAAAAATTGCTCTAGTAGTTGATGAGATAAGCCCTTTTACATAATTTTCTCCGTTTTTCCACATTTTCTTCTGTTTCTTCACTTTCAAGAGTTATTGCGGGACTGTTTCACCACTTCCTGATAAAGTGTCGGATAGGCTATCCACAACTTATTTGACAGATTCTCCATACTCTATCTGTTAAGTAAAGTGGTGGATAGCCTATCCGGCACTTATCAAGTGGTGAAACAGGCCCTAAGACTTCACCAAAAATATGTATCTCAATATTTGAGTAAATTATGAACTTATTCTGTAGCGAACGTAAGAACTTAACTTTTAAGAATAACGGTTCAACTGTGTTTCGAAGGGACACGTTACTAGTAAATGTACAAAGTCGGACAAAATATGCAACGGAAATACTAGGCCAGTCGTGCTACTTTATATTGCTTTACCATCAGTTCGGAGCTCGGATTTATTATTTTCTTCGTGAATTTACTCGTACACAAATCATACAGGTCCATAATACTTATGCAAACAGCGGCATAATGTATGACTTATATACCTGCATGTTTGCGTATTGCATTATTCTCTAACTGCGCATAATCGAACGCATAACGATACATAAATGTTTTATTACGTATCAAGTATCAAGAACATGCAATCGTAAAATTCCCGAACGGGAGTCAAGGAGCTCTGCACCTTACGTGAGATTTCATATAAAGTTATCTAAAGCGTGAGACTTTCAAAAAATGTAACTATTATATTCAGATTAGTGACATACATTAACTAATTATAATGATACTTCGTTTACTATATATTTTTAAATATTTTTTTCCGTCAGAGCCTACCTATAATCTTACGTAGGTAAGATTATTTTATCTAGTAAGAATATTATTCTCTGAAAGCAAAAAGAGCGTTATGTAACTTAAACTTACAGAATAGTCATTAAGTAGTCATTACAGATATCTAAAATCGGCTACTTGTCTGCGATAAGTACAGTCACATTTACTAATGGATGGTCAGCAAATTGCCTAAAGCTTTTCCAAGACATAACTAATCTTCTATTGTTAGTGTAAAATTTGTTTTACGCATTCCATTTTCGAAATATTTATCAGCAAGCATAAAATTTGTTTTATACTTGTTGATAAATATTTCGTTGGAGGTTATATGCATTACATAACATGATTTTTTAAGGTCGGTTTCATATTTCAAATGTAAGTAAAAGTGTTACTGTTCTTAATACTGTTTATTTTTAAGGCTAATAAAGGGTTTTCCAATAGGGGCTTGACAATTTTGAATTTAGTTTGTGGTGGTTTGGTTTGTATTGTGGACACACCCTTTCACCTAACATCGAACTGTCACTGTCAGTTTATTTAGTAGACATAACATTTTCATCATGGTAAAGTACACGAAAGAACGACATCTGCAAATCTTAAAAATTTACTACGATAATAATTCAAAGTCGGTGGCCGCTTCTTTAAGAGCGTTAACTCCGATTTTCGATCGTTATTGTCGCCCTAGTGGACAAAATACCTGAAAATTTGGGAAAAGGCTAAATTGCTTCAAGCTTCTCATAATAATTCGTCTGTGAACTCAGTATCAACACTTCATCGATTGGTTCTATTTGATGTACAACATTGATTAACCATCATGACTCGTACCAAGTTAATCGATCGCTAATATCGATATTGCTATCTCTAATGACTGAAAATGAATAACGTCTTTATAACGTTAGATAGTGATGCGACTTGTTGAAAAACCCGATCAAATGTAGCGCATGCTTTAATAAGAAAATGAAGCTCTGTTGCATTTATAGTTAAGTCTTTATATTTTAAGGAACTTGGTATCTTCATAATATAGCAGATGTTAGACTGGAAGCTAGGTTTATTGTTAACGCACATTTTTACTCGACTACGAAGACAATATGAGGAAGTGTCATAATGTTATAAGTCCATGAATATTTTAACTTTCATTTATTTTTAACCCCCGACCAAAAAGAGGGGTGTTATAAGTTTGACGTGTCTGTCTGTCTGTCTGTCTGTCTGTCTGTCTGTCTGTCTGTCTGTCTGTGGCATCGTAGCATCCAAACGGGTGGACCGATTTTGATCTAGTTTTTTTTGTTTGAAAGCTGACATGACGGTGAGTGTTCTTAGCTATAGTTCATCATCATCAGCCTGCTCATTGCTGAAATATCACGGTATATCTGGTTCGTGGTAGGACGATTAGCAACTTGCAGTCGTTTGATGGGTTTTATATTTTGCATCCTGGTTCGAGACACTTATGAATATATACACATTATTGGAAAGTTGACCTGGTGGTGCAGCATCACCTGGTAATCAATAGGATACCCAACTCCTCACCAACTTAGAGCAGAGGTTTCGTGTTTGGGCTCATTTTAATTGCGACAACCAGTAAGACGTAGATAAACAGTAAATATTTGCATGCTGCTGCTGCAGCATCACCTGGATTCTATAGGAGCCAAGCTCCGTATGAACCTAAAGTGGAGGTTTCATGTTTGGGCTCATATTGATGGCCTCATCCAAGAGGACATATTTTATAGATGGTATTCATTGGGATATGATCCAGTTGATAGGAATTATTCTGCACAAGTTTAAAAAGCATAAAATAAAATTAAATTAAGAAATTTAAAAAAACCCCCGCCAAAAAACTTTAAAAAGTAATGAAATAACATTTCCTGACTTTAAGTTTAAATCATTCCTAAGAGTAAAGTAATATTTTAGTCCATAATTGTTGTCAAGGTGTGTCGGGGGACCGCTAATGTAGATGTTTGATTTCACATAACAATATAAATTAAGGGTCTGTTCACAGCGACCCGAATCGAGAGAATCAGCGACTATTATGGTGATACAAAATGCAAAAGTCGCTGTTGTGGTAGTTTACTTAGCGGTCCCCCGACACACCTTGACAACAATTATGGACTAAAATATTACTTTACTCTTAGGAATGATTTAAACTTAAAGTCAGGAAATGTTATTTCATTACTTTTTAAAGTTTTTTGGCGGGGGTTTTTTTAAATTTCTTAATTTAATTTTATTATTTGATTTGATTTTAAAAAGTGAACTATTTCCAAACTTTGTATTGTTTGATATACTCGAACATTGAAATTACATCAAGAATAAAGACGCAACGCAAATCAATTAGAGATCTACGAAAATTTTACAAATACTATATATTTTACTTAATTTATCTGTATGTGAAATCACGTCTATTTGGTCGTCATTATGTGGTGGGAAAAAATAATATATTACCGTATTGTTCGAGCAAATTGGACGTTGCAGCCTTCTTAGTGTTTGAGTAATGATCGTATACGACCGGTCTATCATTTTGAACAGCCTCAAAAGTGGGTTATTCGGTGGTAATGTCGGGTGTGTTCTGCGCCTTAAATTCTACGGATTCAATTATTTCGACTCTTCCAAATATGAATTTTAACGGGAAACGATCCCATCTCGCGATTTCACAGTCACGTGCGAGGTACCGAGAGACCGTGAAAGTACCTTCTCCGAGTTCTGAATACCTAATGCTCAGTTTTCGGTCATTATGACAAGATGGACTAGCATGAAACTAGTTTGATTTAAGATGAATTATCGGACATTTGACAAAAATACTTGTTATTTAGGTATAAAACTTTTAATAATATTATATGTACCTAAAGCAGATGAATTAAAATTACGATTGTGAAATCTCTACTGCCACAGACCACCCTAATGAAGTATAGATGGGGATTTAGCCATAGCTCGAATTAGTTAGTTATAGAGGTCTAGACAAAAACTAGTTAAGTACTAAACTCTTGAGCAATGTCAGTAAAAAAGATAAAGGTCTAGAAAAATGTGGGTCTGTCTGAATATCTGCCTGCATGCCAAATTTCAGCCCGATCCGTCCAGTAGTTTGGGCTGTGCGTTGATAGATCACCATGTCAGTCAGTCACCTTTGAGTTTTATATATTAAAGATAAGATAATAAGTTTTTGTCTATTTCCATGTGTTCGTAAATTGTATATGACTCAGCACACGTTTTGTTTTTTGCGACCACAGACTACTTCGTAAAGGTTACTATTGATTTGCCGACACGTATAATAAACTAATGACGTAAAATTTGTTCCCAACTGGTATATAAGTGTATACATTCGGCCAATAGGTATAGTTTATATATCGGTGCCGCGGTGGTACAACTTTTTGCTCACCAAAGTGTTACGTGTTGGCCACCGCAAAAAAATGCCCAACACCTAATCAAAAAAGTTTATTATAACATCGACAGCAAAATCCTGATAACCGAGTGATATAATATTTTAATCAGGTATTGTTTTAACGAAAGCAGGTCAGTTTAGATAAAATAATTGGCACGAAAGCGGTATTCAAATAACCATTACCGAGCTACTACTTGTAGTAATTAGTAACAAATAACAAGCTGCGAAGTCCCAGTTAGCGGCGAAGATAGATGAGGTGTAAATAAAGCGAGTGTGTTAAGTATGAGTTTAAGAGCATGGCCTATTTTCAAAACGATATTGAGAACTATCACATTATTTGTTATTTGATTTGTTAGGAACACTATAATATAAATAGTGCAGTACTTACTGTATGTATGTTCTGTATATTGCGGTACGTACTTCATCTTACTTATTAGTGTTTTTTTTTCTTTTACAGGCGGGAGTAGCTTCAATGGCCTGAGAGTATGTTCCGTACGGCGTCATTAGAGGGCTCCGGGCCGCGGACGCCGCCCGCCTACGCGGCGCACCCGCCCTACGCGCCGCCCCGCTTCTTCCCGCCCCGGATCCGCCCGCCGCCGCCGCAGTACTGCTTCGACGCCGCGCGCTTCGCCTGCGACGCCTCCAAGCCGCGCTACTTGGACGTGGAGCGGGAGCGGCTGGTGACGCGCTGGCTGGCGGAAGCCAACGAGGCGCTGGTGCGGCGGGACCGGCCGCCGCGGTACAAGCCGCGCAGCAGCGAGCGCCGCCCGGACTTCCCCGAGCGCCGGCCGAATGCGCCCGAGTGGGCCGACAACTTCCTGCTGGGTCGGCGGACCGGCTCCGTCGAGCCGGAGGACGACGCTAGTGATGTGATGACCTTGAAAGAGTTTGTGGATAAGTTTTCGTTGCCTCGTGTGGTGAGGTTCGAGGGGGAGGATAGGGCTGTGCTTCTGTACCGAGTGTTGGAGGCGCACCGGCGAGTGGAAGCAGTGCCATTGTCGGGGAAGAAGGGCAAGCTGGTGGGCAAGCCGCTCTACATCCCGGACTCCTATGATGGTAAGTTCTAAATGGTCAATATTTTTCCAAAATTCAGGCGATGTGTTGTTAGTTTAAATACAAAGCAAACTAAAATAATATGTTGTCATCGTCATACTAAGAACTTGATCATATTATATTATTTATAACCCCCTGCGAGTTTCTTACGCCGGTTCTTCTCGCCGGGTTAGTTCCCGAACCGGTGGTAGGCAACGTAGAGTTCTGACGATCAAAAAGTGTATTCATGATACCTATTTTGAATAAAAAGATATTTCATTTCAACAATGATTTAGCAAACAAACAAAGTTGATAAAATATGCCCTATTGGTAGGTAAATATGATAGAACTAAATTGATAAGCATTACTAATAACTAATCATAATTTTAAAACCTGGCTTAAAAGTTTTCTTCCTCATTCCTAACTGGATAAACGAATCGTAAATCAAGTGAAGAATAACAATTAACTGTTGTAAAATTATGCCCGTTATTAAATCTTACGATGATACTGTGGGACGTGTAGTCTTTGCAATGGTCGATAACATTAGCGGGACTTAATAATATTATTGTGCCATATGGAATTTCATAATTATAATAGTATTATTATTTTATGGAATCCAACATTTTGTTTCCGCGTTATGACAAAAGATGTACTTAATCTTAATTTAAATGTGCATTTGTGATTTTTTTCAATTTTTCATTAATTAAACAATATGTTACTTTAACTCCCACATACATTTTTATGCGCGTGCTCAGACCATAAGGAGGTGTGGGGATTACGCGCTGTCATAAAAGTAACCTCTATAAAACCTTCAGTAGCTAGTCTAGCTAGCTAGCTAGCTAGCTGTTTGTACGGGAGTGATTCTTATGTAGTTGATGTAAGGGTTTTATTGGAGGTAAAATATTCCCTAACGGGCTATTAGCTATAGTGGCTACTGCCTTACGGTTTGACATAAAACATGTGCTTGTTAAGGCCAGGGTTACCGGGGCTTAGCTCTTTACTGGCTACAGACGTAATAAATGCAAATTCTAACGTCACTTTAGGTCCAAAGAAAAAAAAATTACGGCTTCCGTGCTGCATACTTTTGCGAACGAATTATATATTGGCAACGACTATTTAGACATTAAAAACTTACCCAAAAGCAGTTTTGTCATCATAAGAACATAATACCGTTAGTAGTAGTTAGTTACTAATTTATCGAAAGAATATTTACTTTAGGCTTAGGGTATGAAGTTACTTTTTTTAGGGTATATGTAAGGAATGTTGTCTGGGTTTTTTTTTACTTTATTAAAATAAAGGACACCTGCAGCCTAAAATGTTTTATATTTTAAACATTTTTATGAAAACTAAATTATACTACGGTTAAGGTCAAAGAATAATTTTTCTAGGCAACGCTAACGAATTTTTGTGTACAAAAAAGTAATCATAATTAAAACAAAAAACTATCATGTTATAAAGTAGAAGAGTTTGTTTGTTTAAAGGTGCTAATCTCAGGAACTACTGGTCCGATAACCGATTTGAAAAATTCTTTCAGTGTTAGATAGTCCATTTATCGAGGAAAGCTATAGGCTATATAATATTATTAAGCTAAGATCAATTGGAGCGAAGGAACAGAGGAAAATGTGGAAAAAACGGAGAAAATTATATGACATTGCTTATTATCTTAAGAACTACTGGAGAAATTTTTATGTTATTTGGCACACATGAAGAATAGACCACTTGAAGGGACATGGCTATTTTTTTCCGGCAAAATGTACGGTTTCCGTTTATGTACGTTTCCTCTCCTAAATTACGCGGGCACAGCCGAGCGGAACATCTAGTTTATTATAATACATCAATTATTATTTTTATAGGCCGTCGGGTTCATTTAAATGCCTTTGTCCCATAGGCCAAAGCCAATTAATTTGTTACATTTATTGCTCCCATAACTATTAGTTCGGAAAGTGAAAATCGAAGCACTACTGAATATATTGCTAAAACGACTTCCAAAAAGGAGGAGGTTATACGTTCTTTCGTATTTTTGGGAATGGACCGACTTCAAAGTAGTATATTACGTACAAATTAAATAGTTGAGATTTAGACGAATTCTGAAAAAGGCACTATTAAGGAGTAAGAACCATTCAATACAGTTTTTTACTTAGTTCATAATATTATTATTGTTGATTTTACCTTGGAGTCGCTTTCAATTTTTTTGTTAAAAATAATAATGTATGAAAATATAATGGTAAAGTAAAGAAAAAAAATGCGTAGTTTCCTAACTTTATACAGTATAATAAAACTCTATCATGCTAAATTATGTTCTCAATTACTTATATATATCCTTTATACCCTTTGCGCGCTCAATAAATTTTAATTAAATTAGTTGCATCAATTGGACTGGATTTAATTCGGGAATTGATCTGAACTTGTTTGGCCAATCATCGGCTTCTGTAACGTCGATCTCATTTGAATTTTAATTTAGATAACAACTTTACATGGGTATCAAATTATATGTATTAAAATATATATTGAGGGCTGCCTTGCCCTTGATCGCTTTGATTAGATGTGTTCAATATAATGGTACATAATATTATAATGTGTCCAATGTTTCAATGCAAGGTCTTTGCTTTACTATAATCTCGTACATATGATTCTTGTTGCATTTAAAAGTAGACTAATGATAAAAATTGGAGTAGCATTTTGTGATACCTAACTCAAGACATTATTGATTATGCTTAACCATCTATATTCATTATGGCCTTATTGTAAACTAAGTTCAGTATGGGCAAGTACGATGCTATGAATTTAAATGTTACTTTTTAACCAATTTACATATATTATACATATTAAGTACATTGTATGTATTTGGTCGAGTATACATTTTTTATTTACGTATAGAGCCAAATGCATTAAAAATTGAAATGAAAATATATAGAGTCCGCTTAAGATGCTAAGAAAAACACATGCCACATAATTCTTGATTGATATTGATATTATACATTACATATTATTATAATGCATTCGCGTAGGTAGGTACACATAATATTTTGTTTCAAAAGAATACGGGAAAGTTATAGTTATATATAGTTATTGTGATACGGCGGCCATAATGGTGCTCATTATGTTAGCCAAATATAGGGAAGTGAGGGTCTTCAACCGGCGAGGGTCATCGGCGTAATGCAGCTATACTCAACCTGTGGCCCGCCGGGACTTTATCTGTGGGCCAGTAGCTCGCGCGAAGTCAAACCATTTTGAAATTCACTCCCACCGGTAAAATAGCGCAGTCGTTGTGAAAAATCGTGATTTTTTCAATTTTAGATCATTAATTCTGAGGAATATTATTTTTTAACCCAAAAAAATTTTGATTGCGGACCGCGATACCAAGACTGAAACGTGTTTGTGGCTCGTATAATAAAGGTTGAATACCACTGGCATAATGTATAAGATAATAATACCTGTTGAGCACTCGCTATTACTCGCGAAATTGCCTGTGGACGCTGAACATTATGTTTAAGTCGCCTTTAGACCCCTGGGGACTGTCTAAAAGGCGCTTTTTGTAATAGATCGTTTAGAACAGGGGTTCCCAATCTTTTTCAGTCTGCGGCGCAGTTACTCGTAAAATATTTTGACGCGGCGCCCTACTGTACCTAGCTATTATAAAAATACACATAAATAAATACCTTTATTTCCTTTAATGATTGTACCTAGATAGGTTAAAAGCAGGTAAATAGTAATAAACAAATATTTAATCATCTACCTGCTTCACATAATTAATATTACTTATAATTGAATTTTATAATAAAATTTGTGGTTTCGAATAAGTATTTTTATTTTATTTTCGTTTATTGGGGTCTCCAAACAGTCTTACATTTTATAATAAAGTAAAGTATACATATTTATAACATTTACTCAATGTAAAACTAACGACGGTGACCACAGATGAAGGATAATGATGCCAGAGGATCTACTCACGGCGCCCCTCTTGCTTTTCCACGGCGCACCGGCCGGGCGCCGCGGCGCACAGTTTGGGAACTCCTGGTTTAGAAATTAATTTAAGACATGGTTTATAATAATTTTTAGTAGAAGAATATGAAATGATGTAAAATAGTGGGATGTATTAGGATCGGTTCATTTCACGGGCATTTCACACCAAAACAAGGTAAAATATAATCAAAAAGCGACTTAGCTTATAATTATAATTATGGCAATGCAAAATTAAAACATCAAATACTGTGCAGCTGCTTGATATTTTAGATTAATAACGTATATTGAAGTTCCGCATCGTCGTACCGCGAACCTCTTTTCGGAAGTTAGTTAAAAGGTAGGGACTAGGGTGGGCTTATTTTGTAACTGAGTCATACAGTATGCACCTAAAATGGTGACATAAGTTTTGTTTCACCGCAATACAGCTAGTGGTATAAGACTTATATGGAATACTTTTTGTATGTATCATCGTTACTGGGAAGTGCTTAACATTCTGAGCAATCAATATATTTATTGAGTGCAGCCCATAACACTACCTATACTAGTTTATAAGGAAAACCAGATACCTAAACAGTCATCCAATGGCTGAATCCTTGCTTAGGATTATGAGTTGCAATATTATGGTTAACTAATAAAATCTACTTGATTCTAAAAAGACGTTGTTCTATCGATGTTGTTTCAACCCTTAACTGGTATCGGGGGTATAAGGAAGGTTTCTGTTGATATTTTACAAATCTATAGAAACCTTCAAAGAGTTTCGGCGTCTTTGAACACGGAAACAGCAGCGATACGATCTCGACATAGTTATTAAGGTGGGCATAACGTCTCCCACGCACCAAGGTTCCCTTGAATGGCCTGATGCTGTGCTCTAGAGAAGGACGCACCGTGACAAACGGCTTAATACAGCACCTTGTATGGACGGAGGTTACAAAGACAACAGTATTTATGAATAAGTGGTCGTTAGAGCGTCCGTGGCCTAGTAATAAATGTTCGTAGATTGTTTGGCTTAGATTTTTAAAGAGGGTGCAGAGTGCGGACAGCTAGTTTGGTGTGGTAACATTTTTAATGGAGGCCTGGCAGTGTGCACTGTGCAGTAGATATTTGTAATCTTCGCTTATGTGGAAATATTGAAAAACCTTTCTTTAGACAACAACTGTGTAGTGTGTACTGACTTAATTAATAAATAATTATTAAATTAGATTATAATATTAGAAATTAATGGAATATTAAAAAAATCTAATACATATTTCAAATAATTGTAAATAGTTTTAGGAGCAGCAAATAACGAGTTAACACTTACCATTCTTGACAACTGATAGTGCATTGTTGTATTAAATGATTCACCACTGATTGGTAACCAAACGTTGTAAGCATCAGTAACAAACTAACAATACAAGGACAGTTCGAATAAACTGCTACTTAATAGCTTCCTAACTTGTAATAACGACTCGATATAATATAAACAATAATATTTTGTTACTAGATGAGATGGCGCGGACGTCCGCAACTCCGTCCCGCCAAGATTATAAAAACTATTTTATTATGTTCTTTCGCGGGACTCAAAGTATCTCCATACCAAATTTCATCAAAAATGGGTCCAATCATCGAACTTCAATGCTTTAAGCGTGAAGAGGACAGACAGACACACATATTTTATAATAATAATATGGACGTGCCACAAGTCTTCATAAAATCATTAAAATGATTTTCGATTCTCGGTATGAGGCGTGAGAAGTATGTTGAGCGGCTCCCGCCATTCCCTTTCGTCGGCGGAACAATGACATTCTGCCGCCTGACGCTATCAGCGATCACACATACACACATATACCACCACAATGCACCTTATCACTTCACAATAATGCATTTGAAATGTGAAAAATTATAGAGGAGGGTCCAATTCTGATTTTTCTTATGAAAAAAGGGGGGCAAACGAGCAAACGGGTCACCTGATGGAAATCAACTTCCGTCGCCCATGGACACTCGCAGCATCAGATGAGCTGCGTTGCCTTTTACCAGGGAATCGGGTAATATAGGGTAGGGGAGGGTAGGGAAGGGAATAGGGGAGGGTAGGGAAGGAAATAAGGTAGGGTAGGAAAAGGAAAAGGGTAAGGGATTGGGCCTCCGGTAAACTCAATCACTCGGTGAAACACAGCGCAAGCGCTGTTTCACGCCGGTTTTATGTGAGCCCGTGGTATGTCCGGTCGAGCCGGCCCATTTGTGCCGAAGCATGGCTCTCCCACGGAAATGCTTCGTATGTCTCTTATATCCTCAGACAGCCTGATGTTGAACTTTGAATCGGGCACCTCAAAACCAGAAACAGAATTGTAGTGTGTGTTATTATTCTCGGTAATCGAATCTTGTACATTCAGCTATATTTGTGGCGCGGCGATATAACTCCTGCGAGAGTCAGTCGTCTGCCCATCGCCTACCTAAGTTAACGTGTAATAAAGTGATTCGGCACATCCAGTATTTAATTTGAAGACCCCAGCCTCTGTACACTAAAGAATTATTACTAATAAATTGTGTTCAGGAGCTAAAAAGTAGATTTTAAAGACACAGAAAAACCGTTTCAAAATGTTAAAAGTAAGGTATTAAGTTACACGAATCCAACTGTTTTTGCCTAAAAAGTACTAAAAACGGACAGACTTTATCAATGCAGTTTTAATGAGGCGTAAAGGTAAAGGAAGGTCGATTGCTGGCCGTCCTTGCTGTTTCCTCCCATTCATACTTCTTTATGACTTTTATAACTTTTTCGGATTTCGGACGCCCGCGGGAACGCACTCTGTTCATACATTTTGTTGTAGACCCCGCATACTATCAAAATTCTGACGTGTCATTTGCAATAAGCGACGTCCGAATTTTTATGATCAGAAATTCGGATAATGTGCAGACGGGCTTAAAAATAATATACAAATTCATGGAAGTTATTTATGATGCAATCTGTTTTCGCAGTAAATACGTATGAAAAACTAATGTTTCAGTGCCCTCTCTATATAAGGAGGAGAATATAGTAGAGAGAACTTTGAGTCTTTTCAATATTCTTACCGGCACACGAGTTATGATTGTTAAGGTAATGACTGAAAGTTAGTTATTTTGGTCTTTGGGCTCATATTATTTAGTTCATGTATTTATCAATGCGATGCTCGACCCAGGCCGGATGTCAGTCAATGGCCAACTACAGTTAGTTCCACTACCACGGTGGTCCTACGAAACCTTCGCTTGACACTTTTCGATTAAACTTTTAACGCTACTTAATTTATTTAATCACAATCCTTATTCAAACGGAAAATTGGAGCATCACCAAAGAAAGAACACTTTTCTTGACAGTTTTTTCGATAGTATTGTTATTTTAGCCCTTCTGACAATTTTACTGAAAAAAAGCGGCCAAGTGCGAGTTGGACTCGCCCATGGAGGGTTCCGCAGCAGCAATAAGGTTTATTTTTATGCAATTAAAATATTTTTGATTTATTTTTATATTTCAGTCGATTTAATGAAATTTAGATTAAGGTTTACTATTTATGACGTATAAAAAAAACTACTGGCTAGATCTCGTTCAAACCAATTTTCGTTGGTAGTTTTTATAGTAATCTACACCATATATTTTTTTTAGAATTATCATGCCTCTACTTTAGAAATTAGAGGGGGGGGGACACACATTTTTCCACTTTGGAAGAGTCTCTCTCGCAAACTATTCAGGTTAGAAAAAAATGATATGAGAAATCTCAATAATATGATTTTTGGAGACCTATCCATAGATACCCCACACGCATAGGTTAGATGAAAAAAAAATTTTTTTGTTTCAGTTGTACTTTACTATTTATGACGTATAAAAAAAACTACTGGCTAGATCTCGTTCAAACCAATTTTCGTTGGTAGTTTTTATAGTAATCTACATCATATATATTTTTTTAGAATTATCATGCCTCTACTTTAGAAATTAGAGGGGGGGGGACACAAATTTTTCCACTTTGGAAGAGTCTCTCTCGCAAACTATTCAGGTTAGAAAAAAATGATATGAGAAACCTCAATATGATTTTTGGAGACCTATCCATAGATACCCCACACGCATAGGTTAGATGAAAAAAAAATTTTTTGTTTCAGTTGCACTTTACTATTTATGACGTATAAAAAAAACTACTGGCTAGATCTCGTTCAAACCAACTTTCGTTGGTAGTTTTTATAGTAATCTACACCATATATTTTTTTTAGAATTATCATGCCTCTACTTTAGAAATTAGAGGGGGGGGACACACATTTTTCCACTTTGGAAGAGTCTCTCTCGCAAACTATTCAGGTTAGAAAAAAATGATATGAGAAACCTCAATATGATTTTTGGAGACCTATCCATAGATACCCCACACGCATAGGTTAGATGAAAAAAAAAATTTTTTGTTTCAGTTGTACCTATGGGGACCCCTAAAATTTTTTATATTTTTTTCATTTTTGCATCAAAATCTTAATGCGGTTTACTGACTACATCTGCTTTCCAAGTTTCAATAGTATAGCTCTAATAGTTTCGGAGAAAAGTGGCTGTGACATACGGACGGACGGACAGACAGACAGACAGACAGACAGACAGACAGACAGACAGACATGACGAATCTATAAGGGTTCCTTTTTTGCCATTTTGGCTACGGAACCCTAAAAATACGCAAAATGAAGTAACACCAAAAAGAAATGACCTTGAAGACTTTAAAACGTAAATATAACACTTTTTCAACAGTATAATGAATAATGCGGTTTGGTTAAGAAACCCCAGACAATGGTCTATGGGACATTACGCAATGTACAACAATGGTGATTTGTGACCTAGTGAAATTCTCATGTGGACAATGTGACAACTAGATCCATGTTATGGTTTATTAAAACAGCTGTCATACACTGCTCGAATTTCAAAGTTATCACTGTTCGTAAGTCGTAACTAACCTTCAGTACCTATTGTTTATGCTTTGATCGCAATAGGGATTAGGGAATACCTATTACGCAAAGGTCGGGGCAGAGGACGAGTCCTACTCGTCCTCTAGCTGCTCCGATCTTTGTTTATTTTATAGTCCGACCAAAATCCGACATGCTGCACACGTTACGTATATCAGAATATTGACAGAAAGGTTATCAAACGTCGAACAAAACTTTTTACTGTCTGTGCTGAAGCTGATGCTGCCGTCTAGCGTAGAAAATATTGCAGTAATAAACCTATTCGCAAGATGTGTTATATCTGTATCTAATTTGTAGATATGAATAACAACGGAATAAGGAACTTTGTGCGTTTTACAATCTCGTGGCTCTTGTATGACACTGACATGAGGCTATGATGACATAACATGGATGAATATTGACTACTTGTCATAAGACCATTGCAGGTTGTAGGTCTCCAACGAACATTCAAGGAAGGAAGGTATTACTTACAAGTATTTCATGCTTATTAAAATATTATAATATAGTTCATTGCGTGAAGTTAATAAAAAAAATTTGAACATATTTTGAAAATAGAACAAAAAGTTTTGTTGAATTAAGCAAAGACATGAAACAGCTAAGGCCGAGTGAAACCCGACGTGAGGTCGTTCCGCCGCCTGCCTGTGTTCTGTACACACCGACGTGAGCGGTTTTCCATGTAAAAACAAACCTTTTTTCTGACGTAAAAACCAACAATGATTTATATGCACGAGGGATTTCGTTTTGAGCATGATCCTTACTACCTACCAGAAGGTGTTAAATGCGCCATGATTGTTTTATTTGGCGTGAATCCATAGGCATAGCCACAAAATATGCAAAGTTTTGGGGTTCATAACTCATAATACAGTGCAACCTTAATATTATAACGTACCTCAATATAACGACTTCCTCGATTTAACAAATTTTTCGCAATCCACTTGAATTGTCCATAAGAGTCAATTTAAATATACCTTTACATTGCGAAATTTTTTGCGAACATCCTCTATATAACGAATGTTCATCTACCAAGAAAAAATATAAATACCTCTAGTTAACGAATTTTGTCAACCCAAAACCTATTAAAGTTTCAAGCAATGTACGACTCTTATATCTTTAAACGAGCAATTCTTGTATATTGGTATATTTTTGGAATCTCGGAAACGGCTCCAACGATTTTCGTGAAATTTAGTACATAGGGGGTTTCGGGAGCGATCAATCGATCTAGCTAGGAATCATTTTTAGAAAATGTCATTTTATTCGAGTTTTATCGAATACCGAGCAAAGCTCGGTCAAATAGCTAGTTTCATATTATGTGATTTATGTCGCGACATTATTGGTTGCAGAAAAGCGAAATACCATTAATTATGTTGACAAAAATCCAATGATGAATAATTATTAGACATAGCTAATGAGTTCAGAATTCCCGCAAGTACGTTGGCTACAATTTAAAAATATAAAGATAAGTTTTTAGAAATGAAGCTATTTTTTACCCCTTTATATTATAACGAATTTTAGACCAACCTAACCTCGACATAACAAACCTCAGTTATATATAGATATAACGAATATTTTCTTATTTCCCTCAGATTTGCTATATCGAGGTTGCACTGTTTATCCAACAATAAACCATTTTCCAAAACTCTTGCTATTGAGGGCCCGGGTTACCCTCGAAATTTTCATACATTCTTAATACCAAAATCATTTTCTCATGCGAAAATATTTAACATGTTTGAGTTATTTTTCAGCTTAAGATAGTAATTACCTAGGGTCCTGAACAAATTTTTTTTACAAAATATTTAAATACTAAAAATTTTTTTTTGTGTTTAAATATTTTTTAGTAAATTTACTACTAAATATTTAAACACCAAAAAATAGACAAAAACACAAAAAAATATATAAATGAATAGTAAATTTACTACAAAATATTTAAATACTAAAAAAAATTTTTTAAAGTTTAAATATTTTGTAGTAAATTTACTATTTATTTATATATTTTTTAGTGTTTTTGTCTATTTTTTGGTGTTTAAATATTTAGTAGTAAATTTTCTAAAAAATATTTAAACACAAAATTTTTTTTTTTAGTATTTAAATATTTTGTAAAAAAAATTTGTTCAGGACCCTAGGTAATTACTATCTTAAGCTGAAAAATAACTCAAACATGTTAAATATTTTCGCATGAGAAAATGATTTTGGTATTAAGAATGTATGAAAATTTCGAGGGTAACCCGGGCCCTTAAGACCGCAGAATAAAATAACAATTATGCTCCTCATACATATTTTTGGCTGAGATTTGATACTTCTTGGCTTTATAGAGTTTATGGCTACCTTTGTTTGTAAATCACCAACAGTAGGTAAAAGCGAATTGTTGCTTAAGGTAAAGCGTATCAGTCCCTTCGGTGTCGCAAACATGACAAAACTGTGACCCATGGGTCTTATTAGTTCATCGGTTGATTCTGCAAATAATCGCTCGGTTTCATAAACAATCCACAAGCCGATTTCTATTATCCACGATTAAACTTGCTTCATATTCTTCGGTAACGTTAAATTCTATTTGTGCCTAAGGTAAATCATGTTGTCTTACTAATCTGATTGTACACGGGGGTTGTTATTTACATTAGAAATAATCTCCTGCTATTTTTAGCAGGAAGGTATTGAATAAAATAGTAAAACCAATATTTCATCGCCCTTTAAATTAAAAACAAAACATTCATATAAATAGTACATATTAATTGAAATATAATCAAATGTCAATGCCTAGAGTTATGATTCACAATATCAATGTACCAGATTTTAGGGAGTTTTTCTATAACGCTCCTCATTTAAATGAGTGCCATTCAAACAGAATACAGCCTATTGTGATGTAGTCGTTTAGAGTAAATTGGATCAAAAGTGCGCATACGCACGCTACGTATCCGCGTGAAAATGAAAGTGCGGATAATTGTTCAGATGAGCCGTTGATAAATTGATTGTTTATGTTTGCGCTGGCGCACGTTGTTGAACATTCTCGGATGTTGCATTGTTACCTTCTATTGTATAACACGGTGTGATTAATGCCGCATTCGATCAGATACATTCTCAAGAGGTGAAGCTGTCAAACCATCGAGATGAACTAGTTTTGTGGAGAGATTGTTGAGAAAAGTTTATGAAATGTTGACTCTATATTTGGTAACCAATCATCAAATAATATTACATATGTCATGACAAAACTCTATAGTAAAAAAAAAAGATAGAAAAGGGTGGAAAGCCGCATAAATACGAAATTAGCTACCAAAATTAAAAAGGATTGTTAAGTAGGTTATGTCTTGCAACATACTTCTTCAGTACGTACGCTCATTTTATCATCGTAATATTGTTTCAATTAAATCACATAATAGGCATCACAATTGATTTTGCATACAACAATGCCCCGCTATCTATGTCAAGGTGAAATGCTTGCGTTTTTTTTCTTCTTTATATTATTGTAATTATCGTTTTAACGCTTCAAGATAATAATAATATGAGTAATTGTTTAACCACATGATTCTTTAGTGAATAATTACTTAATTATATACTTTGTGTAAGTAGCATAAATTAGGTTACTAATAGCCATCTTATGTCATCAGTGATCAATGTACTCTTAATTTAACAGGTACCCACCTCCTAATAATTCATAAAGTGGATAGTACCAACTTACTTTAACTGTATCTGTAACCATAACAAAAAGTCAAATGAACTGTCAAATCCCTAGCAAAAGACAAAAGTCCATTATGGACGCCATATTTGACGATAACCTTAACTTTAACTACGCCTCTGGTGCAATCCACTCTTACATGCTACTTATAAGATAATATAATATTATTATGTTATGGCTATATATTTACAAATATAACGGTAGGTATAAACAAGTTATCCGTTAGTCGCAACAAATATTCGAAATAGTATACACGATATCATGGGATTTTTATTTACTACTGCTCTTTTAATCAAAATTATATAAGTTTGATAAAGTCCGTGCCTAAAATAAGCAATTTTATAATCATACAGGATCGATGACTGTTTCTCGGAATACCTTCGATCGAGGCAAAAAGTTAACACTATGCCTGGAGATCATTAAATCTAAGATCGTTATGTGAAGGTTGGTAATTGTTTTACCTACCTACCACTTTTTTTTTTTTTTTTTTTTTTTTTTTTTTTTTCCCGGAGGGGGAAATGCGTTACGCATACCACCCAGGCGCAGGGGGCGACCCGAGCGGTGATGTGGGACTCCCGTAGCTGATGAGACCACGGTATACCCACTAAAACCCCCCCCCCCATCTTCCGCCACGCCGCCTTTTGACGGGGCCACGGGAACGATACACACATCCGCGACCCCGCCAGCGGTCCGAAGACTCCACGATGGGCGCACAACATGTGCGCCCTCCTCCTCGGCCCCCACCAGGGCTGTAGCAGACGCCCCCCGAGTCTGCTACTTGGAGGCCATGTGGCAGATCAGGTCTGTGGCTCTGCCACCGACCACACCTCGGCCGCAGAGGATAGGGCAAGCGGCGCACCGCAATACCTACTTGCCTCTTCCTCTGCGGCCCCACCAATGCCGTTCAAACAGAACGGCAGCTCGCAGGGGGGGTAGGGAGAGCGGCAGCCTACCACAATGCCTCTCCCCCCCGCGATCCGTCCTCGGCCGCAGAGGATAGGGCAAGCGGCGCACCGTAATACCTACTTGCCTCTTCCTCTGCGGCCCCACCTCGGTGCGCATCCGCAGCGGACTCCTCCAGTCCGCTGGGAGCGCCCTCCTCGGGCCAGGCGGCGACACCGGCCGGCCCTGGTTGCCTCTTCGCTTCACCGCGGTTGTCCAAGCCGCGGTTACTAGAGCCCCACCGCCACGACAAGGCGAGCAACCATCGGGGGGACCTACCTACCACCTAGGTTATAATTTCTTAAACATCCTTGATGTCTTATAAAATGTTGGCCACGTTTAAACTATATTATAAACCAATTGTAATAATATAATCTTATTTTACAATAATGAAAGCATTAAAAAGCTTTCGCACGTTCGGTCAACGACGTCGGTACGCAATAATTACCAAACATGAATTTACCGTAAGAACGACGCGAAATATACTTAATATTAGCGATATTCCGCCTTATCTAGCGCTCGCGATATAGACGTAGCGAAGGCAGCGAGGCAGAACAACGCGAGCAGAAGCTCGGGGTATAATTACGCGATAATATTACAATGGATTAACTCACCGCATCCATTGCTTCATTAGGCAGGGCGGTCTATCGCGATGGAACTGGTTCTCGCCGCTTGCGCAATGTAAAAAGTACGGATCAGAGGTTACGTTATAGTTACGTGGAGTAAGTGAATAGTGCAGGCGATATCCTGGCGTGTAATCGCGAATCGCTCGTGACCACGGGACCCGTGCACGTGCGAAACCCTCGCAACCCGGTTAGATGCATTTTGCAAATCATCACGAGCTTTATGCAAGCCCTAAGTACTTGTTTGTGATGTAAATCATCCATTATAGCATGAAGTTATATTTTAAAATTATACCTGCAGGAAATAAAGGTAGCACATGTCGAGTATGAAGTTAGTAGTTAAATAACATATTACAACTTATAATTTGTGACGTCAGGAGGCAGCGCCTTCTTTGTATAACTTATGTGCATAATATTTTGCCGGCACTTATCTGGAAGTGGTGAAACAGCCCCTCAATATTTTAAATGAAACTAACTAGTCCTGAAAATAGCCACGTGCCAAAACAGCCTTATGGAGCTGTTACATAATATAATATTATGTAGTCATCTGATAATACTAACCTACATTTTCGTTTTGCAGGTATGTTGATACTCCGCGGTGATAACCGCTGATCGCGTCTCAGATGTAAGTGTTGAAAGTTGAACTAATAAAAACGAATTAAAACTCAAATGCTTAATTTGCATAAGCACTATTCATAAAATATAAATCTTACTTTATCTGTTTTTTTATAGTTATTATCAACGATATTATATAGTTATTCTCATTATTTTGTTTCATTGTCATTACTCATTAGTCGTATTCATAATAAATTTATATTTACATAGGTATTAAAAGTACTACGAATATCTGCTCATAATATTTCTTATGTACCCGTCGATCGTGAGAAAAACAACTTATCTATTGTTATCGCGGTTGCATACGACCGCTTGGGCTTGATGAATTAATTAAAGTCCGATGTTAGTTGCCAACTGTCGTGCAAAATGTTCGTTTAACTTAAGTCATCCTAAGCATAAGGCTATATTAAATAAGGCAGAAGGCTATATTATGTTCTTCTTATCGGCTTATGACAAAAAAACCTTATGTCGAAAGCTTATCTCACACTAAAACGGCTGCACTTTAAGAATTTCTTTCGGTCGTTCAGAGTCGCACCAAACAGAGCGTGTCGGTCGTGACGTCAGCATGTGACGGATCTGACGTCGCATTGCGTGCATTTCTGACAGGTCGCGACCTTCAGGGACCAGTGTTTTCTCGGAAATTATACACATGGACAGCAGCTGTTGTTGTTGAGTATGTGGTATCATTATCCAGTGGTTTGTAATCTGATGAAGCGGATAAAGTTTGCAATTTTTGTGCAAAGTGCAAAAAGAAAAGTCACCGAATTGATATGCTAGAACCTCTCAGTTTTTTTTTTATTTTATGTCAACAATTAAGCTCTAACTGCCGCACTCAGAGTATTAATTAATCAGGTAATTAGTTAAATGTAAATAATTCAAAAGCCCCCTACATTATCTGTCAAACTCTTCATTAAGTTGAAGGTTAATAATTATAATTAAATTTCCCTGAGTACGGCGCGGTGGTCAGTTTTCTTAATCTTCTTTATAGGTTTTAAACAAAGTTTTAAGTCTCATTGAAATTAGTACCTACTACTTGCACTTTTCGTGTTGAGCATACCTTATCATTAATATCTAAAATAATGGAATCCTTGTAAAAACTATAGAAAGTGTAAATTTTCAACGATTAAAATAGATTATTATCGTATCACGCATTACTTAACCTGAATACTCACGCAGCATATCTCCCACCGGATAGATTTAAATTAAGAGAATGATTAAAATAATGATAGCAAATAATGTTATTATCATAGACTTATATATTACTCGTTATTATTATTTTTATTTGAATCTGAGTAAACTCCAAAAACGAGAGTAATGAGAGTTCTTTAGAAGTCTCTTTTGATCCTTCCAGCGTCTTTGTAAAATTTTGGCTAACTACTAATATTCTTTGTAATATTACAATATAGTTCTTTGTCTATGAAGTGTTCTTAGACTTGAAACTATATTAGTTTATAAAATTACTAAATAAGAACTAGTGAGTTCTTAGTATATAATTTAAAAAGTCAAGTGTATGTACTAGTTCTAAATATTATTTAAATTAATCTTCATATTAAATAACGAGTATAGCTGCAACCATAGCTTGAAAATGGTACGAGTATAATGGCACATATAAGTTAAATCCACTGATCTACCATTGATATTCTGATATACGATCTCGTATCCACTAGAATCTAGATTCAAACAAAACGGATGCTGTAACGAGGGAAAAATCCGCGGATAAAGTAGGATAAATGTAAAAACGTGTCCGAAGCAGAAAAATATCTCAAGGCGATGTAGTATCTGATCTGATATCCGCGTCCGGACCGGACATCGAACCCGCGCCCGTCTCCATCAAGATAACGACTACAATTGAATCAAACGCTATTCTTATACAGGTTGTTACTATGTGGATTCTTACCTATGTGCAGGTTGTTGCTATTTAGTTTTTATCCCTATTTGTAATTGCGAATACATAATGACAATGGTTTAATGTATTTGGACTACTAATGCCCGTTTCCACCAACTGTACATAACGCTATTCTCAGTGTTAGGGTACTATATGGTACCTCTAGCGGTCTTTAAGGTCATGTATCGTATGGCCTAAGTCCTCAAAAAGCCAAGTCAACAAGGTTCCAAATAAGTAATCAAGTAATTATTTTAATACAGATGTTGTAATAATTTATCATCATAAGCATAAAGTTGCATCAAAATAGGTATTAATTTATATTAACACATAGTCAAAAACATGAGTCGAAGATTGAAATTTCATAAAAATATACCCTGTTTCACGGTATTCACTTAGGTTATTAAAAAAATAGCTAGTGACGGGAATCATAGACCGTTACGTAGTTGACACTCGGCGCGAACTCGCGACACCTGCGAATAGCGAGACAGCGGACATGCCTCCAAATTGGTTACAGCGTTACACAGTACAGTTACTGGCATTAAACGCAAGCGGTATCCAGGGTAAACAAACCACGGAAAATCTTAGCATTCCAAGGAATGATATGCCTTGTAAATTGTGATCCTTGATGGCTTTTAATTGGTGCAAACGACCGGTTGGTATCCAGAGAATTCCGTAGATATTGTTCGTTCTGAAGATTTTACTTCCTAGGACTGATGCTTATGTGCCACAGTTGATAAATAGCTTATTAATTAAAAGAACCTGACTTAAATCCAGATAAAATTTGCAAGACTTATTTAAACCCAAAAAAAAATTATCGAAATTTGAAATTCTAAAGAAAGCAGGCATGAGGTAAATGAAAACGTGTTATTTCGTAACTCGTAGTTCAAACTTAACCACAACGCAACTTCAGGTAGCACAGGACTTTTATGGGCTAGCCATTAGTCAATTTTATTAAGGACGGGAATAACACTTAGACTTATTGCAGTATTAAAATCTTTACAACGACGCCAGTAAACTTATCACAAACACCGCAATACTCTTAATGGTACACACAGTAAAAATCGCTTTTGTTTTGTTTCGTTTACGTTGACTTCAATGATACTCGTTGTTAACATAGTATAAAATTCGTTAAGGATAATTATTGTAAAAAAGGTGAATTACTTACTCAGACGAGTGTGGCATTGCCATACTTCGACGCAGTATATTTGTGTCCGTGCGATTTTAGACGTAATGCAATATAATTGCATAGGTTTATAAATAAAAAGCGGCCAAGTGCGAGTTGGACTCGCCCATGAAGGGTTCCGCAGCAGCAATAAGGTTTATTTTTATGAAATTAAAATGTTTTTGATTTATTTTTATATTTCAGTCGATTTAATGAAATTTAGATTAAGGTTTACCATTTATGACGTATAAAAAAACTACTGGCTAGATCTCGTTCAAACCAATTTTCGTTGGTAGTTTTTATAGTAATCTACATCATATATTTTTTTTTTGAATCATCACGCCCCTATTTTAGAAATTAGAGGGGGGGGGACACACATTTTACCACTTTGGAAGAGTCTCTCTCGCAAACTTTTCAGGTTAGAAAAATATGACATGAGAAACCTCAATATGATTTTTGGAGACTTATCCATAGATACCCCACACGCATAGGTTAGATGAAAAAAAAATTTTTGTTTCAGTTGTACCTATGGGGACCCCTAAAATTTTTAATAATTTTTCCTTTTTTGCATCAAAATCTTAATGCGGTTCACAGACTACATCTACTTACTAAGTTTCAATAGTATAGCTCTAATAGTTTCGGAGAAAAGTGGCTGTGACATACGGACGGACAGACAGACAGACAGACAGACAGACATGACGAATCTATAAGGGTTCCTTTTTTGCCATTTTGGCTACGGAACCCTAAAAATTCTAATGCAATTGCTTTTCAGTGGCAGTCCGCGAGTGCCACAATTTTTTTATTACCATCACTGGACGGTATCAATGGAAACATGTTTCAATCATTTAGATCTCATTCCTCTGCCCACTACAGAACAACAGCCCAATAATTACTTCCTGATACTCATGAGTAAGCACATTGTAATGAATTATCATTCCTTCTCAAACAAAATGCATACTCACGCGCATCTTAGAGCTATCAAAACGTAGAAGGCACTATAGGTTATGAACGATTTGTAAGGGCTCAAAGATTTAAGCTACAAATCCTGTATTTTATGGTCAGGTTTATGAAGAAACATTACCGTTTTCAGACGCGTCCTCTAGGAGATTGTCCTTCTAAGGCCCGCGACCATAAAAGATAATACGCTAAGTCCCAAGTATTGTACATTGTAAGAAACCGGCTCCAAACTGTTTTTCGTACTATCTAAGAAGGTCTGTGAGATGCTTTTATTGCTGTAGTTGTTTTCAATAATGGCTACAATAACTTTTTCTTCATCCTCAATGATTTCTTTACAGAGGCAAACACACATCAGTAAGTTTACGTGTATTCAATATATTCAACCTCTAGCAGCCGAGCATACTTAAAGGATAAAAATAGACCAATTACAAAATTACTTACCGTAATACACCGCAGGCGAGACTGCAATCACTCGGTAAACTACTTCACAGCTCTAGCGATCTGCGATGCAATTTAGACCATCCTTACTGCTTTTTTTTTTAAATATTACTAAGTATAATATTAGGTAATATGAGGGTCACAGCTTTAAATAAAGTGATTACAAATTTTCTCGATTTGTTTTGATATAATTGGTAGAGATGTACGTGCAATATTACCAAGCCAAGACCAAGAGTGAGCCAATCAGAAGCGCTAGTGAAAAGCTCATGTCAAAAAATAAACTGTGCTTCGGGGTATGGTATGATTGTTACATAATATGAAGTCGCGACAATGTTCTAACTGAGCTTATATAAAACGATAAAACAGTTGTAAACAGTGTCGCAGTAAAGATGTAAGGCTGAGGTAGGCGTAGGCGTTCCCGGGTACTTATTATATCGCGCTCGCTAATTTGTTCACGGATAACATCTTAACGTCTGGATTACTATTTTGTGTCTTTTGTCAACTATATTATAATTAGCCTTTTGGACTACTTTTTATAAGTGGTGATTTTATTTCTTAGAATATTAACATTTCTAGTACATAGTAAACTTTCTGTGTGTGTCTTCACAATTAATTAAAGTCAATATTTTATTTGCACAAATTTAAAGCTAAACTAGAGTAGAATTAGAATGCTGCGAATGAGGTACACCGTACATGTAATCGCACAGTAAAAACAAGATAAAAACTATTAGCTAGGCATCCGGGCGTTTTCACTTAATTGTCTCTCGTTCCCTACGACCAACAATTACTATCTACGTGTGAATCCATGCTATTATGTTTTCCTAGTACACTTTCCATGACTGGAATCCGTATTTTGTAACTCCTTGCTGCAGGAAATTAATCAATAGTTCCATTTGTATTTTACACACTTTTATCACCGACAATAGTCGTAAAATAGATAGAGAAAGTAAATTTCGTGTGCTCTTATCACGGGCAAAAGTAATAAAAGTAAATACGCCTTAAAGGGAAATACGTGCTTAGAACGTAACTCGTAGACGCGAAGGCACTCAACAACTCAGCTACAAAAATGGCACCGCTACGGATGAGAAAGATTCCGCAGCCCATGTGTGGTCTGCGTCAATTTATAGGCCTGCTCTCTAGCAGTTTACATAACTCCATATGACCCTAGTACCTCGGCGAGATTTAGAACTGACAGATAACGCATACCGAGCGAGATTGGATACTAACGAGATGATTCGCCGATTAAACTCGCTCGGTCATGTCAGTAATCAGGTGGAATTGATTTTGTTTTGCCTTCTAGCGTCTGGCCGACTTGTATTTTAACCGGGTCTTGCACATAATGATAAAAATAATGCCTCCACCATTCGTATACAGTAACGTTAGTTGAAAGATAGTATTATCAGTTAAACTAGTTTCCTACTTCGTGCTTACTTTCGCTTGTTCCCAATTAGCATATTTTTTTGAAACTTGCTATTGCGGGCCCAAATTTAAGTTTTAATGTACAAATTATGGAGTAGTACTTACTAGACGTATAAGCAAGTATTCAAAATTGCGTGAAAATTGTATTTCTGTATACAGATATTATAAAAGACGGTAGAGTGTAAACTATTCGAAAATATTATTTCGATTCAAAGTTTAAAACTCAGTACACTCACTCATTTACTTACAGATTGAGGTTTATTTTGCGGAATATTGCTAAAAATAATAAAATTATAAAATTTTAAGCTAAGATTTCCACAAAGTAACGCCTGATTAACTATCGATACAAAGATTCAAACAGCCGCTTATTTCTGTTTAGACTGCTATATTTGAACAACGAAATATTAAAGAACAGATAATACAATATACGATTTGTAGCTCAAGGGACAAGGAATGCATGAATATATTAGCCTACATAACGTTCGTCTCAAACGTCTGTCTCAGTCCTCTCAATCCTAGACATGACAGTTCCTTAAAACTGTTTTTATGGTACCCGGATAGCAGGCAAAATCATTGAGATATTATGTTGAGCTTTATTCAAACAATATGCAATCAGTGTGGGTGCTCTATTATGGTGTGTTAATATTCAGGTGTTATGTAACGCGGACGTACAGACAGCCTGACACACATAATCCTTGGCCAAAACAATAATGCGCTATTGTGCCTTTGAATTAAATTGTTATGATATGCTTAAGGTGACGCCATGTTGAAGTAAAAAACCGTGTTGGATGTGTTTTAGATTGCTTGTTTTCTATGCGAGGCTGGCCCGGCCTCTCAAAGAAAACAAGCAATGGAACAGCAAAAAATGGAAAGGGTATAGCAACAAAATGGTTTTTGTCGCGTAATTTGAAAACCATAAATACATTTCATATAAGCTATGGACAAATTAAGGTGTATACTAGAACCAATTTATGTACAAATTTTGGAAGCTTATATCACTCTCCTCTGTTTGCAAAATAGTAATCCCTTTTTTACAGAGGTCTTTTTGATTGATTATTCTGTGTTATAAAAGTTGACCAATCGTGTTATGCTATGGGTAATTCAAAGACAAAGACATGATGAATACTGAGAGTGAACTTTAATTTCTTAGCTTTAGTCATTGCTGAGAAAAATGGACATCGCTACAGCCAAATTATCAAGGCGTCACCTTAACCGTTTTCTTTGTCTATCCTGTGATAAAAATTTGTTTTTTAAGAAAAAAAAACTGATTTGATCATTTAACTAATAAAAATGTGTGGTTTCTCAGAGTGTTTAGCTTGTTAAGTATGTAGAGAATTTTGTGAAAGAACAACCAATATGGTGTATCGACTAACCATTGCATTGTAGAAATACAGTCGATGACTGAATACTGACGACGAAACACACAAACAAGATCATCTTGTATAAGGTCTGAAGAGGTATATTTTAATTGAATGTAAGAACACTTTAAATAATATCGTGTATTAAAGATTAGCACAATTCATGGCATAAAGGGACAGATTAATACACTGTAGTAAACTAAAAGTATCATCAAAGTCATACCTAGAACATCATAATATTTGTTTTTGATATTAACGTAATATTCGGAGATTAATGATTCCTACACAGGCGTGACAAATCATCTCAGAGCCCATACATAATGGTCGCACGAACTCGATACAGTTTCGCAAGTCGGCGCGTGCGCACACTGACGGGAGACAAGCGAGCGCTACTGACAGACACATTTGTTTTGTTATTTATTGTTATGAATTACTGAGGAAATTTGTTTGAAGTCTTGGCATGCGCGCGAAGTGTCTTGTCATTATCACAGTTTGTTGACACCATTGAGATACTATAGCAGGAGAGAGCCTTATATCAGTGTACAAGCTTCAAAAGCGTGTAATGTTATGTCCTACTTACTAGGACATAACAAAGGAGTCGGTATGCATATTTCATGTAATAAAAGTGATAATAAAGGTTTTTATTGAACATTTTATGCTAGATATTGTTGAGTTCTATGGTTCCGCTAAATTATAAACCATAAGAATGGCCAAAGAATTCCTCAAACACGTGGATTTAACATTCAATACGTAAGTTTTGAACAACGTTTTTTGGACTTTTCAATTGGTATTTTTGTAAGCTAAAAAGGATAATATTTAAGTTTAATAATCCCTTATTCGTGCTATGTAAGGCATTGGTGCTAAAAATGTCACATTAATTACTAATTTGACTACAAAAGTTGCATAGCTTTTTACGTGTGTTTACGGATTCTCATTACTTGAACTATACGAGTAGTTTATCGATATCATGAACTAAATGACTTTCTTTTCTGGATTTAAATGTGCTTCGAAATGATCGACAAATAGAAATATTCAAGAAAATAAACGCACACTACTTGTATGAAAATAAGCACAAAATGGCCACGCGATGACGGGCTAAGACCGAGCAGGCCTTTGTCGAATCACAAAATGTTATACACAGACCACAGTAGAGTAACTTATTTTGCTTTTAAGGGCTGATTTTTCAATCGTCAGATAAACTTTACCATTGGAATAAATTTGTCATTTTGACAGATTTTATATGAAAAAAATGTCAAAGTGTCATATTAATTCTTTAGGTAAAAGTTATCCGACGATTGAATAATCGGCCCTAAGTCATCTAAACCATGCTCACGCCTTTTTTGTCCTATTTCATGTGTTTTTATTGTGACAGAACTTCTGTGATAGAATGTTATATTGGTCGTTGGACGGTACTGTACAAAATATCCTTTATTTGTAGATTGTAGTACCACGGTCGTGCACCTTCCCAGCTCTTTTAGATAAGCATTCAGTTGTGGCAACACACGACGATGTTTATCAAGCTGACACAAATAAATAGACACCGCTGATATCTGCTTTTGAGTTATAACACACAGGAATCGATAAAAAGGATGTGATAAATAATAATAATATTCCGGATAAACTATCTTTTTACATAAAGATGATAAGAAAATGTTATGAACTTACTTTTAGCCAGAGCTTTTTCTACATCACTGTAAGCTTTAGCAATCCCAATGTACCATCGAAGAAATTGATTCATAGCCAGTCAACTGGCTACTACAACTGGTACTACGTCAATTGGTCGGGTTATGTCAATTAGCTGTGATCTGTCGGATAGGTTTGACATAACGCGACTAAAATATTACGTATCAAATTACGAATCAACTTCTCACATTCTTTTAATTGTCGTGTAACTTTTTCGTTTGTATCAGTATGTTCTTAATATCCGTACTAATAATGTACCTAAATGAAAAAGTGTGTCTGTCTGTCAGTTACACCGATTTTGATAAATATTGGATCGAATCCCGGGGGGCTGGATATTTTTCACCTGGAAAACACGTACGCTTTTCACACTTTATACGAATTTAGGTAAGCACAATGAAATTGCGAGCAATATATTATAGTTATATTTATGAAGGCAACAAATTGCACACCGTACAAAATCCAGCTAAATTCCTCCGTCCAGACTAACCCGCCGGACCACTAATATTAAATTACTTCCAAAGAAAAAACTGTAGTATTTTCCGTTTATTTGAGCTCGTTTACGGTGGCGGGTATTCAGGGTCCCGATTCTCATACCTCGAAAGTCTCTTCGAAACAGCAAGTGTGCATGCAGTGAGAGTGTGCGATTAAAAAGACATCTAAATTATATATAACTCAAAGGTGACTGACTGACTGACATAATGGCCGTTCCCTATATTCAATCTATCTCTAGTTTGACATACAATCGATCGCAGCTGACATAGAATTGACATAAAATATATGGAGCTAATGTCTAATGTGAGCTATTCCTATCTCAAGTAAGAGATAGATCAAATATTGGGAACGGCCGATAGTGATCTATCAACGCACAGCCCAAACCATTGGACGGATCGGGCTGAAATTTGGCAAGCAGGTAGATGTTGCGACGTAGGCATCTGCTAAGAAAGGATTTTGACCAATTCTACCCCCAAGCGGTTAAAATTGGAGATGAAAATTTATATGAAACTGTCAATTTTAAACCGATCGGGCTGATACTTCACATGCATAAAGCTACTATGACATAGACATCCCCTTAGAAACGATTTTGATCAATTCCACTCCTAAGGGTATAAAATAGGGGATGAAAGATTGTATATAATAATACTTCTTAACGCGAGCGAAGCCGTGGGCAAAAGCTAGTTCGAAGTATAAGAATCGGTGCCCAGAGCGGATTTGCACGCACGAACTGACGCGTCTCGCAATATTGGCGCATCTCGTGCACTATGTATCTGTTTTGAAATCTTCAATTATCATGAGATTACTATCTGTTTTTATGAGGGTGTATTATAGGTTCAAGATATTATATTAATTTGGTGCCGGATTTCTTGTAGTATATGCATCGTAAGTTACGATGTTTTGACGCAATAGCCACTCAAAATCATTTAGCCTTACCGTTCTTTTCCTTCAGTCGGAAATGTAGAGCCATTATATTCGTGACATTAACTACTTTTCGCGCCATTATATCGTAGTTACAACGGCCGACGACGAGCAAACGTTGAACAATGTTTTCTTACACGGGCAATAAATAAGCGAGACGAATAAATATCAAAAGATACACCAGCCTGACAGATAAGCGGCCATCTTACGTAACGGTCTCGCGATTTCAAATTTCAAAATTGGAACTTCGTTTTATCTTTCTAAAGCTCGGTATTAAGCGGGCAGCGCGCGCGGATACAACCTCCTCTGATACTTCGGAGCCGTATTATGCGCTAGTATTTTCAGGCAAATATACACGATTAACCACTCTAATTTGTGCATAAGAAGGGCGAGGATCGGGCGAGGCCTTTTTCTAGCGCGGAGAAAGCCGGCCTGATGTACGGTCCGAGGCTTTGATAAGTACGCTTCCCAGTTTGGAGCAATGCAAATTATTATCACTATGTTGACTCGAGTTCGTAGGCGTCGTCGATTGTATAATAGTTATTTATTGTGGATCAGCCCGGTATCGATCGTGAGATCATGAACATAAATAACGAGCTTCGATTCCTGGATTTTAAAGATATTCCGTTCCCCGTGTCTGACCCCGACAGAATTCTATTATTGTTCGAGCTTATTTGGTAAGATACAAAGACATAAATTCAACTAAAACCGGCACTATACGTGAAATAGTATCTCATATAATATCTAGAGTATTAGTAACTTTATCGTATCATATTTTGTAGGTAACAATAACTTTCCAAAACTTATACAGTTTAATACATAAGTCATACATGTAGTTTAAGGTTTTGAATAGTTGCTGCTTTACGTAGAGTTGTAATTCAAGGAGCGTCTTTGGTCGGGTTTGAGATTTTGTTTTATTTCTATTGCACACATTGCGTAATTGCAGTGGCAGGCCGGGCGCGGCGCGGCGGCGCACATGTGTGGTCTGCGGTTGCACTCACGTATTTGTGCGGTTGTACTTCCTCGATCTTCTGCTGGACTAATTAAGAGTGGGTTGCACCAACTTATTTTAACTATAACTTTAACTTTAACCATAACAAAAAGTCAAATGAACTGTCAAATCCCTAGTTATAGTCCATTATGGACGCCATATTTGACGATAACCTTAACTTTAACTTCGCCTCTGGTGCAACCCACCCTTATATTAAGTACCACTTGTCATATTTGTAGTAAACTATCAACAATAAAAGTACACTTGTGTCAATTAAGTCAATTGAATTGATTGAAAAACTTAGATTAATCATTGGTCTTCTTGAAGAACATATTCTGTTTTCTTCCAATCCAAAACTTTGACGTTCAAAGGAATTACATAGTTTGTTTTTCTACCACCAATTCTTAAACGACAACTTCCACAGTAAAAGGTGTAATGTTATAATGACATAATTGGCATATGCGGGCGCGGCACCACACGTTTCCATCGAATACCTGTGGGTTGTGGGCTCCTCAGCATACACAAGATTCCCTCACGATATTTTCATTCACCGTTATCGAAGCTGGAGAATTGCTAGGAAAGACTTTGGGAGAGTATTTAGCTTTAACAACTTTGTTGTATCTTTACTGCTTTTAAATCTATCTGATGTTGGCGGCTCTACGAATATGCATAAGTGCGAATTAATTTTGTTTAATACATAATACATTATGTATTATTTATTGTAATATTCAATTTTAGATATTCTTTTTATTCTACCCGAGGAGGGTAGATAAAAAGAATATCTAAAATCTGCCTCTGCCTCTTTTGATAGGAGGCAGAGGCAGATTTTTTTTAGTTTTAAAGTGTTAGGAGTTATTATTATAGTAGCCAATATTAGCTGAACTTGCGATCACGTCTCCGAAAACCGTGTCGCTGCCAAACATTGCGGTACAAAACTATCCGAAAATTGTGAAGTTTGTTCGACAGATATTAGTGTGTGATTGCCTCCGTGAGGTAATGTGCCGAGTCGGCTACACTCAATTTGGACCCGTTATCTCCGCACATGGAGAATGGGTTACGGAGGGCCATGGGCAAATAACGAGCAGCATCAGCTTTTATTCCTGTTGAATAACCTCTTTCCTTGGCTCAAAAAAATATTTTTTTATTATCAACTAGATGTCGCCTAATCAAAATTTGTTTATCGCGCCGGAACCGTACATTTTCCTGGAATAAAAACTATCTTGTGTCCTTTCCCGGGACTCAAGATATCTCCATGCCTTTCAGCAAAATCGGTTCAGCGGTTTAAGCGTGAAGAGGTAACAGACAGACAGACATACGGACAGACAGACACACAGACACACTTTCGCATTTATAATATTAGTATGGATTATTATTCTACAATACTTTTTTGTTTAGCATAATATAATGGATGAAGACTGCCTGAGTTTGCGATGGTTGGTGGCTGGTGCTCGTTATTTGGAGGAGGCCTACATACTGCAGCAGTGGTCGGCTGCAATAGAATGAATATTATGATGAAGATAATACTTTTTTAAACGCCTAATCTACATTAGGGACCTTTCGAGAAAACTTGGCCGTCGTAATTTTTTACCAGAAGGATGAATAAAAAACATTTGAATATAAAAATTAACATTAGTAATTTACATGAAAATGTATGTGTTTTGAAGGGTTTTAGTGTCACAACAGTATTAAATGAACATTTATTTTCGTGTAACACACCTACACGTATTAGACAAATTATTAATAACTTATCGGCAGATTCTTTGTTTTGAAACAACGCCCACGACCGCCCGCCCACAAATTTTCCCTTTTAAGATGTGTCAAAATCTAAAATCAATCAAAGCCTCATTTTGTCAACGTCCATTAATAATATCCATGGTATAATGGATAACTCTCAGCAATTAGAATTTCTATGAATAAATAAAGCTCGAGCGAAATAAACCGTATTCCAATTTCCAATCTAGCTCGGTGTAAGCGTTATCTGGCAACCTTGTCTCTCGGACGCCGGCAACTGATTTACCTACAAATTCCGGTAAAGCACGAGCCCGACGTCCGGTTCTGTCCGGTTTTACCCGGTCCTATCTGGTTTTCGCCGGGTGAACGGCCCGCTTTCGTACAAAAGATCCGAGGTGCGCACGCGCCGCGTTATCAGCGCATGCCACCGATGGACACCAGAAGATACCTACAGATATTATACTGTTGCTGGCACTGAGATTGGCTAACTGGGGTAATTGCAGCTTGATTGTGGACCTGAATTAGTTGTTGGTTAAACACTGACTTTAAATTGTTTAGTTGACAGTAATAGTACCTAAGCGTTGTGGCACTGATTAAAAGTCGCGTTTACAAAGTCTATTTAGTTCATTTAACATTTTTCTATAATGTTTTATTTTTTATGTGATTTAGGTTTAATATTGTGTTTTTCTGGTGGTTTAAATGGACTTCTTAATGTCATTTTGTGTTGCAGATGTGTTACCAACTATAATATTACATCAAGGTAAACACATCTGCGACCAGTATGTAGGTACATAATAGGTTGCATAATATTGTAGTGCTAAAATAATATTATGAGCTATGACAATAATAGAGAGATAATAATATGATTTAGATGCATTAGTAAAAGTAAATACTCGACATTGCAAACTCATTCTATAAAAAATATTTAGAATACGATTATGTGGATAACAAAGCCATTAATTATTAAATCTAAATGTAATGTAATTGAATGGAACTCAAATAAAAAACAGAATGAAAACTTTAATTCGGCCAGTTGTAAGACGGTTGTACTCGTTGATGTCTTTTGTATCAAGAAATGTAACCATACAATTTGAACGTTTTGAGCTATAATAAAAACGATTTATTATTCGTAGGTTTTGATACATACATAAATGTTAGTAAGTATTATGATTTGCGTGTGTAAGCCAATCTCAAGAAATAGCAGAATGTCAATAGGGGTTATTGAGGTGGTAATAACATAATGTAAAAAGCCAGGCGTCGCTGAGACTCGCGCGACAAGGTCTTACTTCTAATCCTTTTAGGATCTTGGAAAATCCTCTCTAATAAAAGACCTGACAAACTTGTCTCACTTTGCAGCTTAACTAGCAGTTATAATAAGGCGACGTTCGCACGGTGCGACTGCCATATTCAGCTGACGATACATTGTTAGCTGAAAAAGGCTTTGTACGTAAATAATTTTTTAATAACGTAATTGGTATATTTATAAAGAAACGCTTACAGAGTTATCGGAGTATAAAACTGAGTACTGACATACCGTAAGTATTACTATTTATTAGTAAGTATTGGCATTATTCGTAGATATCAGTAAATTACAACACATTAAAACTAATAAATGAAGAAGTAAATGGATGAAATGGATGACTAATATAATATAACTTATGGAGAATTACTCTTTTTTTCCCTTATAAAATGTATGACGGAGTCAGAGATGGCGGATCCGTAATCTCGTCATGATCGGCAGCAGGAAAATCATGTTTCATGTTGAAAATAACAAACTCCAACACTTGTTTAACACTGATGTATTATTTGGTGCACAAATCACTTTAATTTAATTGAAACTAAGCGAACCGACAGTTTCGGAGCAAAGTAGTGTTCACTCCTCGACGGTTGCGGCAATACTGCTCAACCAAACGAGCAGTCTCAACCCTCACCACTCCCACTCCGACTCTGTCCACATGCCGCCACCACCACAAGATGTGACGTCACGGTGCTCGCTTAAACTACTTCCTTCCGGTGAATATTAAAATTAATTAAATTAACATCCGGAACTCAAATCAAATAAGAATCAACATCCGGTAAAATTAATTAAAAATTCCTTCCGGCTAATAAATTAAATCTATGGACTAAATAAAACAAAATATAATCTACGACATGTATATAATTGAATTTATTAAATTAAACAAACCTTGTACCTTACCTACTTCATTATCTCAATATATCGAGCTATACATAAATCAATTTTCCTAAAGCCTCAATTTATGCAAAACGAATTTTTTTAAATTGTTAGTTATCCAGTGCAAGTTCTTTGTAACCTTTACAAGTTCTAGCTTAATTAATGTTTTGTATTTAAAGTTTTTGTTGCATTACTTATACTCAAAGTTATTAATAACAATCGCAGCATCAGAAAATGCCCTATATCTGACATTCGGCGTCTTGCACAAGTGTTGCGAGGTGGTCGCGGCCGGCCAGGTGTTATAGTGTTCGTCAGAGCTCAGCCATCAGTACGATATACTTAAGGAATTAGATACTATGAACGGTTACTTTACTTAAATTCAATTATGATTTGAACAGGCTCTGTATAAAGTTATCTCAAACTATGCATTTTAAGTTAAGCAGTGCAGTCGATAGTACTTAGTACTCACAAGGAGGTAAAAGTAATTAGTGTTTATTAAGTGCAGCCATCTGATGATGACTGAGTGTGAGTCGTGTCTATATAGATACAATACATAACAAATTCAAATGAGGGCATGAAATTTCTGTATCGTAAAATTATCGTATTATGTACTTATCGTATTATAATAGATATAAATTTTGACCAAGATTTGAAAATCATTTTGCGATCATAAAGTTATTGAACACCGTTCACTTTATAATTAAATAAGAAGTAATCTTCTTTTACAAGTTCATATGAAATTGATAATTATTATGTAACAATAATTGCAAATTGTTGCATGTTAATTTCTTTTATATCATAGTTTTCCACTATCACGCACTTTACGAGATAATAATTTAAACATTTTATGTATGTTTACCTTGCGTAATTTTTGTTACAATAAATATAAAAGACATTTTTATGCCTCGTTAGTAACATTGTAAATAATGGCTTCAATTTGTATTCCTGCAGCAGATGATATTGTGATGAATTCTGGTTAGTGTTGAGCAGCCATTCTCAAAGTGTGCTCAGCAAATCCCTGGTGGCGGACCAGGGGGGTGAGACAAGATATTTTCTTTGTCGCTTCTTTATAGAATTGCCGATCAAAATGTATGGAATTGACATAAGACGAGTCGAACTTCAACGTCATATTAATGAACGCTTATGTCAATTCAGTGGCCAGGCCTTTGCGGGGCACACATGGAAAGCCTTTGTAGTCTAAGTTTAAGTGACATCGAAACTAGTAATAGTGAGAAAAATACACCTCTGCTATCAATTAGTTTCCAAATTATTTTTTCATTCAGTGTCACTTAAAAGATTCGTAATATTTAATGTCTATTTAAAAGTTAATAAATATTATGTTTTAAATTATTGAGATAACATTTTCTTTTGTTTCGGGGGTTTGTCAAAAATTTTATTTGAAAGGGTTACGCCAACAAAAAAGTTTAAAAACCGCTGGTTTGGAGCCGAAAGTCGCCCTTGTCGGGTGAGCCGCTGTCCTTGAAGGTCGTCTCTGGCTCATGGTTTTTTGAACCATTAAAAATTATACATAAAACTCCAAGCCCGTCAAACTGTACAGAGAAGCTTAAACGTAGAGACTGACTTTAGATGGAACTGTTAAAATTCATTTAACGAGAGGGTTTTTTTCCGGGATGAAAAGTATCCTTTTTCGAACAAGGTACAGTAAACATGGAAATAAAATTCATAGAGACAGCTGTAAAATGAAAAGTTTTTTGTAACGATTAATAAACTTTCGCATAGGCGTTTTTATATTTTCAAATAATTTATTGTAAAATATAAGACTATCTCTCGTGATTACAATATATTGTGATGCAAAATCATAATCCAATGCTTTATAATATTGTGCAATAAAACAAATAGCACGACCCGACTTGTTGCTGTTTCGAGACGCTACTACTGTGTAT
The DNA here is from genome assembly GCA_905404155.3 of Plebejus argus. Lineage (NCBI taxonomy): Eukaryota > Metazoa > Arthropoda > Insecta > Lepidoptera > Lycaenidae > Plebejus > Plebejus argus. Next base: position 6,584,905 of record FR989927.1, on the reverse strand, counting down.
TTATACTTAGATCTGTTTATTCAATATGCCCTTTAGCCAAGATGCTTTAGCTTAATTAAAATTATAATAAAGTATTCAAAAACAAAAATGCATTATATTAGCATAATATTAAACACCGCTAAAGGTTATGACACGTACGCTAATACTCATGTCGCGATGTTTATCTCGTACTTTGTGAACATGCCTACTAGTACTTTTATTCCCCGTCAAAATTACTTGGCTCTTGATTTAACCTTATGCTTAACCTTCTAGATTAGTCAGTCAGTGCTACAAGTTTGTGTAGTCAATTTATCCACTTATTAAAAAAAACTAACATAGCATTCTCTGTTCGCATCTACTCTGTGGGAGTGAGAGTGGCTGTAGAACTTTTTGCTCGCAACATGAAGGCCGGGTAACAACCGCGTTATGCTCGTCTGCCGCCCGCCCCCGCCCCCGCGTCCGCCCGACACGCCCCTCCCGCGTACAGCCTTCATAAATTAAAAACTTTGGATCAAACGTCGATAGTGAAATGGTTTTTGTATTATGCGATCGACGATTAGGAATTTGCATATTCGATGTAACGATCACGATGTTGAAAACATTCTCGGTGATTATTATGCAAAAAGTAAGCAACTTCGAGCCCACATTTGACAGGCGTATTTACCTGAGTGGAGGATGCGACGGCCCATCCCAGAACAGTCTGGGCCTTCCCCAAAATTAAGAACTTAAAAGGGCTGGCTTCACTGGCCATCATAAATTATGTAAACTGCAAAGGCCAACCGCCAATGGCCCGTCTAGAAATTAACCCTAGAATACACCAATACTCTCGGGATGTATTTCTAATGAGTAATGACGTTTTGTAATAACATATTAAGTACATAGCCACAATCTTTGTCTAGATCCTTTTTCATAATACGATAAGAACAAATGACTGTCATATTATATAATATTGATAAATTTAACATTGATTAGATCATGCTTGTTTATGTGCTATTAATTTCACTCACACCTGCCGACTTAAATCTAGCCTGAACGTGTTACAATCTTGAACCATAAAATGAGTTTATGTTAAGTCATTAAGATTCCGAGATGTTGCAACGTGAATTGTAACAAGTTTATATTACAAACATTACAAGTACAACATTATAATGTATCAAAAGTACAACTACAACTTTAACAACTTTTGTATTAAAAAAGACTACAAATAATAATAATAATAATAATAATAATAGACATTTATTCAACAAACTTCACAGTACACCACAATTATTATACAAAGCACACGACAATAAACACAGAGAGAAGAAAAAAAAATACATGCATACTAAGCCTTACTAATTACTATAAAAGAAAAAAAAAGAAATGTTTTTTTACACATAATTAACATTTTTACTTAGGTAATATATAATAAATTTAGTGTATGGTGCGGCGCGGATTGAGTGCTTCGGTATTTAAAGGTAGTGCAGTGCGAAAAGTTGTTGAATAGGACTCCACTCAGGTAATGATCATGGTACAGGAAACTGTACCACGATCCCTGGTATTATGTGGATCCTCGTGATTGCCAGGCGTTTGACAGACATACAACACACAGCATAATATATTACAGATATGAACTAGATAAATATTTACATAAATATAATAATTCATAATCTTAGAATGTAAAAAAAAAAAAAAAACCATATTAAATATATAAGTAGTGAAAGTGTAATTACATATATAAATAAGATGGATTAATAATAGCATAATAATTAATAATATCATAAAGAAAGAGAACATTAGATAATGAAATGTCCAGTCTCGGGGGCTCGGGGCTACAGAAGGCAACAGCTTAGGGCACAGAGTCTGGCTACTTATTACGTCAGAGTTGCAATTTTTATTATATAAATTGATAATACATTATTATTTATATGTACTTACCGACTATTAGAGGACGAATGACCAAACGAACAGCCTGATAGAAAGCTATTACTGTCGCCTATCGTGAATAATATTAAATTTAGAACCCAATTTAAAACCCATATCCCGGGTACCTACATTGTTGTATAAATTGTAAGGACTGATAGTAAAAGTCTTAAACTTACGAAATGAGAAGTTATATCTATAAAACAACTGAAATACCGAAATAAATAAATAACAGAAACATAAAACGTTTAACACCGCTTAAGATATAATCTCATCAGGTATTTCGTATCGCTGTGTGGTCATTGCTACATTGTACAAACATGTAAATAAATATTTTTGATATTATAGAAATGAATAATTGCTGTAAACGTCAAATCAGAAATATATAAAGTTACAGTAATAATATCTTAATCTGGGAATCATAAGTAAACATAATATTAGGTTTAGATACTCCGTACCTTATTACATTATTCTATTTTGACAGTTAGTAATATTGTTAATGCAGAAGTGTGTCTGTCTCTCTGTTTGTCTTCACGCTTTAACCGCTGAATCTTCGACTGATATACGTCGACAGTTATCCAAACCGATACACTTTTATTATAGTATGAATAAAATAATTAATGTTTCTGTTAAATGATTGTCTACTGCACTTTCTAAACTAGACAAATTATAATGGTATGTTAGCGTAACGGCCGGTGTTTTTGTGCTCGCTGACCTTTGGATTTCTATTAAAATGTAACAGTCCATTGTTAACCTTTTACGGGCCAGTTGTGGAAAAAGTCATAATCATGTATGCGAGTAACTGTCTACAATAGAGGTGGAATTCCATCATTATCGGTAATTTTCCTCACTCTAGCAGTTTATCAACCGCTGGTCGTGGATAGCCATCATTATGTTGGATCACAAACGTATTACCTATGCACTTACGTTCAACGTTGTACTGTCGAAGAAAAACCCCGTTAACCACTTTTGAACCTTATTAACCAAGAAAGACAGTTGAAAAATAATAAATACAATATGTCTCCGACGGTAGTACCGTATGTAACATTTTAAAACCTTCAAAAACAGCTTTCAACTTTTCAACTTCACATGTTAATTAACTAATAAGTAATAACATATAAAGGGACTAACCACCTATTTAAATATAAATAAAATAAATAAGTAATGGCTTAGATTCAAATTCCGAAGTCCTTTTTTATTCTTCATTCCATTATTAAAACATGTCTGCGTAGAGTTAAATCGATTAAATGCGAGGCCCTAGGCAATAGGTCATAAGACCTATGCTTAACTTTCTCGACGTTCTGCAAGCCTGGTAAGCATTCGTCCTCGGTCATTAAATTTTGCTTTTCAAAGCCCCTGGCTAGACAGAGGAATGCAAAATTAACATAATATTGTTATTATAACCTGGTATTAATTAAAATAGTATTACTTAACGGTTAATATTAAAAATACAGAATTATAAATTTCTTAATTATGATAATAAAAATACATTTAAGAACCAGTACAAAATATAATCTACGAGTAAGAAATTGATTCCTAGGCAGTTGACAGACCAACGTCATTTAGTCGGATCATGTCAATTGAATATTAATTTATGATCTGTGGGTTGTTTGATATATTAAGTCATAACGCGACCAAACTACGTAGGTCCCCCACCTGCCTAGGAATCAATTCTCTGATAGCACATACGTGCTACGCGTACTTTCGCGTTCGTAGCCATATTCGTAGCCCGTCTACAATTTTACATAAACGGATTATAATTTTGATGATGTTACAAAAATCGCCCTATATAAAGTGACTAGGAGACTATGAATAAGCAAGAGATTATAACAGAACCTTATTCTTTTCAGGCTGGTTTTCAGCGTGCGGGTGCAGAGGAGGGGCGCTGGCGTCTCCCCGGGGCTCCATATCGGCGCTGCTGAGGAGTCGCGCCTTCGCCCTCGTCTCACCCAGAGCCATCTCGGCCTACCGAGCGAGACCAACCTCAGGTAAGCTTGAAACGCCAGTAATTACAGATCCTTCGTCCCCGATCACTTTAAATCTTTTATTGAATTAAAAATACTAAAAGCACAAACTATAGCAAATCTCTATCTAAATGTATGTTACATCGTGTTTATTTTTTTTTTGGGTCTTAGTAAAAAAGTATAAAAGTTAAGCTATCTATATAAATATTCAGAAACGTCTAACATCTACACTACTATTATAAAGAGGAAAGATTTGTTTGTTTGTTTGTTTGAGTCGAATAGGCTCCGAAACTACTGGACCGATTTGAAAAATTCTTTTGCTATTGGAATCTTACATTATTTCTGCTGAACATAGGCTACATTTTATTTTGGAAAAAAGTAGGGTTCCGTAAGATATTTGAGTTTTTCGGACGCAAGGTGTAAAACATCAGCTAGAAAAGTTACTTATTTTGCGTACGCTGCCTAAACTATAAAAGATAGAACCATAAAATGTTCTAAGTAATTGTAGATCTTATAAATATCTACAAAAAAGTCCGCGACACACTATACCTATCTATGTCGAGTGAGGCACAATAACCATTTATTTATTTAAAAATCCTGAATTTTTTTTGGACTACATTTAAACGGATATATTTTAATCACGCTATTAATCCTTATCAAAATAAATTATTTTATCACTAAGTACAGTTTATATAGATAATATTTGGTCTTTGAATGATTAAAATTGGACGTTTGGTTTTGAAATTATGGCGAAATTAAAATATTACGATAGTGGGGGTCACCAAAGCGCGTGCGGGGGAAGACAATATTCTGTTGTAGAAATGAAAATTCTGTACATAAAAGATATGAAATGACACCCGAAATTACACCTTTGTCTCTACATCGCTATAGAAGCCAAAAATGTGGTTAGTTTTTTGTCTGTCTGTCTGTCTGTCTGTCACTCTTTCTGTCTGTCTGTATGTTTGTTCCAGCATCACACGAAAAATACTGATCCAATTTGAATGTGGTTTTCGCAGATATATTTATCTTCTTCCAACTTAACATCTGGTGTATAAAATTTTTCCCCCCACCCCTCTAAGGGGACAAAAGAGGGGTCAGATTTTGTATCAAACTTTTTTCTTTAACACGAAAACTACTGATCCGATTTGCATACGGTTTTCACAGATTTTTCACAGTTTTCACAGATGTATTATATTTGTCTTCTTCCAACTCAACATCTGGTGTATAAAAATCCTCCCCCCCTCCCCTCTCAACCCTCTCTGGGGACCAAAGAGGGGTCAGATTTTGTATACAACTTTTTTCTTTAGTGGACTTACTTCATATTAGGTATTAACTGTGTTTTTCAACTTAACATCTGGTGTATGACCTTCCCCCCCACACCCTCTTAGGGGACAAAAGAGGGGGTAAAACATGTATCAACTGATGATGTAGAAAATATACTTTAAATGGCAAAACAACGTTTGCCGGGACAGCTACTTGAAAATATAATTATTAGATGAGGTCAATGACTATAAAAGGCGGATCCGGGCATTGTTTAGTTAGGCAATAGGCACGAGTTAATTTGATTGGATACGGGTATTTGTGGCTATCTAGCTGCTATATAGGTATTTGGCAATGCTAGATTTTAGAACTGCTTTTTGCCAAACGCAGGACTGTGTATTACTTAAATTCTTATGATAAACTAACTAAAGGCCAATTTTTAAAGAACCATTTAATTACAGTAGTAATCATTTACATTGAAAAACTTAAGTACGGAAAGGGTTTTAAGGAGAAAATTTTTAAAGCTCTCCAACGATGTCGTTGTCGCTTATTGCAAAAGTATCATAGACAAGTGACTCAAATGCTAATGAATAGAAATGTAATGGAATAATGAATTCATTAGATTAGATACTACAGTCTATAGGTCAACATCGTTACATCACGGTGATCATTCATATCGTTTCTAATAAGAAATCGTGTGACAGGTTGCGCATACGCATGATAGGTACTTAGGTATTTGTTCGGTGGTAATGCGTGATCGGTTGTCAGCTGGTGAGTAATAATTGACAAGTTCAATACATTACTAAGGACCTACTGCTACTGCTGCCTACATCGAGTTGCCAGTTGGAAATGTTTCAATTATCGATGTCATCTGAGTGATGACATCGATAATCTTAATTTGATAGTTTTTCTCTAAAGAACCTTCGATCCTAATCGCATTTAAAGTCCTGACAAGTAGTGTGTTTTCAGAAAACAATCGCGTAGGCGCGTAGTACGAGCAGTAGATATGATAGCTTTTCACCAAAGGACTAGGATGGCATAAGTCCTGAATGGAGGTGTGTTTTCAGAGAGCGGTCGCGTGGGAGCGCAATACGAGCGGTCGGCGGCGCGGCCGGGCACGCCGCTGCGGCTGGCCGGCGTCTTCGCGGACGGCAGCAAGGCCAAGGCGCCCAAGTACGCGCAGCTTATCGACCCGCAGGGAAATGTGAGTTACTTTTACTGAGAGGATTACCAGGGTACCATGAACTCGGATGCAAGATGATTTTGGAACATTCATAGGAATACCGAATACCCATCGTACTCATAAAAAGCCTATAATATCATAACACGAAGACAACATAATATTATTACTTGTACACATATACACAAGGAATTATACTCAATTTAAAGAATGTCCAATGTAATAGATATGCGTTTAAATCCGTAACTTTTATATGACTACAGACTGCAGTTACCTAATTCAGAATCGTTTTTCAGGCGATGAGTTAAAAAGCGAAATTTTAACAAGCAATAATTAAAATAATATTTTTTTCTGCTCGAGCGAGCAATTTTGCGTGCTCCTAAAAATATATGGCAAAAAGTAAAATTAATTTACGCTTGTTAACACCTTAATTAACGCTTCCACCTTTTTGCCATTACCGAACCATTGCATAAGTATTATGAGCTCCTTTAGTTAATTATTTTTATGAAGTCGCTGCTATATCCGTATGTTTCATCATTTATCAACAATGCCTAATACAGATTACTAAATTATTATGGTAGAGCTGGCTCATTTTCAGTCAAATTGTGTCAATCGTATGATATTAAAATACCATATTATCCACATCTTTCTCTACATATCCTGTAAATTTTTTATTTGGCACTCTATAACAATAATATAGTTCTAAGATACGGATTACGGACCTTCAACTATAATTTAAAAGCGTACTGGGAATGCGCTTATATAATATCTGAAGCGTTAAAGTGGAAAGGTACGTTCGTTGTTTTAAAAGTAGCTCTTAAAGTTTATTGTTATCTCGCGAATTTGTTGCTAGCGTCTAGCTGCGATAGTGTAAGTGGCCAGCCGAGCTCCGCGCGCCGCTGTGACCCTGATACCGATTAATCAACATCAGGACCAGGCGAGCAGAACCGACTTTTCGATGTCGATTCGATATTACTTTCGCTGATTGATGGCAGAAATATCAGTGAGAATCCTTTTCTATTACTTTTTGTGTCTAGGTCCTGATGGCCTGTCAGGTATCACATATTTTATGGAAGCCTTGATGGGCTCGGTTATAGGAGTCTAGATACTTGTAAAACAACGTTAGTACCTTATTATTATTTTATAGGGGCTTAAGCCATAAATTAATTATTATTATTATGAAACTGTATTACGTACAATACTTAGTATCTACCATAAAAATAATGACTTACGAGAAGCATAAAAATACTTAACTACTTCATAGTGAACTTCAAACACGCTATAAAATTAGAAACCACGGTAACTAAGGTAAATAGGGAAAATCCATTGTGTACTCGTGCTTTAAACTCTCCACATAAAATAAAATCCTAGAGTAAGACCATGTCGAAAAGAAATTAAAAAGAAATACGTCCTTACACTCGAAAGAACATTGTATTCTTTGTCTATTTTCCTTCGACAACCCATAGTAACGCACAGCAGGATCTCAACAGTAAAGTGCTGGCAAACTTATTGCGCCTTCGTGCTCCGCAATATGAACTTTCGTGCGATTATAATACGGTTCATTGGGGATGCAGAACTCAGCGAAGAATTCTATTCTAGAACCAAGTTATTCGGTCGCCTAGGACTCGTAGATACAACTTTATTGCCCGGCAATAGAGGTCACGAGGGACGAAGGAGGGATCCTTTTGTGCATTTCTGCAATCTGAGGGCAGTGTCCTCGGTGAACCGTGTTGCTAGGACGTAGAATAGGGCTGTCAGGATTACTTTTTGTTTGCGCCGCACCAAAAGATATTGACGTTTAGGTAAATCGACACATTGTGCTGCCTCCCGAGATAGGCGCTTTAGAGAATATTTTACTAACTTTGTTGCAAGCTGAGCGTTTGCTTTAAAGTGAACTCAATTTAATAAAAATATAGATTCTTTAAATAGCTTTTTCTTCATACGATCAAAAGTAGTAAGGTAGTAAAGAAAAATTACGATAGATATCACTGAGCGTCCACATACCTTATAGGTACCTACCTTCGAAAATGGTTCTAATTTTTGGTAAAAAATCAAAGTGGTTTCTTTAGATCCTGCTGCCATTCTTCGACATAACACTCGTCATGGGATAATTGTTAGCAAATAATAAAGTTTTATTAATGGACAATAATTATTATCCCTGTAAGTACTCGTAATACCGGGTGAGATAACGCAGGAGCTGCTTGTTTATTGTTTAATGTTTATTGTTTATAGTTCTATTAAAGTGCAAAGTGAATTAGGCACAGGCTACAGCATACAATAATGACTGTTGTAAATCGTAAACGCAATAGAGATGTTACGACTCAAAGAGAAATCAAAGATAAATAGATTTTTAGGGTATTAAAAAATAAAATAAAATGTTATTAAATTATTAGACTAGCATCTAAACCGACAGTATAAGTCTATTATCTAAACAGAGATCCGAGAATCTAAAGAGAATTCGAGAATACTATAAAGATTTTAATAAAGCAGAAAATCTGTACGAATCTAGAGTAGGCCACGGGAAAAAGAAATATTATGGGCATTATCATGTGGTTACCCAAAAGCGCAGAATACATATTAGTTTAACAACCAAAAGTGAAGCTAAGTGAAACTAAGATCGGGAAAAAATAAATATTTTGCTAAGCTAAAATCTAACTAAGCTTAAATCGCGGTTGTTGCAAAAGTCTTCTTGGAATACATCCACATACACAATACCAAAATTAGCACTTTAAAAATTCATACAGAAAATAATATTATTGGCATTTCTATTTCATCCAAAAATGCCTGGTGCCAATAATCGCCAACGTTATATACCTAAAATTGGTATTTTGCGATGGGAAATAGCGAAATTGTTATCGTAGTTCTCAGCCCTAATAGAGACACGCGAAATATTATGATGGGCGCGTTTTGTTTATGGTATAATGAGCCCCCGACGATGTGGGGCTCCGCTGGCGGGTCCGGGGTCGGTCGGGACCGCCGAAAGGCCGCGGGGACTCCCGACTGACGACTCACGACCCGGACTTATTAGAAATGTTAATTGGACTTATAGCTCGCTGTTAGATTGGCTGTCAGCCATTAGTGCTGCTTAGCATAAAAATTAATATTTTATAACATTTTATAGAAGAAACTGTAATTATCAAGCTGTTTTTTGAAGACTACATGGTGAAGGCTGTTCACTTGAAGTTGGCCTGTTACAAATCACATCATATCCGCATCTTATCTGACAGATAGAGTATCTGTCAGATAAGTTGTGGATAGCCTATCAGACACTTATCAGGAAGTGGTGAGTGCCCTAAAAGTTTGAATCATTTCGTACATACAATAACAACCATTTTCTTGTCAATTCTGGGTCAATTTCGAGCCATCGTCTTCCTATCGTTATAACAGTTATTAGTGTACTTTTATAGTTTTAGATGTAATGATAGAGGTCAGTATCATCAAATACGATTCACCAACTTTTTATTTACCGACGAAAGCTCACACCGACGAGACCGCAATTCTCCGCGTTGACCATATTTAGGTGCAATTTAAAAACTGACTTGTCATTATATCGTTAGTGCTAGTTGCCTCAGTAGCTTCGATGAGAGATGGGTATTTTAACCGACTTAAAAAAGGACGAGGGTCTATATTAGGCTGCTTATAATACTTATTTTTCTTATTAACTGCCGTATTCAGGGACGATTATTAAATTTTAACTATATATATAATTAAATGAAAATTTTGTCATATTAAGCCCTATCCCCGATCCCATAAAATATCAGTCAAACTCTTAATTTAATTACAGTTAAGTAAATAATATTCGTCTCCGAGTGCGGTAGTTAGACTAGAATGAAGTATTAAAGGAAAAGTTTTTCGCCATTTTCAAATTATAAAATTTAATCGATGGTATAGGTCTACCATTCTGGTAGATCTCTGGTAGATGGCAAAAAGTGAGAAAGTAAATTGACTGTAGCAATACCGGTGTAATAGGAATAAAACACTTTGATCCTTTTTTTCCTTATATCGGCTGATTCTGTATGTGAAACATGCAAATACTATAATACATATAATAATATGTATAAATTATCCAATGATCAAGGATATTTTTTGAAAATCTGCTGTCTAATTTTGCTATCAAATTCTGGTAGACCTATAGTTAACAATAATCGAGTAGGCTGCTTTTGACGTTTTTATGCATTATGGTTTTGCTTTTAGAATAGGAAATATAATAACTAACTTCAATAGGATCGTAGATGAAAGCATCACAAATCAAAAGCCTGGAATTTTAATGAATTCCCGATAATGCGTTTTCATGTTATACTATAAGAGGAAATCAACTTGCAAGTATAATAAACAATACCATCTGATTAGAAGCAGGCACTCAATTAACGACCAAATGTCCGCTGTGAATAGAGTCGAAAATGGGCGAACAATTGGCGCCCATTTATATTCTGTGACAGTTTTTATGGTCACGTTTTGACCACGGTCAGTCTGGTACAGTTCGGTTATTCAATATTTTACAGGCATCGCACGAATCCACCAGCAACTATTACAATTGCAGCTAGATCGTTTAGAAACAAGGGAACATAGTCTCTATGTGCTTTACAATAGAGGCGTCACCCACGACGACCGCGACGTCTCGAGCGAACCGTAGCGCAATTTATCAAGAACCGACACTCTTTATTATGCGTTTGTTTTGATATATCATTATTATAAACTAGATCTTATTGTATTGCTGTTAAGATCGAATACGGCACCGATGACGTCAGATAGCACTTATGGGCCCCGCTTTTGTCGCGGTCAACTTTGTACCATATAAGGCCGGCGACATTCGCAGGGTGCCGTGTCACTTTTTACTACTGTTCCGTTAAGAGAACTGTTGAATTTTTTACAACGAAACGAAAGGTACATTTTCCTGAACCAGCTGTGAGATCGTTGTGGCACTTTCGGAAATAGTACAAAAAAATATAAAAATTTGTCGTTGTCGTTTGCCTTGGACAAAAGTCATTATTATTTTCATGTCAATGGTTTTCATCATTTCCGTTAGCTAAATGGAATTTATCGAGCTGACGACATACAAATGGCTCAAGGAAGCTCAAATTTTCAATAAAAATAACCGCCGCGTACCCTCGGAATGGTTGGAGAAAAACGCCGACATCATAGTTCTCTACTTCTCTGAAAACGGCGTGGACAAAAATGGAGTCATACAGAAATTCTACGAGTTGTATGAAAACGCAAAGTTTCTAAACAACCCCATAGAAGTAATCAATATCCCGATGGACGGAACCGAGACGAAAATGAGGGAGTCCTACGGGGGCCAAGCGAACTGGTTCACTCTTAAATTTCATGACACCCTGGTACAAACGCTGTACTTCATGTACGAAATCACCAGCACTCCGCGTCTTCTGGTCCTGAATGCTGATGGTACCATTATATCGCGCCACGGTATATCAGATCTAGAGACGCATGGGAAGAATGCGATTCTGACATGGTTGTCGCATAATTGTATGACATCAAAGCAGAGGTACTATAATAGGGAGTACATTATGTACGGTGATCGATGGGACTATATGACGGTCGACCCGACGAGGAAAAGGGACGTTAAGTACAGCAGGAAGTTCAGTCACGCCGCCGACCACGTCGACACCACGCCGAAGTCCTCCAAAGATATTTTAAAACAACAGCAAAAAGAGAAAATGAATGCATAATGAGTTGTTGGCTGTCGCTTATTTGCGCTATAAATTAAAATTGAATATATTTTATAAAAAAATATATTACCCCTTTCACATAATTTGTAGTAACGTCTTTTTTTTTCAACGCCTCCGTGGTCCAGTGGTCTAGAGCGTCGCTCTTGACTCGGAGGTCGTGGGTTCGATTTCCGCGTTGGAAACATGTTATTTCCAAGTTTGGTTAGGACAATGTAGGCTGATCACCTGATTGTCTGACAAGTAAGATGATCCATGCGTCGGATGGGCATGTAAAAAGTCGGTCCTGCGCCTGATCTCTCGCCAGTCGTGTCGGTCTTCTGTCCCACTGGGTTAGGAGAGTAAAGGAATAGAGAGTGCTCTTGTGTACTGCGCACACACCTGGGCACTATAAAATATTACTCCTGCGTACCTGGCCTGGTTTCAATGAAACCGCGGCCACCGTCACCGAAACCGGTGTGGGGAGTATTATTATTATTAGTAACGTCTTTTAAAAATTTCGAAATCGAATAATAAATGTATTGATCCAGATACCAGAATCTAAATCTATTTCAACAGCTCGTTAATTTGATAGAACCAGTAGATTTAGTATCCAAATTCCAGGCGAAGTGAAATTGTTATCGAATACCGACACAGACGGTATCAGTAGGTAGAGCAATTACTTCTGGGCGTATAACAGCTCTACATTACAATAATCGATTAATGAACTTGTAGCGCAGGGATTTCCAAACGGTGGAGCGCTTTGGGGCGTAGAAGTAGGAAAGATCAGGTACAACCAGACCTTGTTGCTATGGGGATCGTGTATGAATTCTGATCTTACAGTAGTGCAGTACTGCAGGGCTAAAATGGTCACATTTAAGCAATTCCTCTCAATCAATTCAGCAAATGAATTGTAAAACTTTCAAACTGACAAATGTCAAATCAGTACAAAAATACAGAAATGAATTGCAAGCAGAGTTGCATTTTGTGATTAAAAAAAATTAATCATATGATTCAGCTCATGATTCCACAAAGCGACCATTTTAGGCCCGCTGCTCTAAGTGTGGAGTAATTTGCTAATTACGCCAGATCAAGCTTTATTTCGCACGTTACAAATCTGATAAACGTAAAAGAAAAACTACTACAGGCCGCTTTTTTGATCGCGTTGGTTAAGGTGGAAATTATACCAAAGGTTGAAAACCACTGTTATAGGGAGATGTCGATAGAGAGATAGGCAGCTGCCCTATTGTGAGACAGATTTTATTTAGGTTAAGAAACTGGTCTCCGGTTGTGGTGGTATCTCATTTATCACTTAATTATTTACAAACAAGTGTGCACTTCTTACGATCTTACGATTATGTTTATTTCCAGTGCCTGCAGACAAGTGGCGAAACGCTAACGCTAACGCTAACTCTAGCGTTACAAAATGTGTGGGATTTGACATTAGTATTCGCTAGCGAAGCGATGACTTATGTCAAATCGCATACATTTTGTAACGCTAGAGTCAGCGTTAGCGTTAGCGTTTCGCCACTTGTCTACAGGCACTGATAAGATGGAAGTTTGCAATAAGATCCAGGAATTGGAAACCTAGTGAAAAGTTGATGGTCCTTAATTTATCATAAAATAGATAAAAATATACTGAATAACGTAATGTTTATAATTTAATATTTATAGAACGAACGGTACGGTCTACCTAATAGAAGCGGTGCCAATAAGATTTTAGAACTGACTTCTGTTAGCCTTACCAGGCTAACAGAATAATAGATATATCTATTTGACCAATAAACTTCGCGGTAAGTTTTTGAATCCCTGTCGAACGGGAATTGTGAATCAATGTGCTGGATTGCTGCAAGCCTATTGCTCGACAAAATCTCAAAGAACAAGATTTAATGACGAAATATCTGCAATCAGGTTCCAAGTTGTTCGTCGAGGCTCGGGCTCGAATAATTATTGTTTGTGAGTGACAATGGCCGCCACGGCATTCGCATAAACAATAATTGTGAGCCCGCACGTGATGCAGAAAATATTAATGTGTCTGCGCTACGACCTGTGTATAGGATGAGTAGAAATACCGTCTGGGTGATGAGGCCAACAAGCATTTCTTTTGCGATTACCACAAAAATATTATTATATTTTAGTTTTGGTAATGTTTTTCTTATAAGAACCACTAGCTATTTGACCGAGCTTTGCTCGGTACATATTCGATAAAACCCCATGAAAAATCGTTGGAGCCGATTCCGAGATTCCAATTAAGTATAAGTATAATATTATAATATAATATACAAGAATTGCTCGTTTAAAGATATAAGATACAGTAGGAACCTAGGTTTAAAGAGTTCGATCCTCCAAGCAACAAAATTGGTCGCGTTTTGTATCAGCATAACCAACACAACCTATTAAAATTAAAATCTATCATTAAATTAAATTCCGGAATTTAAATTCTTACCTACAATTTCAATTTGCAATAAACTTGTTTATGCGACGTCTAACATTATAATTTCAGTTCATCCGTCCAATCTATGTACATACCTACATGAAAATTCAATGTTTATTTTTGATCTCTCATAACTGCTACCATAACTTGAAATTGCTACGTAAATAAATACGGTTATAATAATTTGCAGGAGCTGTTCGTGCCCATCAACACGAAGGGTGAGCTGTACGAGGTGTGCCCGGAGGAGCTGTCGCCGACGGAGTGGGAGGACGCCAGCGGAGCCCCCGTGCCCTCGGAGGTGGCTGCGCGCGCGCACCGCCTGCCGCACCTGCTGAGCCTGTGGAGGCTGCCGGCCCGGGTCCGCCTGATCGCCGGCACAGTACCTATCGAGATGGCGCACGATGTTGGAGGTGAGACTTCCTGCACACTTATGCTTCCTGGTAATTCAAAGAACAATGACAAAGAATATTATGATTTTACGAGGAGTTTCAACTTTCAGTGAATGCCTAATATAACCTATCATTACCGCAACTTGCCCCCCCATTAGGTACCATCGGTCTTAAGGGTCATAAAACAACAATAACATATAAATAGATAGTTAAGTTTCACTTAGCCATATAGATAAACTGGCTATCAAGTCGTGTACTAAAACCCAACAGTTAAACTCCACTTCTAAAAGATAGGCACTATAATAAAAAGGTTTAACTAACATAATAAAAATATCTATACTATAGATCCATTTATATTATAAATGCAAAAGTGTTTGTCTCTCTCTGTTTGTCTGTTATCTCTTCACGCTCAAACCGCTGAACCGATTTTGCTGAAATTTGGCATGGAGAAACCTTGAGTCCCGGGAAAGGACATAGAATAAATTTTATTCCGAAAAAATGTACGGTTCCAACGCGATAAACTGATTTTGGCACAACGGAGTTGCGGGAACCACCCAGTAGGTGAATAAATCACATAATAACTGTATTTTAAAAAGATAAAACCGACTTCAAAATTGTACGTTATTGAGAATGAAAACTTCCTATCTCCAAAACTACTGAACCGATTTTGATGAAACTTGCACTATTCCCTAAGTTGAACAATATCTAGTACAATAAAAAAAGAATCACCTAAATCGGACTTGCAGTTCCGGAGATATGCGTGCACAACCATAAAAACATACATGCACTTTTGGGCACATTTGTTCAGAAGCTGTTATAGATTAACATATATACAAAAACTGAGCAGTTCTGGAAATATTACATACATACGCGTCGAATTGATAACCTCCTTTTTTGAAGTCGGTTAAAAACAAACCAAGCAGACAAATCACATAGAATTAACGAGGCGCAGTATGTTTCTCGTTCATATCATCAGCCACGAATCACTGAAGCGTTATATCTTAATGTACAATAATATGTGATGATATCGCGTGAAATCCCCCGCGACGTATCTATTTCCCACGTTTAATTTATGTGGACGTAATCTTGATTATTTTCACCGGGACGTTATTTAATCCCGGTCTAATATCATAATTGACCTGTGTTATTTACCGATATGAACGATAAAATAGCGATAATCATCGCAATAGTCGCTCCAGCGCCGAGAGATGATCCTATAAATAAACTAGTACTGCAGGTCCCGGTCTTGTTTTACTCGTATTTTTAGATAGGGTTTAAATTAAGCTTTTGTAATGGTTTTCATAATTTATCGTAGGGCCTGATGAGTCGCTTCGTCCGCCGCGTAATCGCGTTGTGGCCCAGTTTTTGCTTCACTTTTCATAGTTGTAATAAATTAGCATAGCTTACGTTTCTTGAGAAAATAATTTTCAAGTTAATTGAGGTTTGTGCTTTAGCTTCTAATGTTCAGAAACAAAATTAAACAAAATTTTAGTGCGGTTACTTAAGTTACTTTACGTAACTCATTAGGTAACTCCCATTTTAATTAATGCATGTTTATCTTATTTACAGATGATCTTCTACTTAGGTCTGCAACAACAGAGCCAGTGCTAGTGATGTGCACCCTCCCGGAGTACAGCTCCCTGCTGTCCAGCCCCACGAAGCAGGTAGACCCGCGCTACCACGCCAAGGAGACCCTTCAGCTGCTGCCCCTCAACAGCGGCGTCCGCATCCGGCGCACGCAGCTCGGCTTCGACAGCGAGAAGAGAATGTTCCTCTCCGCGCGCCTTCAGAAAGCTCTAACCTTCTGTCAACTGAACGTTGACAACTGGATCAGGCAGATCTCATACGCGAACTCCACCGTCGCCGGCAAATCGAAGACGGCCGAGGACCTCATCAAGGAAGACCACGAGCCCGTTAAGTTTGAAAAGGAGAAGAAGTTCACCCTTCAGGGCTTGAAGCTGGACCCGTCTCGATTGTTCGGCAAGAGCGAGAAGGTCCTGAAAGACATGCCGGACGAGACCGAGGGCTCCATTATATTTTTAAGCAAAAACGAACTCGAACACATGAACTACGATGTATATAGTGACGACGGCAAGGACGATAAGAGCGAGGAGAAGGTCGACCAGGAGCAGTTCTCCAACGACAAGATGCACGTGTTCAGGGAGGACTCGGGAAACAAGAGGAGCAAGTGGTTCAAAAACATAAAACTACTGAGGAGTACGGAGAAATTAGATGAGAAGATAACGATGATCGAGAATAGTGATAAATATAAGGATGTGAAGGATCCGTTCGATCCGCTGGGCGAAAAGAACAGCTCAATAGAAAGATACCAGGACATGGCGAAATTGATCGAGGATAGGTTCGGGGCACTAAGAAAGAACGACAACAACACGGCCGAAAAGAGTCACTCGTACAAGAGTCTCACTACGTCGTCCTCCGACATGGGAACCAGCCAGTGTAGTTCAAACCACAAGAAGCCAGTTTTGACGAAATCCGTTTCAGTTCAGACCGGTATGCCGGACAGCTCGTGCACGGAGGAGGAGGACAGCGGTATCAACATGAAGCACGACCGCAAGAATCTCAGCGTCGATCAAATCAACTACTGTGGCTCCATGGAGAGCGACTCTAGTTCGGGAAGAAAATTGAAGTCGCTAGACGAAAATATGTTGAAGAAATCGTCGGCCTGCAAGTCGTCGACCAACCTCGACCGAAGACAGAGGATACAACCGGATCTCATCCCGGAGAAGGCGATAGCTAAAGCGGAATCCTACAACCAAATTCAGAGCTGCGAGGATATCAACATGTTCGGAGCTGGCTCCCTGTACAACGATAGCGATTTCGAAATTAATTACAAGCAGCACTCGTTTATTACGGAAAAGCTGTGCTCCGAGTTTCACGTCAAAACCAAAAGGGTTCTGAGTAAATCGACGTCCAATTTACTTCACTCCAAGAAATCCGCTGACAAAAAGGACGACAGTAACAGCAACAGCATGCCCGCCAAGACGGAGCGCACCAGCGAGAGCGAGAAGTTCGTTAACTTCAGGAAGAAAATCGATAAGCCCCGAGCCCCGACACCCAAATCGGAGATCGAGGAGAGCACTCCGATAGACATATCCGAGGAGGAGCCGCAATTCCAGAAGAAGATTCGGCGATCGATATCTTCCATTCAGAAGCGCAAACTCCCCGTTATAGAAGATTTGCCGTACGGGCAAGTCGCGGACGCGGTGCACGACGAGGAGGACAAAACGGACTCCGACTCGAGCTCGGACAACATCTACGCCGAGATCTGCACCCCCAACGGCAACAAGAGCGAGGACAACTACGACTGCAACGTCGACGTCATAGCGACCGACCCCGTCATATGCAACGTCAAGAAGGAGGTCATCAGTCGAAACGACGAGCGAGCTCGGCAGATCCTCAACCAGGACAATCCGTTTCGGCATATCGAGGTGGTGGTCATAGAGAAGACTACCGACTTCGAGTTAGAAAATTCGAGCATAGCGTCCAGCGACTTCGAGGACACGGGGAGCAGAAACGACGTCTCCATAGTGGTAGACTCCTGGGAACGCGACAAACCATCACAAATAGAACCAAAAAACCACGCTATTAGGCTAGAAATAACCAGCAATATGGACGACTATCCGCTGGACAACCCGAGCTTAGACCGGCCGGAGATCCATCATAGCAAAGATAACTCCCTAAGTTTTAGCAACAGTATCCATTTGAATGGTACATATCCCAACGAGGCCATTTATGATACTTTAAAATAGGTTAGTTGTAATATATTATTGTATGTTATCCACATGTCACAAAAGTTATAGTCAGAAAGTATTTCACCCACTTTGCAATAGATGCTGTGAGGGTTGATAACTCCATGTGTCATATTATAGGAAATAAATATAGAAAATACAATGTAAATCAGTAAAGGTTGTGCTGTTTATAAAAGCAGATACACCGCATCAACTATACCCTACTTTTATACGAAGTCTAAAGCCCTTTTCTCTCTTATTTTGAATACACAGATATTTTCCATTGGAACTGAGGTTTATACAAGCTAGTCTGTCAATATTATAGCAATTTTTTTTAACCCCAAAACCTACTTGCTAGCCTTCTCTTAATTACTGTACGATAAAGACAAGAAAAGAAAAACTTATCAACACCTTGCTTACTATGTATACATACTTAATTCTATTGCATATTTCTGAAATACCTCAAAAATATGTTAATGGATATTTTAATTGTAAAAAAATCAAATTACGAAAAATATTACGCTATAAGTAACAATTTAGTATGGAAACAAAATCATCACATCTACAATCTACATGCTTAATGCTTATTAAGAAATTTCCTGTCAAGTATTATGTAATATAATAACAGTAAACAATAAAAATAAATTACTCTTATTTGAAAACTATGTCCCTCTTTCTAATAATAATTATGTGTACACAGCGACTATACAAGATCCGCTTGTCTTTGTCTTAAGGGCCTGTATTCACTTTGATTAGTGCAAATGCAAGTGACTAGTGCAGGTGATTAGTGATCAGGAAAAAATAAAGGACTTGCACTAATCAGTCGATGTCCACACTTGCTTTCTCCTGATTACTAATCACCTGCATTTATCACTAATCAAAGTGAATACAGGCCCTTACATAATATAGGAATAAGAAACGTCATATGAAAGACAAATAATTATAGCCGACCTCGAATAGTAACACGCTGTATAAATACTTTTTAATAGGGGGAAGTATCACACTACATATCACTATGAAAAATGTAAATTTTGTATCATATAGGTAGACATTATTACTTTTGTATAAATATAATATAGTATCACGCTCTCAAAAGCTAAATGTAATATTATTATTAGATACTCTCTGAGAATCAAATAAACGATTTAAATGATGTGTGAATTTCATTAATCATTATTAACAAATTGCTTAAGTAAATAATTTTTCCTATCCATGGATCTCTAGGCTCAGCACTCTAATAAAACGCCTACAGACAAATATTAATTTTATTTATTTATTCAAATAAATTATAATTAAAATATAAAATCAAATAATTTCAACAGTGGGCGGATAAAATTAAAATTTCATTGAAAGTTTGGAATTTACCAGACTGCAAATAAAAACATTTGTGCGTCTTTCGTATTTTCATTGCAGAATTGGTTTTTTTTTTTCAGTATTTTTTTTCTTATTATTACAATTTATTTATATAATAATATATACAAGAACAGTAGCACATAATTTTAAAACTGAGATTATGGTATAAAATGTACTCCCTAAAACAAACACAAGCACAGCATACTAAGGAATTTTGCGCTAAAATAATATTGTTTACACTAAAACTCTAGCGCACAGAATAATGATAAGATACTGTGGCATAAACACGTTACATTGTTATTAAAATTATGTAGCTGACATTATATACAATTATTGTTAGATAAAACAAAAGTAATGGAAAGTGATCAGTATTGGAAAGCTAAATTTACATGCATATTGATAATAAAAACTATATTAATATAATAAATCGACAAATAAGACTAAAATAGACTAAAAATAATTGTAAAATAAATGTCATTTTGAGAAATTATAAGTTATAACTTATAACATATCTACGCCACATTCTTGCGCATAGTTGTTTTTTAAATTCAGTCAGAGGATACATCGTCACAGGCGGCTTAGGCGAGCCTTATGGACTGGATGATCTGAAAAACGGCTGAGCCGCACACCACGAAGATGAAGAGAGCCAGCAGCCACGGTGCCACGGGGTACTGGTCATCCTTCTCCTGAAATAGAAAGACATTGCATATTAGACTGGTACATAAGATACTGATATACATTACATATTAGATTCTGATACATTAGATAAGAATTATTATTGATAGTGATCGCCAATATAATTATTATCATTTAGTATTTTTCTATTTCCAATAAAACCCAGAAATTGATTAAAAAAACAAGGTGTTTGAGTTATCTGATAAATATATATCAGCAATTTGACCTTCACAGATTTTGTTTACAAAATATGTAGCCTTTAATTATTATAAAAATACAATGCAAATTGTAACATTTTAATATTGCAAAAATCTAATTTGAAAATACTATTTTGCACACCTGTTTCAATACATACTATCCAAACATGCGCAAATAAACTTGTTTGCTTATCCTACAGAGAGATATTCAGACGTAAATGCTTACAAAATATTACAATACTGCAAAGATAATAATTATTGTGATCAGAAACTTATTTTTCCATTCATGTAAATAGGTAAGTGGTAACCAACTTCTATTAGATTAGTATTTTGAAAAATTAATTATTAGCAAGCAACTCCCAAAAAAAAACAGTAATTATAGAGAACTTCTTAAGCAACTTTAGAATACTTGTAGATTACATCAGAAAACATGATGGGAATCATTATGCAAGCATTACTAGATTCACTGAAGCCGAAATTTTGTTTTCTTGACTGTTATCAACTTCCTCATTTGGTCATGGTAGATATACCATGACCAATTTCACATTAATCATTTCATTTAGAATGAAATATCAATAAAATCTAATCAACCATAGCTACATACATCAAATCACATTAAGGCGAGGCCAGTTCGAAAAGACTGATTTATACTGAAGAAATTATGTGGAATTCTCTTACACCAAAACTGATGTAGACTCAAAAAGGAACAAAGTAAAAAAAGAACCGAACAGAATATTGAAAAATGGCATGGTAATTCTGTAAAAAAATCTTGAATATCACCATAAAAATACACTTCAAATTCGAACATCTCGTAATTTTCAATGACAATGATAATTTTTTTTATAAAAAGGATAGCTTTTTTTATAGTTTTAATGAAATAACCGAATAGATTTTTAATAAATGATTCGGTCATTAAAAAAATAAAAGAAAATGTACAATTTTCTCCTTTTTCTCCCTATCAAGAACGCGGTGAGTGTCGTAACCAGCACCATACAAGGCGCGCTGATATGAATGTTATTTTAATGTTCTTAACGTCGATATTCGTACTGACAGACATCGACCTGCTAATTTTCGGGAAGCCTTGCCCTAAAAATAATTACCTTAGTGGTTTTTGGTACATTTCCTCTCTGTGTGATGTTTTTGCTGGCAATCTCATTGGCGATGCGCATCCTCTGTTTCGGTGCCATTGTGTTAGTCGGTTGTTATAATATTTGTCCTGAAAGTTATATAAAAAAATTAAAACTTAGGAATTAGCCTTAAAAAGACTATAAAGAACCAAACCGAATCAAATTATTAATATTGATTTTTTTAAATCATTTAAGACTTCATAACATGTTCTTGATTTATGATAAGAGAGCATAATTTATTATACAAAAGAAATAAAAAAATACACAACATAATAATATTGCATACCAAATTACCTAGGAAAAATTATGTTTGTTTTGTTGTTAAAATAAAACCAGTTCCACTACACTTATAAATGCCATCTATGGTACATTTGAAGTAAATAACAATATTTTCTAGTTAAAAATAACATTATTTTGCGCAGTTATAAGATCATTTATAAAACACTTATAATTTCAATTGTAGGGATGATAGGGATTTGCTGTTTTGTTTCTTCAAACCAGCCAGATATTCGCTTCACTAGCGAATACTAATGTCAAATTCCATACATTTTGTAGCATTAGCAAATTAGCGTACAGGGAGTAATAAATTAATACGTTATTGATCTACACATACTGGTACAAAAGGAAACTAAATAAAATAATCATCAACACCAGCTGCTAGAACAATATTTTTGTTTGAGTAATGTAAATGCTACGTTTCACTTACAGCGCAAAATTTCTTAACATAACAATCTAATTGTGTAGCTGATTTAATGCCTATTACACTGATTGGATTCAGAAGTTCTAGATTAATAAAACGATTCTGGTAAGCTTCTGCTTTTTTTAATAAAATGAAATGTGAAAAACTTTTGCCTCTTGTTTAGCCTAAATAATGATTAAGTATATCGATAAAAACTACTTAAAACAGCGTGTACTTACAATATTTTCCTTAAAAATAAAGGCTTTTCAGCCGGACACGCACAAGCTAAGTTGACACGTATGTAAAAATGAAATTTATCGAAATAATTCTCACTTTTGAACGTCAACACGTCGCAAGTCTGAATGACGTTTTGTTGACACGCGTCAGTTTAGTGTTGCCGTAACCACAAAAAAGAATATTAATAATTTTATTATATTTTTTATACTTAGACGAAAGATAATAATTTAGACCAATATTACGTATGGTTTCTTGTCATTGATGCGTAATATTAATTGAAAAAAGAAAATTTGCATGTTTTTATATTTAAATTCCCTTTTTTGTAGAAGCGCCATCTATTAACAATAAGAGAAATTATTTGTATAAAACGAACCCTTCCAAGCGCAGCCGTTGTGTCTACTTGACACTAGATGGCCCTATAAGGTTATTGTTAGTTATTTGACGACAGATGGCACTGTGTAGTATTTAAATTTTAAAAATTAAAAATATTTAGGTTTAGATACTATACCTAGCAACCTGTATGTTGAGCAGTTACTAAAATAGCAATAGGATTGCAAGATAATCTAAAAGCATTATTAAAATTTTGTAAAAATTGTTTAGGTCTGTCTGCCTGGGAAAATTAAGGAATTCAGACCGAATAATTCATGTACATGTAGTTTTGAAAGTTGGTACAGGTACAGTTATTTCTAAGGGTGTACAGATGAATATGTACTAAAAGTCCCCGAGGGAGGGACAAGAGCCGGCGGTGCAGTGGGGGAAGGGGGATAGGTCTCTTTTTCAAGGTAAGGTAAGATCTTTTTCACTTGTGTTTTGTGAGTCTCAACTCACAAGCCAGTGGCGGATTTGCCTTGACGATTAAGGCTAAGGCCCAGTTTTCGTCTTTCGAGTCACAAGTTGTGACTCGAAAATTATTTATAATATCTCTGTAGAGTGTAGAATTTCCTATACTTAAATTACGTCTAGGTAAACATATTATATACTGTACGATCTATACTTTAGGAGGTACAGAGTATTGAAGCCTAAAGGTGAAAAATTAAAAGCTTAATCGTTTTAGAAATAATTCTAAATAAAAAATCGGCCAAGTGCGAGTTGGACTCACCCATGAAGCTGATGAAGGGTTCCGCTGTCCGCAGCATCAAATAAGGTTCATTTTTATGAAATTAAAAGGTTTTTTACTTATTTTTATATTTCAGTTGATTTAATTTACTTTCTTTTCATTCGTTCATTCATTAGGAATGTGTTCATTAGAAATTAAACTCTATTGTAGTAGTTTAGAGGTAAAAATAAAGAAATAATCACGCGGCGGCAACCAGACGCGGATCCACGTTCCGGCACATTCACGTCAATGCGCGTTCCTGCATTCGAGAGGTTAAAAGAAAGTTAAAAGGTTTACCATTTATGACGTACCTATTAAAAAAAACTACTTGCTAGATCTCGTTCAAACCAATTTTCGTTGGTAGTTTTGAAACTTAGTAATGTAGGTAGGTACCTAGATCATTTCTTTACACTTATCATCTTCTTTAGAAGTTAGAGGCGATGGGGGGGGGGGGGCTATGGGACACACATTTACCTATACATTTACCACTTTGGAAGAGTTTCTCTCGTAAACTATTCAGGTTAGAAAAGAATGATATAAGAAACATCTAAATGATTTTCGACGACCTATCCATACCTAGATACCCCACACGCGTAGGTTAGATCTGGTTAGATGAAATTTTTTTTTTGTTTCAGTTGTACCAATGGGGATCCCTAAAATCTATACTAATATTATAATTCTGAAGAGTTTGTTTGTCTGTTTGTTTGTTTGTTTGAACGCGCTAATCTCAGGAACTAGGTACTGGTCCGATTTGAAATTTTTTTTCAGTGTTATATAGTCCATTTATCGAGGAAGGCTATAGGCTATAATTATAACATCACGCTGTCACTTTTAGGAGCGAAGAAACAGAGGAAAATGTGGAAAAAAGCGGGGAAAAATATTTATCTTTGAGAGCTTAATCCGTTGCATGCGCTGCAAAAATGGTCCAAGATACCCAAAAAATATGTACCTAGGTATAAAATAATTTTTCCTCAAAAATGTCCGTGATAGCATAATCGTTTTTACCTATACCTACTTATAAAATAACATGTTGACTGACTGATTAATCATCGCTGAGCAAAAACTGTTAAAGTTACAGCCACGAAATTTGGTGTACCTATAGGTAGGGTTTAGACACCCACTATGGAAGAAATTTCGGAAATTTTACCCCGAAAGGGGTGCAGTAGGGGTTGAAAGTTTGAATGAAAGTCCGTCATTTCTTAAGTTAGAAACATGAAACTTTATTTTTGGGCTACTGATTAAAAATTAATGGCTACGTGTGTTTAGGCTTTCTGGAAATTCTATCTTGTCATCTGTTTTATCTTCGTCATCTTTATCATTAACATCGGTGGGGGCTCCATTAGTACAAGCTCCTAGGCAGCCGTTACAGATAAGACTACACTTCGGCAAGAGTTTCCCCATACAAAAGAAAAAAAAATAGTCTTTCAGAGCTGCTACTTTCACAGTGAACTCTCTACAACTTACAAGGAACACGTACAGTGTACACACCCTAAAGTATTATCACTTATTTTTGTTACATTCTGTTTAACAGATATATTTTAAGTTTTCAAAGCTGGTAAAAAGTAGTAAAAATTAAAAACGGTTTAGATTAGAAACAATAGGCATTATAAATTATAATATACCTATATATTTACTTTACTCGTATCTTCGTTACTGTTACTATCGATCGACCTTAGTATTATACCCACCGACCCACGTACTTAACCTGAAGTATTTAGCTACCCTCTCCGAGAGATCGCATTTGGAAAAATTCACACCTCCTTTATTAGGGAATCGATTATCTGCTTCCTCGACTTCGATAGAAACAGGGATACATAAGTCGCGGAGCAGAAACGAGACAAAATAAAGCCTCAAGAGGTTCTAAGGACGATATCGAGTGTCAGCGCCCACCAATGAGAGGTTCTGTTATCCTGGGAGGGTGATCCTTCGGCTGTGATTGGCGGAGGGAGATAACGCCGTCGCCGCCCAGCCAGCCATTCCGATCTGATCGTAGGAGACAGACAGCATGTGTTTCGGTGATGCATGGAGGTTTTATTGTCGTATATTCAAATCAATTAACTTTCCGCAAAAAGGATTTATTATCCGCGTATTCGTAATTGATTTATTTTTTGGTGTTATCATAATGATTAATTTGGATTGATTGATTATTACGAGTATTAATTTTATTTAATTATCTTCGCTGATTTATAAAGTTTGTTTTTTAATGAGGTAGGTTTTTTAATTGCCAACGATAGTTATAATACCTCATATTATTACCCCGATACAAAATGAGATTAAGTATTTCAATTCAAGCTGAAATTATAATTTTTTGGTTTCAGAATTAAATAATACCATGGACCAATCATACATCATGTATAATCATACATCATGTATAATCATACATGATGTATGATTGGTCCATGATAATACTTAATATTTCTAGTAGGCAATATTTCTGAGTAGGTACGTTCGGCTACAAACCGAACTTTTTTTTGTTTAAGAACCTTTGCTGTATTAAATATTATAATTATACAATTTTTGTGTTGATTATAATAATTTATCCAAAGTCATTAAAATTTACAATAATATTAATAAGTACGCACATCAAAACAATATATTATGTACATAGTTGTGTACATACCTCATAATTTGGGCTAAAATTAATTTCTACTTCAGCTACAAACTTCTTCACTCTTTACCATAATAATATTATTATTCGGTCTTACATATAAAGCCTGCTAACTAATGCTAGCTTAACCAGTAGAGCAGCCTATAACCAGAACCAGGTGAATGTAGAGGGTAAAACAAAAAATATTGCCAATACGCGACCGCACTGTCGCACATCTTGCATTTGGCGGTGTTGTTTTAGGATTATTTGCCTTTCTGGTCAACAGAAACAAAAACTATTTTAAGGGGATTCAGAATAGTTGGAGAAAGAAAATTGTTAGATTTTGTCAAAGTAGAGCACCTAGAAAGCTGACATAACACTAAAGTTGATCGTAACTTTTTTGCTAATCTTTATATAAATATTGTCGGGTTATTCCATGTCAATGTTAGTTATGATCTATCTCTTGTCATCTGGTTCAGGAAGATCCGCAATCTGCATCTTGCTCTGCTCGTGTGTTAAAAATTTGGACAAGTAAATGTTGGGATCGCTCACAAGATTATCTCTTTTATACTTGAACTTAAACTAAAAGGATTAATAAAAAATATCTATAGATTGTACCTACTTTAAATACTGTATTCTGTATTTAAAGGTATAATACAGTCCTATCAACTTTTGCATCTAGGCGTTATGGAGCGTCACTAATATAAGAATGCATTTAGTTTTTTTTTTTTTTTTAATCTTTTTATTTTACAGAGGCTTTTAACACTCAGTGTTAATGTCAGCCTCATAGGTGAACACAGTGTCCCCTACACAAGGGACAGATCCAAATAACTATACAATTTTATTGCCTCTGGGGACAACGGCTCCGAAAAATACATTTAGTTTACAAAACACATTGGAAATCAAAAGTATTAGTCGCAACATCTTTCGTGTGCACTCTACCTAACAATAAGCTTAAACGAAAGTGTCCCCGTTTTTGTGTCGTGTACGGTATAGCCAAGGATTAGCGCAGGAGCGAAAAATCCCTTTAAAGGCAGCCGATACAAACACTAAACACGTGTCTGGTCGGCTACTTAGTACGAGACTTAGTACTTTGTTGTAATATTGTTACCTTCTACTATTCTTTACCTACTAGTTCAGCTTGAGTGGTTACTATGTTGGTAATATTATGTGGTGCTGGTAGATGTTATAGATTTTAATAAAACAGAATCATCTACCAGCGCGGCCTGCTTAATCTTTTAAATGAGTTTCAAGATCAAGTAAGTTCGGTAGAACATTAGTTAATTAAATAGATGTTTATCTTAGCGGCCAGAACGAATAAATGTATTTGTGTAAACGCGCGTGAACTGCAAACAACAATACAAAGATTACCCGGAGACGACGGCCGTTGGCGCCAAACGCAGACTCCATTTGCAAATCACAAGCAAAAAATATTCACAGATAAAAGAGCAATAGATTTAATGGGAAATAGTAGACATACACTGCAATATAGGTCCGGTAGTTGGTCATAATATATTTTTAAATATAGGCACAGAATAATATATATTATTAGATATAGGTTAGGTATTCAGAATGCGTAGTGATTTTAAATGTGAATTAAATAATTCAGCATGTAAATGCTGTAATAAGATATTAAAAAAGTTCAATTCAATTTTGTTCAAAAATCTTTTTTTTGCATGAAACATGATGAAAAGTTATAGCTACAGTTTTGCTACGCGCTACGATTTTTCGTAGCGCGAGCGCATAACGGTATTTTTACATCCAGTTTTTAACAACATAATATTTAAGTATTTATTAATACGTAAAAAATATAAGAAGGGATAATTTAAAATTCTCCATATTTCGCAGCTGCCTTCGAAGTTGTAAATACTCGTACGTGTACGTTTTTTTGGCACACTCCTTCTGCCTGATTAGAGTTCTGACAAGGTCTGACGTAAGGCAAGGAGCCGGTGGACCACACGGGGGGGAAAATTAACCGAAATCCGATTTGATGGTGGTTCATTATTAGCTAACGATGTGTGAAACCCTGTGTGGCCGCGAGTGTCGATTTTGCTATGGTTACCTTTATTCCGAATCAGGATTACTAATGTTTACAAATTATCTATTTTCATGATCTTTATTTTACTTTGGGCATGTTTTGATGTATGATAAACATTTTTTGTACGATACTCGAAGTCGAATAATTGTTAACAACAATACCATATTTTAGGAATATGATACTATATTATAGAACAAGCTATTGCCCGCGGCTTCGCTCGTGTTAAGAAGTATTATTATATACAAACTTTCATTCCCTATTTTAACCCCTTGGTGGTGGAATTGATCAAAATCCTTTCTTAGCGGATGCCTACGTCATAACATCTACCGCATGACAAATTTCAGCCCGATCCGTCCAGTGGTTTGGGCTGCGCGTTGATAGACCACCATGTCAGTCAGTCACCTTTGAGTTTTATATATTTAGATATACAAGTTATAACCTAGATGTTATTATTTCTGTTCTTATTTATAGCAGACAATATTATACTAGTAAGTAGTATTCTAGTTAAAGAAGATATCTTGTAGATATTATATTTATGACATGAGAACCATTATTCATTACCATTCAAAAGCTTTTAAAGTAACATCTCTATGCCATCATATGACGTCACATAATTACCCGGGTATGCGCAGGCGCAGCAGCCCCCATGTACAATGGCGCACAGCGAGGATGTTCATTTATTCGCCGTAATCCGATATTTTATTACTGCTCATTGTTTAAACAATTGCGTAAGTGATTGTACCCGGCCGGGGTTCTGCACCTTGCTGGGACGGCGGTGTGCGCGATGTGAGCAGTCAGAAATCAGAATACAATGGTATGGTTGGTTTGTGCTACCAACTTTGACTGCTCTTTTTGAGCTCATGGTGTAGATCAAATGTTTCTACTGTTATCGTCGCGTAGTACTTCAATCCTTGCCGTCGCCGTGAATCCTTAAACATTATTTACTAAAATTGGAATACTATGTGTGTTTTGTTTTATACGTTTGGTTGTGTTTACGAAGTTATCATTTTTGAGATGTATTTTAACTATGATTTTGAACGATTTAAATATAAAAACCTGAAACGCACATTATACCGACTATACAGGGAATCAGACAAATAAGTGATAATAATTTAGGATCTGTATGAGTCCCATGTATAATAGTGTTCACTGTAAAAGTAGCAGCGTTGAAAGAGCCAATTTTTTCACTTCTGTATGGGAAAACTTGTGACGATATGGCACTTGCCCATACAAATCACAAAAAATTGGTTTTTCAGGGCTGCTGCTAGCTAACGCTGCTGCGGTTTAAAATAATTATAGACAACTTGACGTTAAAGATACGAAGTACACGCTACTGTGTAAGCCTTAAATTTGGATGTCTATAGCATGAAGCCGTCCAATAGAGTATTGAGCGGCATACGTTCCGCGTTACCCGGGGGAGAGACGATCAGGTTACCGCTGTCGGCCCCGCTCTACATGTTCCCCAGCCATGCTAGGGGGATGGTACGCTACGGACGTTTTTTCTACTTCCTTATTTTGGGAACATCAATATGTATTTTAAATGACATGACTTTATTAGGATAAAGTCTGACTGCACTCATTTTTATAATCATCAGAAGATTGTAAAGATAAGCGCAGTTTATCTCTACGATATTCATTTTCACGAAGTAACGAACTAACGACCCTGTTGGCAATTAAAGTCTTACGTCACGACGATTCTAATCTTTATTACGTTTTAAACTGTTCGCGAACTGAAACCCAACCCCGACGGTGAAACCGATACGATTCCAAAAGTAAAAGTAGTCGAAACGAAAAGTACCCATTCTAGTGTCCGTCAAAATCACAATTACATGGAGTAGGAGAGCGAAAGCGACGCGTCTTCGATGACGCAAAATTTGGCGCCAAATAACAATGCGGCCATCTTGAATTTCGTGCAATTACCGATTGCGATGGACAACTGAACTCAAATAAGCCAGTAGAATTAGAAAAACCTAAGGAATTTGGATCGCACGTCACACAAAAACAATTTCGTATTCGCAAAATCGACTTATATTACTTACGTGGTTTTGTACAAGGACATTTGCGAGCTACTCAACTGACAATCTATTTTTTTTTTATAAAAGATCGACGTATTTTTTAAACAAGTCAAGTGTACAGGGTACAGTGAACACAGGGCCCATTGTGTCAACGTTTTTGTTCGTTCAACTATTAGATAGATATACAATTACAACTAAAAATCCCAGTGAATTATGCAGACTGTATGAACTATGAAGTATTCTCTATAATTTTACTTTAAATCTAGTAATTATCACAAGCACTACTAAGTACATTCCAACAAATTCCAACTATGTTGGAAGTGTTGCTATGAATTTTAATTTACAAACACAGTGCTTAGAATATAACATGAACGTCATGAAAGATTAGATATTTACGAATTAATTTTACAAGTAGAATGCTTAGAACATAACGTGAACATAATAAGTACTGATAATAACAAAAAATAATACGGATCTCTAAAAAACAAAAAGACTTTTTAAGCTTTTTATTGCCGCCGCATAGGGGAGGAGCTTCCTAAAAGGTTTCCGTGTCGGTGTACATTTTCCGTTGTTTTCCTTCAGAAGGGTTGGGAAGCCGCACAAATTAGACAGGGCTCTTTTGTTTTTATTTTTACTTATATTTAAGTGTTCCTAATTCTTATTCCGTTCGGTACATTCGTCTGAAAGAAACCGTTATAACTAGCAGTAGGATCGCCAATTTTGTACATCTTTTATTGCGTGTATCGAAAATTTTATATAGTACGGGTGCCCTAGAACAAATTTTTTTGTGATTACTAACAAGCAAATTTTTTGCGAGTAGCTACATTTTGATAAGACTAACAACATTTTTATTTTCGAAAAATCTCGAAAGTGGTAGCTAACAGAGATAGAAAGGATTTCATACTTTGACTTGATGGTCCTAAAATATGGATTGTTTTATTTGTCGGACAAGGTTATTCTTAAATTATATAACTATTAACCTACCAATACACAAAAAATCAACTGGTTAGGGTTCCGTTTTAGGGTACAGTAGTCAACCAAGTTTTGTTGATTACAGAACCCTAAAACGGAAAAAAATTTGCTTGTTAGTAATCACAAAAAAAAAATTGTTCTAGGGCACCCGTACTAATATCTTTCTATTTACGCTAATAAGTTAAAATGATGTCGAAAATATTATATTAGAAAAAACTTAGTATGTATATTGTCCAAACCCCGAGGCGAAACACAACACGAATGTTAAAAATTTGAAATTTTGTCTCTAGCCCCGGGAATCAGGATTATGACCATGCGTTCCTCTATTTAGGACCTAGTGCATAAACACGTCCGTGTCTACCTACACACAAGGTGCCGGTTGGCAGCGGACAACATGAAGCAACCGCATGCGACGTCAGACGTGTCGTCGCGACACTACTGGCTTGTATGTATTTCTATAATTTCATAGAAATTGTGTCGTTAGTTTTTTGCGTTGGGGAAATGCGTTTACGCATCCCCGGCAGTCTGGGGAAAGCCACCGGCCACCGGGGTATGTGGGACTTCCTGGGGGCGGAGGGCCGCACTCGGGCATACCCACCAAAGCCCCAACGGTGTTCCTGCTCTTCCGCTTAAGGCAGAGCTACGGGAAGGATATTTACCCTGCGGCTAGCGACACGAAGCTAGCGATACTTTCATAGAAACACATAGAAACCAGTAGTGTTGCGACGAATTAACGTCGTCTGCTGCAACTTCATGTAGCCGGCTTCCAACTTGTACTTTAAAAGGGTGAGTTCCATACCTACTAGCATGGGCATAGCCAGGATTCTATATAGGGGGGGGGGGGGGGGTTGAAACTCGTGACTCGTGAGCATTAGCGACCGATCGCTCTTGTAGGATCGCTCTCGTATCTGCCCGTACCTCGCTACGCCCATACCTACTAGTAGAGACTAGAGAGCAACGCTCTAGATGTCGTTTTACTGTTTACATGTAACAGGTGACGCTGAGCGTGTCCGAGCGTCACGCGCCGTCACGCCGGTGTCACGTATCTGGTAACGTGACACGTCATGTCACACTGACCATATTTGAGACACAGCTACGCTTTAATTTAAATCATTCAGTAGGTACTCGAATATGAAACCTCGCGGAAGAGATTGCCACTTCATCATCTGGACTAAGTTATGTGGACTATGTTGGAAAATATTATATGAACTAGGCCTGGGGCAACCATACGGACATGTCAAACAACTGCAGTATTTGATGAGTGGTCATCGCTAAAATCAATATACGTCTACAATATTAATACTAATTATACTACTATACAATATCATAATTTATGCGAAACTATATTATGTCTATCTGTCTGCCTACACCTCCAAAGTCTTATTAACAGTCCAGCTAGATCGATTCAGCTACAGTCTAGACTCTAGGTCAGTGGTCCCCAACCCTTTTTTCATGCGGGCCACACACATGTTTTGATCTTGGTGTCGCGGGCCGCAACAAAAATTGTTCTTCAAAATTCACGATTTAAAAGTGAAAAACAAATTAACGACTTTTATGATGACTACATTATTTTGCCGGTGGGCGTGAGTTTCAAAATGGTTTAACATCACTCGGGCCACAAATAAAGTCTCGGCGGGCCGCGGGTTGGGGATAGCTGATCTAGGTGAATTGATTATATTAAAATGTTTGCAAGGGAATATTTTGAATTAAGTACGGGAAAGGACACAGGATCTCGGAAAAATGCACTGTTTCTTCGCAATAAAAAACGGCAAATAGAAGTTTTGGGCAGCATCTAGTCACCTAACACCTTTCACGCTCAATTTGGCTTAAAACTGTACTTTTCCAACTTGAAAAAATCATCAACCACTTATCTTTATGAAAATGTTGATAACTTATTTTTATAGAAAATTTCACTGTCTATTTAGTTATCAGAGAAAAAATAGGATTTATAGAGTATTTGTACATTAAATCTCGATACCTTAACAGAGGTTTCCTTAAATTCCAACAGTTTTCCAGTTTCGAAGCTTTTAATTTACGAAACCAGCGATAGATCTAATTATAAAATAATAATAACCTATTGACAAGATCCTTAAGCAAATAGTTATCAGAAAAAAATATTTCGTTTAGGTATTTAACTTTATGTAATTTAAATTCAAAGAATGAGAAATATCAAAGAAATATCAAGGAATTAAAACTTTTTTATTACCTATTTATTTAACTTAATTTAATATAATAATAGCTTCATATCATAGAAGAACACTTTAATTAAAAAAATTGTGCTTAAATATCAACAAATCTTTTGTTATTTTTTTTCTACAAATATTTTAAAACTACTATAAATCGCTGCGCGCAGAGCAATTCCAATACTCCGCCGCAGGTTTGTATGGAAACTTGAAATAAGGTGTAAACGCTCTTAATCATCTACAAATGGACGCAAAAGCCTTTAACCTATACACAAAAATCATTATATTATGTACTACTTTACTTT
This sequence comes from Plebejus argus, assembly GCA_905404155.3. NCBI lineage: Eukaryota > Metazoa > Arthropoda > Insecta > Lepidoptera > Lycaenidae > Plebejus > Plebejus argus. Next base: position 6,550,921 of record FR989927.1, on the reverse strand, counting down.
ACTGAGTTCGTAGTAGTACCTACAATAATGAGTTTTGTGTTTATGTCGGGCGAAAGTAATATGTTTGTATGTTTGGGCGCGGGTTCGGTCTCGGTCAATATTGTCACGGCTCGAGTGCTGTTCGGTTTTTAGTATTCCGGTTCTTTTCGATCCACCTTGGCCACTAAAATGTCGCTTAGGTTCACTATTTTCCGAAAGGAGAGATTAAAAAGTTGAAATATGATTACTGCAGTTGTCCTTTTATCAGTGACGAATCTCAGAGGGATGTAGCCCATATAGAACGTAGGAATTTCGATTGAAATATTTTTTCATAATAATATGCAAAACTGAATCTCATTGAAATTTAGCTATAGGAACACCATGCACACAACACCAAAAATGGACATGTTGGAATTGAATGTATAAAACTGAAATTAAAACTGTATATTATATTAAACTCATCCATATTCCATGCCTACTATACTAGTAAAAAACTTAAATTGACTTTGTATGGTATTTTACGCAGAGGGAATCCATGGGGGCATTTTCTTCTCCATACAAGATATTTTAGGACCCCGATCTAATATAATGCGCTTTTAAGTGCGTGTACATTTTGTTTTGTTTGCACTGACCCGCGGTGTTTGTATTGTATTGAGCGTCATGTACTTCAAGTGGCAGGACTTGTGAGCTTAACTGTACATGCATTATAATATCAATATCATACGGTAGAGTAACTTAGAGGCGATCTTAAAATATAAATCGCATGACAAAGAGACAAGTTCAACGCGAGGATGACGGGATATCATAATATTATTTTACTCTCTAATGTTATCTGAAATCCTGCCAAATTATGCGTTTTATGCGTATATTCTACTCGACTACTGTATTTATGTGTCACTTTTAGCCTGATACTCACAAAATATAGCTTTTACCTGGTTAAAGTGAAGTGTAGCCGGCAAAAGAAAGTCAAAGTATTTTTAGTTTTTGATCATTGATGTCCTTTTATATCTCAAGATAATATATTACGCGATAAAATTTAGATTTTATTTAATGTAGGTACTCGTAACGTACGTAATTTTAGACTTATCCTTATCTAACTGATCTCAATTACGTTCTGTTTACAAAACAAATTTAAAAAAATGTGTTTGCGTTGGAACCGTACAATTCAAAGTAATAAAAACTATGCTACTGTGTGTTCATACTCATAGAAATAGATTCAGCGGTTCCGTTTATAACAATGTTAGTATCATACTAACAATGTATTTCCTATGGACGTTATAACTTACATAATATTATAATACTAGATTACGCCCGCGGCCCGCAACTACGTTGCGCCAAAACTCGTTCGCGGGAACCGTACATTTTCCCGGGACAAAAAGTATCCTATGTCCTTTCCCGGAACTCAAAGTATCTCCGTGCCAAATTTCAGCAAAATCGGTTCAGCGGTTTGGGCGTGAAGAGGTAACAGACAGTCAAACAAACAGACAGATTTATATTAATAGTTTTTTTAAATTCTAATGCATATTTTATTAATACTTTATCTATAGGTAGGTATACTTACTATCCTGTCAGTTTCTACTCTCTATGGTGCTTGTTACGAATTAGCACTTCCAAATCTAACCCCCTATATTCTATAATGAATAATCCCAAGGAGCATAATGACCACACGTGGCCTCGTTACCCGTCAGGTGAATAGCCCATAACGCCATGACAGGAGCATTATGCAGCGTGGGGTTGAGAATAATTTGAGCAAAACGCCGCCACGCGAACAATAGTGATTGTCGAGAGCCACGCGACTTCGCCCATTACGAGATGAAAGACTGTAATTACTGGGAAAATATTATCAAACTTAGCCGGTCGCCTGCCGGTTTAAGTAACTGGATTATAGAATTTGGCTAAAGTAATATTAAGTGATTTATATTTTAGTAAATATAACAGAACATAAACCACTTGACCAATTTTTAATCATTTAGCCCCTCTCTTTAAAAGGTGTGTGATGACTAGTGACCATCCATAGCGCATGGCAAGATCTCTATCAAAGTTTGCAAAAACATAAGCTCAAATACCTTCTTCCTCAGGTAACCAACGTGAAAAAGACTAAGGGCCTGTTTTACCACTCCCTAATAAGTGCCGGGTAGGCTAACTACCACTTAACTTGACAGATAGAGTATGGAGAATATGACAAAAAAGTTGTAAATAGCCTATCCGGCACTTTATTAGGAAGTGGTGAAACAGCCCTAAGTAAAATATTATGAAATAGCTACATTTATGTTCAATATAAATTATTATACATAATCATTAATTTATATTAATATTATGTGCACCTATTTTAAAATAGTTGCAATAACAAGAAGAAACATGATATTGGTAAATTGAATACACGGCCAATTGTGGCCAGGATAATGAAAAATCAACAACAATGTAATGTACCAGGCTGACATACAGTAAAATGATTCAACTGCACTGATTTCCACAAAAACCAGATGTACGAAACCCGATATACATGTTGGTGTTTTTTACGTATTTTCATGCTTCCCTTCCGCTCCCAACCAGGGTTCTACCGCATACCCACCTACTTAGTTAAACTAACAAAATAAAAGATTTCAGTTTATTTTCATTACCTACTTGCGTACAATGTAACGATTTTGTAAGTCTTGTTAACTTTTTGTAGGCTGTAGTTATAGCGCAAGTGGTTGCTTCTACAGCCTATGCGGCATTCATAATATTATGCAGGGATGTTGTTACGTAGGTAAACTAATAAATTATTAATTAATTTGAATATACTTAGTTATAGCGTGGGTCCAGGAGACTGGACTAATACTACGCTTAACCCGAAAGACCCTTTCTCTTGGGAAACAATGTAAAGTAAAAATGTATGTTGTATATTATGTACTAGCGACCCGCCCCGGCGCGGGCGTCGCACGGGTATAAAATATATAGCCACTGAAAAAGTTATTAAAATCGATAGCCTATGATCCTTCACGTTGTTTACATCTTATATGTGCCAAATAACATAAAAATTACTCCAGTAGTTCGCGAGATAAGTCCTTTCAAATAATTTCAAATATTATTATGTTCAATCAAAATATACAAAATATACAATAAACTTGGTGAGTGCTTAATAAAATGTTCAAGTAAATAAATAATTCGGTAATATGAGGCGTAAACATCTGAATTTCAAATCGTTCAAAATATATTTACGCCTCCAATAAAATATAATTTTGAAGATGATATTTTAAAACGATATTCAGGTTTAGTTATGAGCTTTTATTTGTTTTGAATTTTTTGATGCGTTGACTCTTTATATTTTATTTATTGAAGGCTTCACGGAAGTTCTTGATATAAATAAAAAGAGGATTGAGTTATGTACCACAGGCAGAAAAATTCAAATAAATTTTAGCCAATGTTTGCAAGTATGACTATTTTTAAGTTGTTAACAAATAACTCGACGAGTTCTTACTTAAAAAAATAAATATTGAAAATTGGGGGTTTATTTGACCATTATAATATCTACTATTATATTATTATGAAGCACAGGCTTTTTTTAACTTTAAGAAAAATTGATATAAAATAACAAGATACATAATATTAAAGATTTTTACTAAACGAAACTACAACGATGATGTCATACATTTATACATAACAATATATACAATTTAAGTTAAAACTTTTATTTGTATTACAAGTTGCAACACGATAATAAAAGAACAGATACTTTTTAAATTAATCGGAAAAAAACTATGTAAATTAATTTTTCAATAATTGTATCATCACCTCTCCCGGAAATGCATCGCAAATTACATTCGCTTCTGTAGTCCTCAGGGATATTACTTCCTATTCCTTCCGCCTGCGCAGCGTAGGGAGGCAGTAGATCTAAATAATCATGGATCGCACGTCCTGAAGAAAGTTTTTTATCCATATTAAAAATAAGTTTTCACTTAGAAAACAATTGAACATATTTTCTGCAGACTCTACGCTACGCTACACTGTCCGCAGCGCTGTGCGTCCTGTGTGACGGCGGGCTGCGGTCGGCGTGCGGTTGCGGTGGCCTGCTACAAGTAACTTATTCATCATCCTGTACATAGAACCTTTATTAATAAACTCTATAAATGAGGTAGCCAAGAACGAGTCTTTTTTAATACCTCGATCGTGGGAATCGCAGACACAATAGATATTCAATTGTTATACGGCAGCCGGGTGCCGCTTGGGGATTGATGGGTTAAATCTTTATAATAGAAAATTTACAGCGGTATTTCAACCACCCACTTTTGCATGAAAGATGGCATCATAAAGTTATGTATAGATGGCCCCTTCACGTTGGGCTATGATAGACAACTAATGATAATAAAACTGGCTACAGCCACAGAATAGAAAAGTACTATTAAAGCACATAATATTGTTACGAATGCGGACACGTAGTGTCATCTAGCGGCAACCAGGCGAAACCATCACAGACAGCGTAAATCCCCTATTCAATACCAGATGCCGCTACTTGCATGTTTTTGTTTATTTGCGCGTACACTCTGGAATTTTCCCACGGTTGTTTACATGCTGATGCAACTGTGGAATTTTCTCGTACGGTCTAGAGCTCGCCTCGACCCGTATAAATATGGCAGGTAGACGAGCCGCGGAGCCAGTCTTCGGATGTTTTCGAGTGAGCGATAATCAAAGCGACTTCGGAAGTGAGAAACAAGTGACTTAGTGAGTGAACCAGTGATAGTGCTTAGTGTTTGAACTTAGTGCATAGTGTTTGAACCTAGTGCTTAGTGTTTAGACATAGTGATCTAGTGTGTATAAGTGTAGTGTAAGTGTTAAGTGTAGTGCAAATAAAAGTCTTCAAGAGAGTCACCAGGTCTTTTCCTCCGAATCATCGAACCTTAGCACGTAACAATATGCAATCGACGCTGATCACGGGCAATCACAGACGAATATTACATTATCCTTATTTACATTCGTAGCCACTTGTATTGGTGCATAAATCATAATGGCGTGATCTAAACGTAAGCAAATTAAACATAACGAAATAATTATGGTTATTAATATTCGTCAGATTCATAAATCAGAAGAGGTGCGCTGTATGCCATTACTTCATTTTAACATTCATGCGATATTCTCCTTATAAATTCTGTTTGCCTGGTACTCAGGTGTAAATTAATAATAATAATATGACGTCATTACTCAATATAAAATCATCGTTTCGTACTACATCCGACCCGACCCGAGATTCGTGAAAATAGAGGTCGGGACTTGAGAGTAGAGTGAACTATTTCTATGATAGCTGACGCACTGAATTCTACTTCCATCACTTTACCTTTCTCTATAAAACCTGAATTTCAGTTCGTTTCAGATTTGGATACAAACCACGTTTGTACGTCCATGGACGTAAAGAAAAGTTAAAGTTTATAAGTTTTTCATGAACTTTAAATTTTAATTGTATATGTAATAAATGAGCGTAGAGCAAATAACTTTACACTATTTTAAACTTGCCAATATAATATACAAGGAAGTTATATATAGAAGGAAGTTAAAATATGTCACAGTCTACCCAACAGGGAACAGCTCAACTGAGTAGGCACGTAGTTTATTTTGCGAGGCAACTGGCAGCTTCGTGAATTTGCCCACAAAATGCTCTTCAAGTACACATCAAACAAAAGGGCCTTTTGATTTGTTTGTTTCCATTGCCCCTTTTAATGGAGCAAACACGAAAATGGGTTGTGTTGGCTCAGTCTCGTTTTTGGGAGCTCAATTATACCTCATTATGACCTAAGTAATGGCCGTTGATTAAATAACATCAATTATTTTATAGGTACTTACACTATTTTACTTACTGCTGAAAATAACGTTATTAACAACCAAAATTAGAATAGACATTACATAATATTTATGTGTATCTTTATATTTTAAGTTTTACTACGTAATTCAAGGAGTGGTAATGCTGTCGTTTATATAGGTTTAAAAATAAAAGTACAGGTGGGCTGTAAGAATGCTGCCCATTCTTTGAGTGTTAACTGCATTTCTGTAAACGCTGAGCTCCTGCTTCTTATGATTGATGTCAATCGTAACATCGAATATCAAATGTGTGAGAGCTTTCATAATTTTCATGGGAATCACTTTCGATGATCGCAACTATCGAATGTTGCTTTTAACCAGCTAAAAGCCGAGCTATGTGAGGGCTCGCGTCATCACACCTTGACTGACTGATGATAACACATCTAAGTACATAATATAAATAACAGACAGACATGACGAATCTATAAGGGTTTCGTTTTTGCCATTTGGCTACGGAACCCTAAAAATTACTATGCTAAAGCACAAATCAATACTAGGCGTGATAGTTTTTCCGTATAGTGTACCACAAAATGTACAGGTTGTGGGATATACTAGGTGATTACTGATTACTCTTCTGATAATACTTACCAATAATAAAATGTATAAAGAAAAATGACGTAAAAATACGTCCAGCCGTGTCGTCAAGAGCGATCACTTCGGGCGGAGTGTTATTTGCTTTGATCCCGGAAAGTACTGGGGTGACATGAAGCGGGGGCGGTGGGCAAACAGCAGGCGCCGGCCTGACGAGCTGCCCACCTGCCCGAGATGACGGCGGCGATCGATAGCCAAACTGCGAAACTTGGCTAGGATTTTTTTTATATAAAGCAGCTAAAAGTAATAATTCAATTACAATTTAACTGGTGTACGAAATGCTACGCTAACTGCCACGAGTCTTATACAGAAATGTGTCGCTTCGACACCTTTTAACGGCAGCAATGTAGCGCCCTGTACAGCTTGAAATTTAAACTCTTGCAGTAAATTGTGTCTTTTTCTTCGCTTTCTCAAAAACAGTAAAATATAACAAAACCATACTTAGATATAAATCATTTTAAATATTACTAAAAATGGCGGCGATATTATTACTAAATACTTAATAAGTACAAATTACTATGTATTAAGTATTTAGTCATAATATTAGATATACATTACATACGTATAATGAAACGTATAATGTGAATGGAGTTTCCTGTAGGGGAAGTCACTGTTTGCTCTCCACACCATCCGTCACATCGAGTAGAAGCTACTTCACTTCGATTTCGAATTGACTTCGCCGTTATAGGGTTCCGTTTTAGGGTTTAGTAGTCAACCAAGTTTTTTTGATTACAGAACCCTATAACGGAACCCTAATGAGCTGATTTTTTGTATATTGATAGGTTATTAGACTTATTAGTTATATAATTTAGGAGTAACATTGTCATACAAATAGAACAATCCATATCTTAGGACCATCAAATCAATTAACTATGAAATCCTTTCTATTTCTGTTAGCTACCACATTCAAGATTTTTCGCAGATCAAAATGTTGTTCGTCTTATCAAAATGAAGCTCACAAAAAATTTGCTTGATAGTAATAAAAAAAATTGTTCTAGGGCTCCCGTACCTGCATGCCACTCAAATGGCAGAATATAATATTGAAACAATTTTATAGTTTTACTAGATGACCCGCCTGCAAGTCGCAACTCCGTTGCGCCTAAACTCGTTTATCGCGCGGGAACCGTACATTTTTCCGGAATAAAAAGTATCCTATGTCCTTTCCCGGGACTCAAAGTATACGAGGTAAGAGACAGACAGACACAGTTTCTCATTTTTAATATTAGTATGGATAACCTTTTGTAATGCAAATAAATATACTTATCTCAATTTTCTTATTGAAAGGATAATACAAACTTAAAGGAACAAAGTAAAAGTTTTTATCCACCTTTGAGATTTAAATAGAACCGTGATCAAAAGATAACAATAAGTAATTAATTAGTAGTAGCAAGCTTATCTAAATCTAGAGTCAAGATGCGTTAAACTTCGAAGTGTCGAAGCAGGCGCTTGTGTTTTAAAATCTAGCCTGTAAGTTAAAATTTTATCTTATTATTTTGTATTTCATGTCTTTATGCTAGCTAAAAAATGAAATAATTAAAATATAATACGGTCGTTTTCGCTTTTTTCCGTCAATAAATTTCATACACCCATTTCGGGCATTTATGAGAAATGTTTGCAATTTGTAATACCTGAGATCCGAATCGAAGTTTGCTATTGTTTAATTAATATACATTGTATTTTTGTATGAAGACTAAACAAAAAATATATCAAATATTTCTTTTGATTTTTTCTATATTTTCGTGACCCCTGGGAAAGTTCACGACCTTTTTATTGACCTTACTTTTTGATTTTAAGGAAAAGGGTTAAGTCACTACCTGCTAAGCAATCTTTTGAAAGATGTAAGATGTCCTAATGAAAAATTTTTTTGAGAAAAGGGTTAAACTTGGCAAGAAATTCTTTGTCGTATAAAAATGGTAATAATTTATATGAACTTACTAATAATTGTATTTTTGGGATAAAAATAAATATTTTGTGGTTCGAAAAAATTGCAACTATCGTTTGTGGACAAATGGGTGCGAGAGTCTTGAGCGGCGGGCAGGTCAACGTGAATATCAAAATATTATAGCAATAGGAACAGCAAAATGGTTTTTAATTAGATAGATTAACTTTCGCTATGTTTTCATAACTAAAACATAATTCATTTTTTAATATTATTTTTCAGTGCCAAATTAACTTTAAAAGTAATAAGGCGGGGCTCGTAGCATAGGTGTAGAGCCTCTACGGCTTTCAACAAAATTCCTCAAAGTTTTTGTTTTCTTTCCTATGATCATATTCAACTAAGTATAAATGTGTATAAAAAAATACTTATGGCACTCGGGTACTGCCGCGGTAAAGCTATTGCATAGAATTTTTTATCAACTTATGCAATTATAATTCGCATACGTCTAGTCGCATGCACACAAACACCGTGCGAAAGTCTGGCGAACTTGAAACGATGTTAGAATGTTAGGTGTCTTTCGTTACGGAATTTCTTGATTCGGCCGCCGCGCTCATAGCCCGCGATACAAGCTATGCAGTGTAACAAATAAACATAATATTATGAGTGGTTTTGTTCTCCAAGAGTGACCAAGCGTCTATCCAGGCCGTTAGAAAGCGCGATATTCGTGGGACACGCCGATGTGGTGAACCGCGAAGTCTCACCACCGTACAACATATAGCTTGTATCGTAACAAGCTGGTTGCCGTAGCTTCGTCTGTATACACCGAGATCAAACGCTTCGAGAGAAGGAGATCAAATTTAATAAACTAGAAGTTATAAGAAGATATCCATTATCCATACAAAATGAAGTTAAAATGTAGAAAAAGGTTAAATACAAGTATAAATATAGTCTCGTAGACTTTTATAGACGTATGCTTTTTTCTAACTTTTCTAGCTTTATAAAAGCTAGAAAAGTTAGGGAAAACGCGTGTACGCTTATAAAAGTCTGCGAGGGTATCTTAAAATATTATGTATGTTCATGTACAGTAATGTAATATTTTGCTATTTACGAGTATGTTCGAACTTCGAAACCACGAGATCGTCGGGATAAGTAAGAAATTTTTCTGACTCGTTTGGTGGTTTCGACCAAAGTATACCACTGTTACCAATAAAGTTTTTTACGCTTGTCAATATAAGTTGATTGGTAGCAGCTCCACAATTAAAAAATATTTCTAAGAACCGAATGCAGTGTTGGTACATGTGAAGCTTCAGTACCAGGAGCGCATGGCGTAACGGAAAGTCGCTGACAGCTGATTGACATCTCACTCGGCCGACAGCGGGCATGTTTATCTCATTCCACCTCATACAAATGCGCTTATATTCATACAAAATGCGGGCACCCTTATTACGTAGCACGTAAAGTGAAGTTTGCCGTGAATTATACAGTAGGTGTTATGTTGTTATGTTGGCACGACATTACTAATGTATGAATGACTAACAAGACAGAACTAAAGTAAATAGTCTAGAAACGCGCCAGCTGTGTCCGGTGGACTGCTTTTGTTTTAATTCCAAATGGGATTTAATTGAAAATGTCGAAACACCGTAACTTTCATCATTTGAATATGCAGGTGTAGTCAAAGATTTCAAAACTCGGTATAGATGACTGCTAAGCGGACTATTTTTTAATATTGCATAACAGAAATAATGTATTCTAATGAATAATAATGGAAATAAAAATACCATAATTTTCTCTTGGCTCTGTACACAAGCAAAAAAAAAGCTCATGTTATTTCCTCAAAATTTTCATCGTTGTTTTTCGGTTACAATGGCAAAAATTCACACGAGCTTGGTGCGAATAATAACGTACCAAATTGAATTATTCATTAACTACCCACTTTGGCTTATTCTATTGAGAATTGAGCAGCTATAAATAACATACCAAGATTATGGTAAATAACAATAATTTACAGAAAGTGAACAACGACCGAAAGTCAGAGGTCACAATAGTTTTCAAAATTACAAAATATTTCATTGATCGCATTGGGGTCATTTATACAACACAAAGGGGTTAATTTTTGACGTTTGGGTTAAAAAGGTTGACCCTTTCTACAGCCATTGTTCAATTTATGAGAAACTTATAATTCGTTACAATAAAAGAATTTTTTTTCGTATTATTCGAAGTAATTTAAAACCGCGGAGCACATGCACCGATGACTTTCAAAGAAAATACATTTTTTACGTTATTCCCTAAATTTCGGCGCAAAAATATCGTGTTTCGTTCATCTATATCGGCATTGAGCGTAAAAATATATTTTCGGTCGTCCGTTTTGTTCGGGCATGTGTTAATAATACTGTCTCTGTGATTCAGTACTGACTTAATGAGTTGGTGGTGTGGACAATCGGGTAACGATGCATTGTTCATTTATCACTGGTATCGAATTTATCACTACCACAGTACAAAGTTATTTTCTGTTAAAAAAAGTTCTGCAATTTAAATATTATCTCTATGATTATCATAATCAATAGTGTCTTGAAGTATTATAGGAATGCCGAATGCATAAAACACATGCAAGTTAATTTTTCAACCGAGGTTAAGGGGCAAAAAGTGTACGACACCAACTAAGGACACCAATTAGGTACCTCGCCCCAGGATTTTTAACCGAAAACACCCTAGCCACATTTCAAATGTCAATTAAAAAAATAAACGTTCTAATTTTAAAAACCGCTCATTAAAACGGATACGCCGAAGTGTCCCGATGCAGTTGTTAATGTTTTCGAAACTAGGGAACGTGGAACAGGAGGTGTCGAATAGCAAAAATATTTATCGTGTCAAAGGGTTTGGCTGCCTAGTGGCTCTCCTCGCCCGTCACTCGTCAGGATGGGGGCGTGTTCGCCAGATATAGGCATAACAGAAGAGTTAATGACATAAAGCTTTTCGCTCATATTTTTTGGCTCTATCTTAATTTTTAAAGAACTGATTTTCAATTAAGGAGCAATTTCAGCATTCGATCAGATTTTGTGCAAAAAAAATAATGTGTATTTGTTTCTGAGCAGGTAAAAGTTATCTGATAATAATTGAAAAATCAGCCCTAAAATCGTATTTAGGTACCCACCCAAGCTTTTTACTCTTTATTAATAATTATTATCAAACATTATCCTAAACAATAAAAATTACTAAACTAGACACTAAACGTTTTTATTACAAACGTTTTTTATTACAACTAGCAATTTTGACGATCTCGATATGTTTGGGTTTTTTATCCAAATTCATAAAGTATATAATATCAGTCCCCTATCTTTTAACATCATTAAGCTGACAAAGGCACACGCTCTACCGACTCTTATAATATTCACTACATAAACTACCACCAAAACAATTCGTTCATCAACCGACAGATCACACACGTTACAAAAAGTTCTAAAGAAAAAACACAAAACGGCCCCGAGATAAAAGTCCTTTGCTTTTATCTAAAAAAAAAAAGGAAAAATTAAAAAGAAAACTTAAGGCCGCGCCACACTGTCTGCTATCCGGTTTCCGACATATCGGGTTACCCTCGACTCACTCAACTGATGGCTTTACTTTTATTCGGGGACGTAAAAAATTATAATTTTTCCGAAGAAATATTTATCATTCAGTTCAAATGGCTCTTTCAAACGCTCTTCTAAACGATTTCAATTTTGACTTAGAAGCTTAATATTTACTACATATTTAGCTTTGGGGAAATGAAAAAGAAACACTAATTGTATTCATACTCCTTGATCTAAAATTTTGTGATAATTGCTGCGCAGCACAGCTGACAGCTCTAACGGAATCAGAGTAGAGTAGCAAAAAAATGCATCTTTTAATTTATAGATGTAAAGCACTTGTAAAGCATCAAAATAAATAAGTTTTACATTCACATCAAACATACCAACCGTAATGTAATTGTATGAACATTTTAATCTTGGCCTTGACCATGGTAAGTAGGTAATCGGAGGGAGTATGTTATGATAAAGATGTGACACAACATAATCCTTAATTATTATAATAATTACTAATTACTAGCAAAACGTTTAATTAAACATAACAGCTAAGCTTAATAAAGTTTTTATAATAACGGACCTAGGTGTGCGAGGATATAATATTATTATTATGGCACCGGTTTAGCCAATATGGTCATTTGCAACGTCTTAAATGGCATTTCTAAAATGATGTAAATTTTTAAGTAAAATAATATACTTACTTCATACTTGTTGAATGTAAATATGTAGTGCTAAACGAAAGGGTTAAGTAAACGAAGCGGTCGACAGTAATTATGTTATAGACCTCTTTAGAATAAAGTTTGATTAAATAATAGACGTGTCTTGTAACTGCATAGAGATTTTATATTTTATTTTTACAAGAAACCTAGTACCCTGAACTAAGAATTCGATCTTCAATCTTCAAAAAATGTTATATTATCTACCTGTTTTCTGTGTCACTTTTCTGTCGGAAAAAGCTGGGAGCTCATCAGACTGCTATGTAAACCTTTTCTATCTTAATCGTATTAATAAAATTCAATGAATCGTGATTAAAGGCTCTCTTCGTAAGATGTTATCTGTCTGTGAATAGAAACAGGCGTTACTACTGACATTTATTAATTTTTAGCAAATTTTGCAATTTTTTCGTAGGACAGGGCTAGATATATATTTTATTGTACGATATGGATTTTCTGTACCTGCCACGTGCAATGTGCATACTCTATGTGTGTGGAAGTGCAAGGCAAGCTCGAGAAGCGCACACTCAGCACGCGCCGCGCTGCCGTGGGAATGTTTGTTCTTATCGACCTGCGACTTATTATTAAGTTATAACAAACAATTATTTACTTACGTCAATAATATTTTGCTGATTCCCCGTAAAGAGTATCCCAGGATTTGTAATTTGATACTGGTTCTTCTGGTGTACCCTTTAAAAAAAATCTATATCTAATAAAAATATTTATAAAGCTGAAGAATTTGTTTCGTTGCACGCGCTAATTAGCGACCAATTTTTACATATTATTTGGCACAGATATAGAGTAGTCAGTAGACCACGGGGAAGGACAAAGACTACTTTTCTGTGGAAAAGTTACGGTTTCCGCGCATTTCCTCCTCTACGCGGGCGGAGCCGCGCGTAGATTATTATTATTTATAATAATGAATCCTTGCGTAGGTGGAACCTGTTACCGCAGGGTCGGAAGCCGTCAGGGCCCTGTCATCCCCGTCAGAGCCCCGTCAGCGGCCCGCGCGGACCTCCGCCACTTGTACGGCCTCCTTCCGCGCCGCTGCCTGACGAAACGATAACGACATCGGAACGACCGCGACATGTGGTATACCTACGACTTTTATAGATAGTTTTTTGTTACTATTAGGAAGCTTATGGCTTTACTAATTCATCCCTATTAATAAGTTATAATTAGGGGCGTCCTCGGAAGCTTAATACATTCATGAAATGAATAGTAATTTGTTTAATTATTAATAGTGAGTTTAGGTAACTAAATGATCACAAGGGCTACTGTACGACAAATATCTACTTTCTCCCAATTACAATAAATTGGGAGGTAGTTCAATTGAAATGTTTCGTCTAACAATACGTTACCGGCAGTAAAAAATTAACATTCAGAGTCATACAATATTTTAGTAGTTATCGATTTGTAGGGACACCATAAGTTCAATATGTGAGAGGATGAGTCCTGCAATTTCTTTTGTTTTTTATGCCTGATATTTTAATATCAATAATTATACTGATTTGATATCGAAAGCTGTTCATAGAACTTAGAAATTAGAATCTAGCAACTAGAACATAATAATACAATCGTTTATCGTACCGTAGTTCGGTTATTGGTACCTACGTCTAAGATCAAGATCAATTTCAACATAAATTAGGTATAATCAGTTCTTGGGGTACAAGAATTCTAAAATTTGAAGAAACATAAATGCAGGTTTATTTATTTTACAATCTAATCCGCGTCCTATTGAACTACAGACTAGTAAATGTAAATGTCATTAGATCTTTCATGACAATACCATTCCGTAGCAGATATTCATATCCCAGATGCTTACTCCTACTTGGCCACCGTACAGTAACAGATACAGTGTATAATGGTGGAACCACCAACATCGCGGGCAGCGTGGCTTAATTTATTCCCCGTGGGCGCGGTGTGGGGTTACGGCGTTGCTCGCCCGGGCCCGCGGGACCACTACACACAGTTCACAGTTATTTTAACTTTAATAAACCCTTATGTTATCGATATAAGGATCGATTTCGTAAAATCCAGAGGTAGAACCTCGATGGGTCTATACGGGTGTGAAGCGCGTCTTGTCGTCGTCATATTCATATTTCTCGATAACAAAATTTTATTTTGGGGCTGATAAGGCTTTTTGTGGGATTTTATTATTTATTATTTTTTTCAAAATTGTATTCCTCAACATTATACCGTATACATTGTATTGAAAACTGTTGAAACATTGGTCGTCACCAAAAACTTGTGGCTTACAAAATTACAAAATTTCAATCCAAACATCTTAATTTTTAACAGCATCAACGAAAATATGTATTAATAAATTTATATATCTTAAAACCATGTACTCTTTCATAAAATTAATAAAAACATTCCTACGCGAATTCAATAAATATAATCCATGACAAATTGGGAAGTGTAGGGTGCCCGTGGGTGTGATTGTTATCGGACAACAAGTGTTCACAATTGAATAACTTGTGAAGGGTGGTAGTGTGAAGTGGCAAATTAACAAGCTTTTTCTTTATCAATCAGCACCATCTTAATATGATGTTGATTTTATTATAATTACAGACGATTATTATCTACCCACAGACCGTGACGTCGCGAAGAGCAATTTGATGTATACAATTATTTTTAACGTTTTCTCAAATTGCGTTACGTGCAAAATTTTCTAGCTATATAACTCTAACAGCTAGTTTTAGCTTTTAACTATTGTCCTTTTCAGAGGCTATATTTTCACGGTGCAATTATGCTAACGCGCGCTTTCCTCGGTCATGATTGCTACTTGCTACAGTTTGGACGCGCGGACGTACAATTTGTCGTAAATACCTGATGCTGCTCAGCTTTTTACATATTAAAAGTAAGTATTCTACAAAAGACTGTGGGTCCGTTGACCCTGATGGGTAAAATTGTACGCTAACTTAGCCTGAAATCAACTGAATAGCCGCCACATCCAGCGCTTCACATAAGAAAATATTATAAAAATATTATTAAGTTACAGTTAGTGGGCCCGACGGACGACGTCCCGTCATATCTATATGAAATTTAAATTGTCAATAGTGTAATGACATAATTCTATACGGTGGTAAGGAATTCTTAAATTTGCTAATTATTTATTCAACAAAATATGCACTTATCAATATAAAAAGTAGACATTGTCCGATTCTCAACCCTGGCTGATATGCTCGCTAAGATGCACGAAAATCGGTCGAGCCGTTTCAGAGTTCAACCAGGCACACCGTGCCACGAGAATTTTATATAATATTTTATAATATACAGATTATATGTATCACCGATTTGGTAGCACCTACATACAAACGATAATAATATTATGTGGCTTATAATTTCAACAACTGTCTCAACAAATAATAGGGTGCGCTTAAGGCGTGATTGTTATCGGACAATCTTGTAGCTCACATTTGAGCTAATTGAGCGATGTGAGGGGTGTTGAGTTATTACACTTTACTGCACTTATTAGCTTAAAACATAAGCATCGGAATATAATTTATGATCATGTTATTATGTCTGCTCTCATTAAGTGATGTGTTTATTATTTTAGTTCCTTTTGGTATTTATCATTTATAAAACTTCGGGAAAGTCATATAATACTTGAAGGTGATTATTAGGCTATGAGAATCAGTCCTGCATGAAAAAAACCTGCACTTGGCACTTTGGTATGAAAAAAAATGTTTTTTTTTTTGCATAAAAACATCAGCTTTATGTTACAAAAGGCCAAATTTACCTTAATAATGATTATATCGCTTATCGACATAATAATTATATTATAATTTACATAGAACGACGAGTTCGCACGTGTACCTATAGAGAGTCATTTGTGTTATCGAACTTATCGTGTATCGATATTTCTACGATTATTTATTAATTCCGACCCGAAAAGAGATAAGCAAACGTTTCGGATACAAACATTTTGAGATATTTTTATTAAGTACCTAATTTTCTAGATTCTTAGAGATACTGTCAATTAAAGAAGACGTAATATGCATTATTAAAATGTAAATCCTAATGAAAATTCATAAGATAAAAATCTCAGAAAAATATTTTAAAACAAATACGCATCTATTATATTTTCTAAATGTTTGTTTTTAAAGCACTTCTCCGCGGCGAATAACGATTACCATCAAGATTGCGAAGCTGTCTAGAAGGTGTAACAAAAATAAGTGATAATACTTTAGGGTGAGTATGTGTTCCTTTATATAGGTATACCATTTATTTTTCCACTTTTGTATGGGGAAACTCCTGAGGCTGGGGTGCTTGCCCATACAAACCCTTTTGGCCATTTGGCCTTTTCAATCTATTTCAAAATTCAAACGTGATTTCAAAAATCACGTTTCTTGTATGGAAGCCCCCCCTTGAATATTAACTTTATTTTATTTTTCGTATTTGTTGTTATAGACAGCGGCAACAGATATACACAATCTGTGCAATTTCAGAAGTCTAGCTATAGCGATTCTTGAGTTACAGCCTGGAGGCAGACAGACAGCTAGGCACTTGAAATTTTCACGAAATCCTTAGTAATATTTTTACTTTAATAACTAATAATAAAATTAAGATAAAGTAAACAAAAAACACAATATTTTTGTCTACCTTCGCTCTATACCGGTACGGAACCCTTCGTGCGCGAGTCCGACTCGTACTTGGCTGATTATTATAATTAATTTTGTCGCAGATATTTGCGATGCGCTGCGAAGTTGCAGTTATGGGTGGGAGCCATAAGCCGCAATCAAAATGTTTGTATTCCTAGCAATTTTCCCATAGGCCTTAAAATAATTAATAGCACAGGCTGCGCCTAGTTTGGGGGAATGTAAATTGTAATGCTTAGTTTGTATACCTACCTGTACCAATAACACGGAAATAAAGATATTTGAATTTGAATATCGTGAACATTTTTTTACAGAGAGCAGATATTGTCCAATATCCGTCAAACGCATGTAGCAGACGCCCGCAGTATGTTAACTTCTCCACTTATTATCCACAATATTTTAATAACGAAGATTATGACCGTAGCATATGAACATCAGCCATTAGAGTTCAGACACACCCTCGGCTCAGCGCCCCTCGCCCCTTGGGGGTCCATTACACGTCAACAGAGGGAACTTGATTAGATTTATCACTTGCGGCTTCTGGACTGCTCCAAACTATAAATTATAGAATTATACTTTTTAATGGCTTCATTTTATCAATCTCTGGAGAGTCAATTAATTGGTTGTTTTTGACACAATAAGTATTGTAGGTATTTTTATAGAGGCAAAAAGATGAAGGTCTTGAATTGAGAGTAATGCTTACGCAGTAATTCACATTCAGGGCTTCCATACAAGAAACTACGCCCGTACCGTTGTTCTACTTGGACGTAAGAAGAACTTGAACGCCATACGTTTGTCACTTTTTAGCCTGTAGGTTTCGTGAAGACGGTCTTTTGGCCTTTTTTCACGTTGGCCATGGGGGATATCCATGATTGATGGATGATTGCTGAGCTAGGTCTATAACATGCACAACCGAGCATACCGCTTTACACGTTCGTAATTTCTGCCACTGTTCCATGAAGGGTCAACAAGGAGAGGACGCATAATATGGTCGCGGACTTGTACAGAACCATCACTAAAAGCCCAGCTCGCCATTTCAGGCGCGTTTGTAAAGTATGTTTATGAAGCATATCTAATGTGTTAAGTGGAGTGTCAACGTCGGTAGACATCCCTGAGGGAATTAGCGCGAGCCAAAACGGACGAGACAGAGCTTCCGATATGAAGGGCTCGGTAAACCGATTTGTCATTGAACTTCTATGTCTATGATAGGTGTGGATTTTATGATTGCCTGATTTTGATATCCGCGCTGGTTTGTATAACCAGCAACACCCAAAATAAATACCAGCTGAACCAATAATAATTATGAAGTTTTTGTAACAAATATTGTTACTAGGCTAACAACACCTTATATTTCGTTGAAGTTTCACGATTGTAGCACTGGTACTTATGAACTAACTACATAATATATCTATATTATGTGTAATGTGTTATATAATATGTAGGTATATGACGTACATCGTGAAATTAAAGGGGCTTGTATTTATTGTAAAAATGGCTCTAATTACTGGCTCTCCCATTAATTAATAACACAATAATTAACTTAAAAGTTTCGAACCCTTAATACGAGCATGTCGCCTCACCACTCCCAACAGGAGTGTTGAGTGTTGACAGTTCGCTGACAGTGCGTTACATACAATTACTGAAGTATCACAAATAATAACCCGTTAGTGACTAACAAGCTAGACGAAATAGACCAGTCTATTCTGGAACATCGGAAATGATTCCAATCGTCTCTTTGCGTTTTGTTCACGGCTGCGCGCGCCTGAGCGACGGTAACCGGACGCCCGCTGCAGCGCCGTGACGCCGTTTTGACAGCTGTCAGATGGAACGGACATTCGAATTTAGAAGTTACATTAACTTTTTTAAAATAGTTATCATACGTAACAGTTTTAATGTAATAGAAGATACGTCCATGGGCCCACTTGCAAAAGACAATCAGTCTGGGTTATTGCTTATCATTTTTGCTAACATCCCGATTCCTCTTTTTAAAACACAAAGTACAAACATGATATAATCATTGAACTAATAACCACTTAAAACTTAACCTGTCAATTATAACCACAACATTTTTATACATTAAACAAAAGAAATAAATAATGGTTAAATAGATTATTCGATACTAATTAAATATGTTTTATTCGAATTAAAGAGCCAAATTATAATTAGAAGAAACAAACAAATCGGTTTCCGTGAACTAATCACCGACAGAACGTGAAGCAAAAAGACAAACGGAATGTTTTGTTATCGAAAGCTAATCGTTCACATAACGAGTAATTACGCTACTATGTTAAATAGGGTTGTCATGACGAAACAAATAATATTATAAGGGATCAAATATTTAAAAAAATAAACTTATCAAATAAAAGGCTTACCCACTTACCCAGGGCTGCCTTCACAGCTGAACTAAATAAAAGAAAGAAGCAATGAGAGAAAAAACTAGCTTATTACAGAAAAGGACAAACAGCCATACTCAGAAACATTTCATGGATTATTTTCTTTCAGTAGTAAAATAATTTAACTTACCTCTCGAATTACCGAGATGTCAAAATTCTATTGAGCCGTCAATGCCCGAGTTCTATTTAAATTTAAATTAAAAAAATTTTTTTTTCAAGTTTTCCAAAATTATGCCGATCAGCAACGAATTTGGTGCATACTTTTTGTAGCCAACTTCATACTTTTAAAAATAACGCATCTTACAAACGAAATTAAATGGTCGGTAGGTACTATAAGACGGACTTGCGTAGATCTGGGTTAAAGTTAACTCTGAGTTAAACATCATGACATCTGTATCACTCAGCAAGTGAGTGTGTTGATGTTGATGATGATGTTTAACTTAAAGTTAACTTTAACTCAGATCTGCGCAAGTTGGCCTAAGTCTACCAGAATCTGATGGCAAAAAGTGAGAAAATGAATTGACTCTAGCAATACCGGGGTAATTGGAATAAAACATTTTGATCATTTTTAGGGTTCCGTACCCAAAGGGTAAAAACGGGACCCTATTACTAAGACTTCGATGTCTGTCCGTCTGTCCGTCTGTTTGTATGTCTCCAGGCTGTATCTCAAGAACCGCTATAGCTAAACTTCTGAAATTTTCACAGATTGTGTATATCTATTGCCGCTATAACAACAAATACTAAAAATAAAATAAAGTTTATTTTTAAGGGGGGCTCCCATACAAGAAACGTGATTTTTTTGGCCTTTTTTGCTCGTAATCAATAATGGTAACAGCTACGCACTTGAAATTGTCATAAAATCCTTAATTGTATTTGTACTTTATAAAATAATAATAAAATAAAAATAAAGTAAATATTTAAGGGGGGCTCCCGTACAAAAAACAAAATTTTTTTTCTACTTTCGCTCTATACCGGTACGGAACCCTTCGTGCGCGAGTCCGACTCGCACTCGCACTTGCAAATATAAAAATTTATCCAACGATCAAGGATATTTTTTATTTGCTGTCAAAAATTGCCATCAGATTCTGGTAGACCTACCTAATATGTACTATAATGTATATATTTTGTGCCGGTGGCTCGTTATGGTGTCGGTGGGGTTCAAGAGGTTAAGTAGACAAAAAATTGTGTTTTTTGTATTTCAGAAGTCTAGCTATAGCGGTTCTTGAGATACAGCCTGGAGACATACAGACGGATGGACGGACAGACGGACAGACATCGAAGTCTTAGTAGCAGGGTCCCGTTTTTACCCTTTGGGTACGGAACCCTAAAAAGTACTTAATGATCTTTCATAAATAATAATTAAACAGTAAAAGTCTTCTCTATCTAAGTAATTACTGTCTCTGCCGAAAGCTCTACATTAACAAACTAAAATAATGATGGAGTCGCGTATTCAACCCTTGTATGTTTGATTATGGCTCAATATGTTGTATTTTCGTTCGTAGACACAATACACCGCGAAGTTAATTTTGACGCTGCGAGTATTCAGCGTAGTTTGTTGTAGGCTGTAGCTCATTGTAATGATTACAAATTCTCTTACCAGTTATAACAATATTTGCTATATTTTGCTACGCAGAAGAATAAATAATAAATTATTAATAATGTTTACAAAAGTTTTTTCACAAGATAATAATTCGTTTCACATCATTAAAAGTACGTAAATTAATTTGTTATTCAGGCGTCGTCAGGAGGACATATTGTAACATTTACAAATTGCATACATAATAGCGAAAATATCAGTTGTGTGTCAAACGCTGGGCAATAACTCATCGTTTCACGCTGTTTAAGTGCCGCGAGAACTAAACAAGCGGGACATTAGTTTAAATTAAAACAGCAAAGGCCGCGGCCATTTGCATTCCGCGTGATCGTCTGTCACGTCGTCTAGCCGGCTCATCACCGAGGCCCCGATTAGCGCTGCCTGGTGCGAGCGACGGGCGGCAGCGGACCACTAGGGCTGCAGAAGCTGCTGCAATCCTAGTTCTTCCTTCCCGTCTTTTAAATTTGTAGGGAGAGAGACTCATCGGCGGAGTCCATCAATGTCCCGATTGGGTGACAGTGAGAGGACGGAGGAAGGACTAGGGTTGCAAAATACTCGCTATTGCCACCGCCTAACGTCCAAGCGGTAGTAATTGCTGAATTACAGTCTACACTGAATTAAAACTAATTGTTTACATTTTCCTGTTTCTAATTTAAAGCAGTAAAAATCCCTTAAAAATTAAAATATGAAAATATTTCTGACAAGTTTTATTTACTCTGCAAAGCGAACACAAATGAAGGTAATTAAGGTTTAAGAGGAGTCCACACCGCCCTTTTTTCCATACAAACGCGGTTGTCCTGTTTCCTCCCTGGGTAATGCCGGTAGAGTTATAATTTTTTTCCTGAATATCTATGGCCACTAATACGATGTCCCTGTTTTTTTTTCATAATTAAGTTATAAAAAAAGATATGAACGTTCAAAAACCCAAAAAAATTGCCAGATTTTCCGCTGTGTTCAAACATCCAGAAAACAGATTTGGCTAGATTATAAAAAAAAAGAATTCTCTATCGCACTTTGCGGTATAGGCTTGAGGTAACTGAGATAGCAATAGATATTGCGAGTACTTTTTTTTCATTTCTCTTGACCTTGGAGTATCCTCTTAACGCTATCTTCTTCTAAAGTTTATCGAGTCGGGTAGAGTCTACGCGATCCTTATTCAGTACTTAATGTAGCTAGTTGCCACGTAGCATATCACATAGTTTATGTCTAGTGCCTACTACTTACTATTACTTAGTCGTTGTCTACACTACTATTATAAAGAGGAAAGATTTGATTTTTTGTTTGTTTGTTTGTTTGTTTGTTTGTTTGTTTGTTTGTTTGAGTCGAATAGGCTCCGAAACTACTGGACCGATTTGAAAAATTCTTTTGCTATTGGAATCTCACATTATTTCTGCTGAACATAGGCTACATTTTATTTTGGAAAAAAGTAGGGTTCCGTAAGATATTTGAGTTTTTCGGACGCAAGGTGTAAAAAATCAGCTAGAAAAGTTACTTATTTTGCGTACGCTGCCTAAACTATAAAAGATAGAACCATAAAATGTTCTAAGTAATTGTAGATCTTATAAATATCTACAAAAAAGTCCGCGACACACTATACCTATCTATGTCGAGTGAGGCACAATAACCATTTATTTATTTAAAAATCCTAAATTTTTTTTGGACTAAATTTAAACGGATATATTTTACTCACGCTATTAATCCTTATCAAAATAAATTATTTTATCACTAAGTACAGTTTATGTAGATAATATTTGGTCTTTGAATGATTAAAATTGGACGTTTGGTTCTGAAATTATGGCGAAATTAAAATATTACGATAGTGAGCGTCACCAAAGCGCGTGCGGGAGGAAGAAAATATTCTGTTGTAGAAATGAAAATTCTGTACATAAAAGATATGAAATGACACCCGAAATTACACCTTTGTCACTACATCGCTATAGAAGCCAAAAATGTGGTTAGTTTTTTGTCTGTCTGTCTGTCTGCCACTCTTTCTGTCTGTCTGTATGTTTGTTCCAGCATCACACGAAAACTACTTATCCGATTTGCATACGGTTTTCACAGATTTGCATACGGTTTTCACAGATATATTATATTTGTCTTCTTCCAACTCAACATCTGGTGTATAAAAATCCTCCCCCCCTCCCCTCTCAACCCTCTCTGGGGACCAAAGAGGGGTCAGATTTTGTATACAACTTTTTTCTTTAGTGGACTTACTTCATATTAGGTATTAACTGTGTTTTTCAACTAAACATCTGGTGTATGACCTTCCCCCCCCACACCCTCTTAGGGGACAAAAGAGGGGGTAAAACATGTATCTACTGATGATAAAATATACTTTAAATGGCAAAACAACGTTTGCCGGGACAGCTAGTTTTCTATAAATATTTTGAAATAAAGATGTTTCGATTAAAAACTTTATTGTTTTTATATGATCATAATTAATAAGCATAACATAAAAGAACTTCTTGTGTATTATCCTAAATTTTAATAAATTATAATAATTATTATTAATTTGATATCAGATTACACCAATTAAATGATAAAAAAGCGTTCTTTTATATTTTTAAATAGTGTTCAAATCATTTCAGAGTGGATTACGCGTGGATTGTGGCACAAACTACAAAGTGGTCATAATGAGAATATAATTTGTATCAATATTAATCACGATCAATTTATAAGAAGTTATTCTTTCAAAAACTATTTATTTTATTATAAGAAAATTATGTTATTGTGAACTTTTTAAGAGAAATTGAATCTCGTGGAAATGAGGCACCACATAACATAGGTATTAGGTACGTTAGCTGTGCCATAAGGTATATATACCCGCGGTTTATTAGGGAAAATAAATTATGATATTTTTACCGCATTAATCAGAAGCCTATGTGTTAATCCAGGGTATCAACTAACTCTATACCAAATATTATTAAAATCGATCCAACCGTTTAGACGTGAAGTAGTAACATAAAACTTTCGCATTTATAATGTTAGTGTGATGTGATTCCTGCATTAGAACATGCAAGTAACTTTGTAGTTCGATGGAAGAATATCTCTTTATACCACGACCGGACTTTAGTAGACCATAATATTATTTATTGAAGAACATAATAAACAATATGCTTACAGACTACAGTATATTGATATCAGGCCGTTGGTAACTTTCCTTAACTCTACCTTCTCTACATAGTCGTCTGTAACCTACACCGTAGTCTTATCATTAGATAGTCTGGCAGGATGATGTCGTCTCACGCCTACCTCACTTCCTCTGGCGTCTGCTCTCCTGGTACCAAAACATGACTGTACCTAGCCCAAACAAACGACCACGTAAGTGCAGTGTAGCCAATGTTACTTGCTGACTTGCAAAAATATTGAATGTGCCACGATTTTCGATTGTTGTTATGGCTCGAAGAAGAACGAGCCATCACTTTGAGGTGTTTTACTATGTTATTTTAATTTATGTTTACTAAAATATTTTAAATAATTTTTAGATTTTTTACTACGTAAGTTTGTATACAAAAAACTATGAAACTGGAATACATACATCGTTTCTGAATCTTGGCATACGTACTTCTTGCGATGACATCACCACTTTAACATCGATTAAAATAATTGACTGCACTTCTTAGGGTATGAATACATTACGGAAACTTGACCACTCGGCGCATTCTTGAAAATTGGGTTACTTGGATATTAGATATTTCTTGCAGCCTCCTTACATAGGCCCAAGATGGACCTAAAGATTAAGTTATGAATGTGTAGAGACCAGAAATATTCGTCAGTGATTGCTCATGACATCGATAGAGAATCCATTAGATCTAGGGAGCTTTTGAGCTTTTTATATAAGCAAACAATATGGTTTTCCATCGTAGCCCAATATGAACGTCGTTCTTTATCTAGAGGGTGTGGTTGTTTAATCTTGTTGCTTCTAACAAAAGTTATTCCCCCAGAAGATTATTTTTATCTCCCGCTATCATGACCCAAAGTAGACAAATAAGCAACTCTTACCAGGGTAGCATAACTTTATTAATGATCAATACACCTGAGTTGCCACGCGACGCGGAGGGCGCCACCCGACACCGACGCGTAATTTGAAATTCGAACCGCGCCGATAATGTCTGTGTTGCCAGTGCGATCCCGCTTCAAATTATCCGTAATTTTGAATGGGGATGCTCTGTTGAATAATTTGATTATCTGTGCTGGCTGGGGTGATTTCACTGTTGCTGGCTGGTAACATAATTAAATCTAATTAATAGGAAGTAGGCAACTTGTTCCTCTAAATTGATTGATCATTAATTCATAGAATTCGTTTATTACAATTTTACAGCAATAATTTACTGGTATAGGTCTACCAGAATCTGATGGCAAAAAGTGCGAAAGTAAATTGACTCTAGCAATAACGGGGTAATAGGAATTTTGATCCTTTTTTCATCTTATAGCGTCTGATTCTGTGTGTTAAGCATGCAAATATATACATTAATTATCCAATTATCAAGGATATTTTTTGAAAATTTGCTGTCAAAATGTGTCATCAGATTCTGGTAGACCTATACTTCCCACGAAAATTAAATTTCTCATGTACGTTCATAATAAACTAAAAGTTTTATCTTTATTGATATGGACTCTACATAGGCACTACTAATATAATATATTCTGTGACATAGGTCTTAATTAAAATATGACTGTAATACAATATCCTTAAATTAATATTTGCATATTGATGTTTTACCTACATAACTAACGAGTGCATCAATTGGACAATATTATAACTTCCCAGTGCAGAGTAACTAATGCTCAGAGCAAACATAAAATATAAACGAAACAAAAAAAAATAACTTTTCGTACCTAATCCCTGAATTGCTGTTAGGCTAGGTACGAAATTTCCTTTACTAGAAAATTCAATTATTGTTACTATAAAAATTACTTTGTTACTCTATTTATATAAAAATAAGTTAGGCTGGATACTTTCTAGTTACTAGTTAAACACTTCTAGAGTGGCATTAAAACTAGGAAGATGAAGCAGTAGGTACTTTTAACTACTGCTACAATGCGTGGTTTTTTTACCCCAGCCTGGATCTACGTCTAGGCTTGTAAACTGCGGGCTTACTTTGTCACATGATTACGGGGGAATGGGGACCACAGTGTTGAACATGTAACACGGTGTAGTACACAGTATAGGAACTAGGGACAACCTAATCTATTGTAAAATAGATTAAGAAGTAGTAAATTGTAGCGCACATCTTTTAATTTATAAATTGCAGCTACGAAAACCAAACTTTTTTCAAAACTAAAACGTGTCTAAATTCAGTTTACTACATTAAAAATCTAACTACCATATTAATTTATAAATATTTCAAGAAAGATAAAAATTTCAGGAACATTCAAGAAATCGTAGCTTTAATTTTACGTAGCGAGTAGCGACTCTACATTTTAGCCTGACGTTAGGTAAACCTGAAATAATTTTTTTTAAATAATGGAAATTCTCTATTGTGTGTATACTCTATATGTCGGGCGTGTGGCGATCAGCAGATGTCGTTTGTCACAGTAACTGCACTGTGGGCGCGGGCGGGGGACTCAATTAGCGCCAGCATTGCGACGCATAATTACCACTTCGGTGTACGCTGAAAAACAACGATATGGTCGTACACAGATCAAAGACGGATTTTATATGTACAATGTTACATCTCCTATTGATATATTGGACATCAATTATAGGAGACGTTAACATTTAATTCTCAGTTCGTGGAAAATAGATGTAGTCTGCTAAAAAGTCTGCAGAAGGTACCTACTCGTACTTCCTTCTTTCTTGGAAGATTGAAAGTCAAAAATCTTCATATGATGAGAAGGAATCTTTACACCTTCTTATTCCACCATGTAATTAAATTCCAAGTTAGCATTGTTTGAAATGTTTTTACTAGGCTTACCTTGATTAAGTTCAATGGCAATCACGATTAGGAAGGTGACTTATAGAATAGAAACGGTGATCTATTTATGATAGGTACGCAATTCTTACATCACCACAATTTTGTGTTACTCACATGGTACATAGAGAATTAGAGCTGAAACCTACGGGTTCCATTATGATTTATCACCTGAATCATGCCATAAAATAAATCGTGCATCACAAGTGACTAAGCTGATGATGTGACGGAAGCTGTATCATACTTATGTCATCCTAGTCCTTTTTCAACACCACGTTTTGCACATTTTTTAAAAGACGAAATAGTATAACTTTTGCATGCCCCAAGTGGCCTATGTGCTGCAAACCTAAACTAAAATATGTAAGACCTATATCTTAGTTCCTACACACATAATATACAAAATAAATGATTTGATTTGAATTGAATAGAGTTTATAAATACTATAAATGCGAAAATCTATCTATGAAACGATTTTGATGTTTAGTATGGAGAATTTGAGATACCTTGTTTTAGTCCCGGAAAAAAGACATAGCTATGAATACATTTTATCCCGGAAAAATTAAATATGTATGGTTTTTAAAATACTAATAAATTAGAGTTTGAAGGTAGAGGCTTAATTTAAATAGTACTCACTGATTACATTGTATAAGATTAAAGATAAAAAATATGGGTCAGCGACCGGCAAGACTATCGCCAAATTTGTCAATTAATGATAAATACTTTGTTATCAATAGAGTCGTATGATTTGTAGTAACCAATAATACATAAGTACATCTAAATATATCTACATACAATTAATCCATATCCATATTACTAATACTTTAAATGCGAAAGTGTGTCTGTCTGTCTGTAACCTCTTCACGCCAAAACCGCTGAACCGCGATTTTTCTGAAATTATAGTATGAGTCCCGGGAAAAGACAGGATACTTTTATCCTAGAAAAATGAACGGTTCCCGCGCGATAAACGAGATTTTTAGCGCAATAGAGTTGACGGCGTCATCTAGTAACTTAATAACTGTATTTTAAAAAGATAAAACCGACTTCAACATTGTACGTAATTGAGAATTAAAACTTCCTATCACCAAAACTACTGAACCGATTTTAATGAAACTTGCACTATTCCCTAAGTTGAACAATACCTAGTACAATAAAAAAAGAATCATTTAAATCGGACTTGTAGTTCCGGAGATATGCGTGAACAAACATAAAACATACATACATACATACATACATACATCCATACATACACTATTGAAATTTGGCACATTTGTTCAGAAGCTGTTATAGATTAACATATACAAAAACTGGGCAGTTCTGGAAATATTACATACATACGCGTCGAATTGATAATCTCCTTTTCTTGAAGTCGGTTAAAAATAAACATAAAAGGTAACTATCGTAATTCAAAACTGTAACAGATATTAATTACACTTTTGATTTTATTACGACTTGCCTCTACTTAAATGGCATTTCGAGGTCATAAAGCTTAAGTAATAAGTATACTATGTTTAATTTGAAGTCATGTATTTTTGCAACTGATACTTATTTTTTTACTTATCGGGTGTGAGTTGTAACTCCGTTGTTATCAAAATACCCGTTCATTCTTTATCATGTCATAGAAGTGGACTGTTAACAATAATATGGACTGTTAAAAAATTTAAATAAATAGTTGCTTAGTGTGTACCTAAAGTTTATGAAATAAGTGTAACTTCAAATAGTATGTAAATAGTGTACTTAGCTCTATCAAAATGTTCAACTACAAATATATGAGTAAAGCCCATTTGAAGGGATTTAAAAATTATAAGGTAAAGTAAAATATATTATTATTAGGTATTTTACTTTATTTAAGTGTTATAGTTTAAGGCTTAGATACATATCTTATTTTTATTTGTAAACTGTTTTCATGAAACATTACAACTCTTAGATTACGAAATTCACAATTTACGGGAAAGGAAATTAATAACAAAACCAAAACTTTATAACAATCTATGATCAGTTTTGTGACTAGCCTCGTAGTTTAAGCCTTAATGATTTTTTTAAAATAAAGAAGTGTAGAGTGATTTTATTAATAGTAACAGACAATAATAGTTAGGATAAAGCAAAGGATTTACAATTTTATGTATGTTTTGTTACTATATGGCAGCGGTCAGCAACCTTTTCGTAAGGCAACCTTTAGGCAGGGGCCACAAGGTGGCAAAAAAAACTAAAGGCGGTCCGCAGGCCCTACATACTCGTATTAACCCTAAAATCAAAATCCTAGCAAGCCCAACCTATAACGCATATTATGAGGGCTTTTCTAGACCTTAATTTTAAAAATAAGTTTGAGCCCTTCTGATGGATGGCACTAGTAAAATGTGAGCTGTCAATCAGTAACAGAGAATATGAGATAATTCAAATAATCGGCCAAGTGCGAGTCGGAATCGCGCACGAAGGGTTCCGTACCATCATAGAGCAAAATTAGGCCATAAATTGTGTTTTTTGTATGGGAGTCCCCTTATTTTTTATTTTATTTAAATATTATTATTAAATATTAAAGTACACATATAACTAAGGATTTTGTGAAAAATTCAAGTACCTACCTGTTGCCATTTTTGATATAGAGCAAAAAAGGCCAAAAAAATCAAGTTTGTTGTATGGGAGCCCCCCCCCCCCCCCCCCTAAATATTCATTTTGTTTTATTTTTAGTATTTGTTGTTATAGCAGCAACAGATATACATAATCTGTGAAAATATCAAATCTCTAGCTATTACCGTTCTTGAGTTACAGCCTGGAGACAGCAAAAAAGGCCAAAAAATCACGTTTGTTGTATGGGAGCCCCCATTAAATATTCATTTTATTTTATTTTTAGTATTTGTTGTTATAGCGGCAACAGATATACATAATCTGTGAAAATATCAAATCTCTAGCTATTACCGTTCTTGAGTTACAGCCAGGAGACAGACAGACAGACGGACAGACGGACAGACGGACAGACAACGAAGTCTTAGTAATAGGGTCCCGTTTTTACCCTTTGGGTACGAAACCCTAAAAAGTAAACAAAGTTTTTATTACAAAATGACACAAGCAGTTGCGTTTTTCAGTAGCGAGTAGCGATAACCACTGGCAATATTAGAATATTATGTTGTTTTTGATACCTATAAAATATTATAACTTATTTACAAAACATTCACGGACCGCAAACTGAGAAGTTCGCGGGGCCGGGTGTTGCCGACCGCTGCTATACTTTAAGTATGCTTTAAATAGCAAAATCAATAATATGTTAAACACTACTTATTAATTATTATTATTAGTATGGCTCTTGTATATATTACTAAGGCCTAAATCTCTAGTTTGTTTATTTTGTATTGTTTTTTCAGTACAGCGCCATAGATACAAGTCCGCTCAGTAGATATGTAATGCACCCGTGTTGGAATGCGACAGTACAGGTCAGTAAGGCTACCTACACACTTCTAGTAGCTTTTATAATTAATATACTTAAAAACTTATATTCTGATTGATGTCACTGGCTCTATTGATTTCGGTTGCTATGTAATAAAAATATTAATTTGTTTTACTTATTATTAGCTTAATTCGTATTAAGAAACTGAAAATCAAGAAACTGTACCTTCTTTCTTATAACTACAACTACGCAACTATTAATCCCACCTTACTCTCCCACTCTAATTTTACTCTATACTCTCTATTTTGCAGTTCCTCCCAAAATGGCTGGCGCCGAACCTGATGACGTTCGCGGGATTCGTGTGCATGGTGATAAATGTAATTGTACTCCTGATATACGACCGGCACTGCACCGCGGCCGGCCGGCCCGGGGTCTCCGTCGTGGAGCCCTACGCCATACCCAATACCATCTATATCATCTGCGCCGTTATGATCTTTCTCGCTTATAACTTAGGTATACTTATTATACTTTATTACAGCTTTAGTATATACTTTATAACAGCTATATTAAACTTTATGCGCCTACACACTTCGAATTGACGTTCGCGACTTATTTGGCGCGTTTAATTTGTAAGTTGATCCTATGTAAGAAGACCCAAGCGCCTCGTAGCTCTTAAGCTGTCTAGCATGCATGATCTAAATGTTTATGCTACCCATCAGATTCTTAAGCCCGGTTGTAAGATAGAAAGAAATTAGTTCATTAACCTTTTATCGCAGACACACAATATACCGGCTCGTCACGTAAAGTATGGGGAAATGAGATAACATAATATTATATGAAAGAGAGCTATGGTTGAGGCCGAATTTGGCTCTATCTTTAAGTAAGAAAATCGAACGGTAAAAATTAGAATCACCTGCTAATTATTAGTAGTCGTATGCTGTTCCTAACTTCTGCTAATCTGGTACCCACCAGATGGGCTGGACGGCAAGCAGGCGCGGCGGCTGGGTGTCTCTGGGCCCCTGGGGGAGATGTTCGACCACGGACTAGACTCGTACATCGTGTTCCTTATCCCCTACTGCCTGTTCTCTGTCTTCGGACGGGACGAGTTCTCTGTTTCAGTATTCAGGTAATAAGTACAAAAATTAGACAATACGCAAAGCAGCTAATGAGTAGGCAGAAACTTCTTTCTGAATTATGTAGGAGGGTAAACCTGTATTAGATAAATCTATGACGAAAATTCGCCGGCCAATATACCAGTAGAAATCATGATCCCAAAAAATACGAAAATTATGTTCTTAGAAAATGTGTACCTAATAATTTCAAGCTCTACAATTTTCTGTGTATATTCTTTAACATTTTACATGAAAACTCTATACTAAACTAAGGTAACATAAAGATGAAACTTCATAGTAAGTTTATTTCCAGAGGCTATCTCATGGTAATGAGCATAGTTCTGAACTTCTACGTCAGCCACTGGGAGAAGTACAATACGGGAACTCTGTATCTACCCTGGGGGTACGACGTTAGTATGTGGGTAAGTTGCTTCCATATTCATTTCTGTTACCCTGTTCCTTACTTTCATCAGTTTTATTATAATTTATAGCTATACAATAGGGTAAACTAATATGTTTATACTAATTTTACTGATATAGTTGAATTTAAGTGTTATGCTAGACGGAAATGCCATAAATTAATTCGCAAATCCATTTTTCCGATATGTAGCGATTATACTTATAATTAACTTATTATATTATGTGAGATTGCGATCTTATTTTCCGGATTATCTTTTGTTTATGGCATAATATTATTTACCGCACAGGTGCACTTACAAACATTTAATTAGGTACCCATTACTTCAGGAATTTAACTCGTTGACGGTCTTTACATAAAGTACATACATTTCCTATCGAAGTTATCAATGTAATTAATTACTACATAGGTATCCAATAAATGTCGTGATTCCATATTTACTACATAATATAGCCTATCTATTGCTCGTTAACAGGCTTCAACGCTGATGTTCCTAGTAGCTGGGATATACGGTCCAGCAGTGTATAAGGTGCAGGTGTTCGGCTCCGTGACGTTCGTGCAAGCGCTGGAGGTGGCGATACATTGTACTGGCCTGCTCACTACCCTGCCTGTTGCGATACATAATGTGCATTTGTAAGTTAGTGATAATATTAATATAGATAATATATACCGCATCGTAGCATTCATCCTCTATAAAGTACCATTATCCTTCAAAGGGGGCATAGCATTGTCGTTCGCTTCAAGGTCCTGCCCCAGGTTAGACCATTATGTGTAACTATAATTGCCACCATGATTGTAAAGCTAATGCATATTTGACTGTGAATCATGAGCAATCAAAGACGAATATGCGCCTATCTACAATTTCGTAACCGCTTGAAATTTATATGATTTACCTTTTTCTGGGAGAAAGGAAATAATCAATAAGAGTCCACATTTGTTTCCATATTTAGGCTTTTTTAATATAATTTAAAAAAGAAGATTAAAGAACCAATTTTCACAGAGGCTACAAGTCAGGAGCGTGCAAGCGGTCGCTCGTAGAGGCGCTACGGCCGCTGTGGCCGATGGTGGTACTCTGTGTGACCACGACCCTGTGGGCGGTGAAGTCCCCCAACGGCGTCCTGGAGCAGGACCCCAGAGCATTCCTGCTGCTGTTCGGCACGGCGTTCAGCAATATCGCTGTAAGTTGAACCTGCGGTGTCCAGTAACGTTTTTTTTAGTCGTAGGAACGCGTTGACATTTGAATATCAACAGAATCGTCACTTATAATTTTTTTTGGCATAATATGCATGCTATAAAAACACTGCCAAACACTATATTTTGTGGCCTGAAAGGTTTACCTACAGAAGACATGATTTGGTGTAAGAATTAGCTTTTTCTGTGAACATTATAAACTGTGGCATAGAAATAACTAGGTATGCAAAGAATTCATCACGGTTAGTTCTTTAAAAATTACTTCGGTCGACGTTAGGTAAATAAATTAGGAATGTTGGAATTCTTGAAATTCTTCAAACATGTTGAAATGTTCTTCTAATAGGCCATAGCTCGCTGCCAATTAAAACCTTTTAATGCTTTACATAAATATTTTTATTAGCCTCATTATTAAAGATTTTTTAAGTTTATTACTTCCGTTTAACTTTTTTAATATTAGGCACGTACTTATGAAAAGCTTCACATATATTTTTCTTTTTTCCTTGACGCATGCCGAAAACATAGAGACAATAACTATTTTCAGGCACTACTCACACTAGGCATCGCATACATAAGAAAAGATATTTGTGTGATATCTTTAATTCGTAAAAGCTTAAATATCTTCAAATGATCATAAAAATCGATACATCAAAACGTGAAGATAATAAATAACAATTTATTCTTATACCCATCACGAGGTATAAAAATATTTTCTGGTACATAATACATGTAATAATATGACGTAGGGTAATGAATAATCGTGGTTTTACTGTGAGAATAAATATTAAACACAGTAGTTGAAGATTGGAATCATATAAATATTCATGTGAAAGATATCTTTATCGGTTAGATCGCATATAGATGTATTTTATTGCTTTTCTTTATGACTGTCAGTTTGTTTATGACCGTATCAACTTGACTGTACCTACCAATTTGTTTCGTGAGTTTCTGGAATCGTTAAAATTACTTAAATTGTTGTGTAAATAAATCACTTATTCTGGCAAATATTAATATGGCGAATCTAAGTGGTTTATTTATGTTCACATAAACTTAGATGTAAGGATTGAAGTAACTCTATTGTAATAAAGTGAAAGATAATGTTTATACCTACAGGTACAAGTATTAATATAATTAATTCTTTTGGTGCCGCAGGAGTCCATAATAATTATTACAATCACGTCTTGCCATGAGTCAATCTTTAAGCTTGTTGCCGGAAAATAAACTGAAAAATTAGTTTTCCCAGACTAAGGTGTGGCTAAAATAGGTGATTAACTATAATGTGTATTATTATTTTAATTTTTAACTATACCTACATAGATGTAATAATTTGTTATAATTGTAAATGTAGATATGTTTATTTTACTACCGTTTCCACCTTGTTCATTAAATTACCTAATATAGTTCTGGAGCATTTAAGACGTAAAGGTTCAATTGACTTGGGCTACTTAATTTTATTAGCCCGGTGGTAACATTAACCCAAACTCTTTAACCGACTTCGAAAAGGAGGTTCTATGTTCGGTTGTTTATTTCAGAGTCGTCTGATCGTGGCGGAGATGAGCGAGCAGCGCTGTGACGTCATCTCCTGGATCAATATCCCGCTGGTGCTGGCGGTGACTCTATCACTCTACCAGCCGCACACAGAGCTCGCTGTTCTCTACGCGACTCTACTGTTCGTGATACTCGCTCATGTACACTATGGAGTTTGTGTGGTAAGAGAAACCTCGTCTTGTAACAGTTATAACAGACGACGGTAGTAAGAAAAGGTTTCCACCCCTTGTGGTACTAATATTTCATATAAAATAATTATTATTAAAAGACTACTAAATAATTAGTACAAACATGAAGTCCATAATATATTAATATTTTCTACTGGATGATCCGTTGAACTTTGTATCACTTCCATCCTAATATAAACCCTGGAATTCCACGAGGCACGAATATCAAAAGCCTAAAATATAAATAAATTTAAAACACGTTTTTAAATAATATGGTAGATATTTCATATAAAATAATTATTAACTGTATGTGGCAGTTAAACACTCAAAATTGTGTCAATAAACTGAAAATGTGAGTGTAGTC
The DNA here is from genome assembly GCA_905404155.3 of Plebejus argus. Classification (NCBI taxonomy): domain Eukaryota; kingdom Metazoa; phylum Arthropoda; class Insecta; order Lepidoptera; family Lycaenidae; genus Plebejus; species Plebejus argus. The sequence continues at coordinate 6,515,688 of FR989927.1, read as the reverse complement.
GACGATTGATTGGAGCTTCCTACATCCTCGGTATGTAGAGCAACGGCCAACAGCGGCGGCGGCGGCCGCTCTACATTTATATACACTTTACTGTAACGCCACAATCCACATCCATATTAATCTCTTATGTTATTTTTCTACTGGAACCTTGTTAATACGGTAAAAGTAAGATATTATGCCCTTACTCCTTACACATGACGTGGTTCTTATCTATGCCAAATTTCATCAAAGTCACTAGAGTGATTTCGACCACTAAGTCCATTCGATTCACAACACAAAACATTTCCTTCATAAAATTAATTAATTATTTTAAAAATAATAAATATAAAAATATTATGTGTATAAATAATACTAAGTTTGCGAAAATAATAATGTAATTAATGTTTTTGTCACTTATTTTACAATAATGTAGAGACGACGGATAGTGGCATATCATAATTTGTTACAGTTTTGTCGTACTGTTTAACGTTTCAAAAAATAATACGGTCTAAAAATGATAAGTAATATTATACATTTAATTATTTTATGTATTTAATTAGTTGTAACTTAATTAAGTGTTCGTTTATTTGCAGGTGCGTCAAATGTGCGACCACTTTGGTGTGAAATGTTTCATCGTGCCGAAAGAGAAAAGAAAATAATTTATTAAATTAATTAAAAACTATGTTTTGTACAATTAAATAATCGTTTCTATAGTTATCTGATATCTTGCTTTTTTCACCTCTCGTCGTGACTCTTTTAAAAGTGTTCTTGCGAGACACGAACGACACATAATATATTAATACTAGAGTACGAGTATGTTCTAAAATAACGTGTTTTAGAAATTGTATAATTTGTTTCTATTATCAAACTGATAATTGAAATAAAGTTTTGACTATTGAGTATTAACAGTATTATTGAGTATTGTCAACAATAAACAAAATTTTCGAAAAAAAATAGGAGCTTAGAAAAATTATTTGCTTCAGTGGTTTTGTTAATGTTAAAATAATGAAAAAAAAAATATCAAAAACAAAACAAATATTGATTATACATGTTATAGACAAAAACTAACTGTAAGAGAACTGAACATTAATTTTAAGTCATTACATAAAAAATGGTACCTATTATGTAAATTATAAATATGTATTATAAATTATACGAATTTAGCAGGTGTCGCTTTTGTGAGCAACACTAAAATCCGCCTACCGAGAGTCCCACTGAAAAGACAGGTTACAGGTACCTTCGTAGAGCTAAAATACGACACCACTACAATCTAATTCACGAAATAATATATGTAATATAATACAGAATAGCAAAAAATGAGCAGTCAGACATTGCACCGCGAAATAAAGGGACACCTCCTCTATAGGAGGGAAAGAGACGACTATAGTCGAATCGTTGATCTCTCAACACCGTCTCTAAATTATACGTTCTCATAGCCTTGTAGCGAGATAGACGCTTCTGCGAGGGTCTCATGTCGAAGAAACGTTCAGTCGAGTTCCACCCTTACATAGCGTTAGCAAGGTAGAGAACGTTTCGACTGATCTCGGTACTTCCGACGTTTCTGATCCGCCGAGAAATTTAGTAATGGGGGGTGCTGGACATGGACACCGAAGTCGGGGTTTAGAATTTCAGTATAGCTTCGGATAGCTACGAAGCACTGCTTTGTTGGCATACGGATTGTTTACCGAGACTTTTTTTAATTTCTACACGCGGGTATTATCGGGACGAAAATTAAGAACCGGATCCCCTAACAAAACGATTTCGTACACACTTTAGCCCTATAGAGAACGCAATAGTATTATATTACAGTGGACAGTGACTTTAGTGAGTGTGTGTTTTTAAATTATTTTTACCGTGTATTATGTTTGCGGTTTAATTTTTTTTATGATAGGTAAGTGTGGTGGATGCAATAACAGTTTTGGACTGTGGTGGTGTGGCAATTAAAAACATTGGCATGATAAAGTAGTTTAACGCATGCATCGAACTACATGTTCGACTTTCAAATAGAATACTATTTTACCGAATGTAGCCGGAATGCAGACCGTTAAGCTCGAGGTAAAATTTATACTTTCAAAAAGAAGTTTCTTTTTTATATTTTTTGAAAATGTTTTTGAATGTTCATTTTGTGTACTCTACCCGACGTTGTCTGGATGTCGTAGTCGTTATGAAATTTATGAAGATTAAAAAAACAAAAAGCCATTTCAGTAATCAGTGTCCTTACTACAACTTTATTGCTTTTGCGAACCACATTAAATATTCCCCTATTATTGTTAATTGGTCATAAAAATAATTCTAATGCAAAGACGAAATTAATAAAGAAACGTGTTGCAGAACAAGTTCAAGTTCATTGTTTATTTGTTTATGAGTGGAAAATACAGCCAATGTCGTACTATATTGCTCTGCGTGCAGTTTTGTAAAGGTTCACTGTTATTTAAAAATTGCCAAAGACAGGTTACAAAACAGCGCTTTGATTAATTAATATGAAAAATTTAAATACTTAATTCATAATTCTTCTTATACAAAAACGTCAATATCTTGAAATGTCAGAATGTCATTTTGGTCCGGATAATTCTAATATATTATGAGCCATCGCCTATCGCAAAGCTCCACGAAAATATTTTTCCGACTCGGTCTCCATAGATAATCATCACAACCATCGATTTAATTACAATTAAGTAATTACTATTCATCTCTGATTGCAACAGTCAGCGTTTATTTCTCAATAGATACAGTTCCCAGAAATGTATCGCTAAAACTTAATGTAGAGACTGCAGAGTGCAGAATACGTAGAGTTCGAAGGAGATATAAAAGTTTTTACAAATCCATCGGTTTTGTTGGGCGGGTTCCCATTAAATATTCCTATTTTTAATATGTTTTGGCTTAGAATTCTAATATTTAAAACAATACAGCCTAATTTTATGTTCCTTTATGGCAAAGAAAAATATATATTTTAATGTATAGTGTATACCATATTTTTTGTGTTCATATATTTATAATAATATTATAATTCACTAGCCTACAACGTAAATTAGCCGACGCGACGCGATGCTATGCATTTTTCGCGTTATGAAATATTCAATATTTAATAACATTTTAATAATTATTAGTAACATAGATGGTAGAGACCCAAAAGATTGGCAGCATTACTTCAATATTATAATATTATGTATGTATTGTGACGTAACTCATAATAATCCTATTTATTTAAACTGTGATAATATTATGTTGGCCGAGATAGTAAATACACACTCGTATTCTTATAAGATTATGTTTTTAGGGTTCCGTAATCAACAACACTTTCGGTCTGTCCGTCTGTCTGTCCGCGGTTTTACTGAGAGACTATAGGACCTACAAAGCTGTAATTTGGCATGAATGCACATATTAGTGATGCCAACAAAATAGTACTTACATTAAATCTTAAAAAGAATTTTTCATGGTACCTACCTACACATCAAGCGGGGATGATTTTTTTTCGCGTCTACAGGTTTTTTAAATATATTCGGTTTTTTAAATATTCGCGTCCATAGGTTTTTTAAATATATTTTGAGTATTGATATATCATTTTCCGATTTAGGGATCCATTTGTGAAGAAGACTTCAAAAGTTATTGAGTAATGTCGATCAACTAAAAAAATCTAACTATTCGGCGAAGTATAAAGGAACTTTTCGTTTAAATTCCTTTGAACGGAATTGAGATGATGTTGTTAGTAGTGTAAAACAAGTTATAAATGTACCTACCATTCATTAACCATACAAAAATTCTCAAAAAAACTAGCGGTACTACGGAACCCTATATTGCGCGTGGTCCGACACGCACTTGGCTGGTTTTTTGTCAGATTTTTGTCATAAAGCGCGTTACACACGGATAAGATAGGTACTATAATATTGAAATAGCGATCACCATACAATTGTATGAACCATCAGTCATCGCGCACGGTAAAATGAAATGATATAATATTTTTTCATTTTTCATATTACGTGCTTTCAAAGGAAATATGACAACGTATAATCCTTAGATATACATTATAATTCTTCACCGTGTGACGCAGTTTGCTTTGCTAGGGTAGAGTAATTTTGATAAAACTTTTAAGAAAAATATTCCGTGGACTAGTCTTTCCGTATGAAATAAATAATGTCTTATATTTATTACATAGTTCTTACGATATCATCTACGTACGCTATGTGAAGTATTCGGTGTATAATTCGATAACTGTGGATAGCATCTAAAGTCATGAACATTAAGAATACCAAACTCTGAGAAAAGGCGCCACTGTCACAGATAATATCAACTATAAATTCAAATTGTTCGTATAACAAGCAATAACATACCAACGTACAGATTCATAAATTCTACACTTCCTCTATTCTGCTACTTAATTTTTTGGGGTTCTGTACCCAAAGGGTAAAAACGGGACTCTATAATTAGTTAATTACTGAGACTTCGATGTCTGTCCGTCTGTCTTCAGGCTGTATCTCAAGAACCGCTATTGCTAAAGTTCTGAAATTTTCACAAATTCTATACATGTCTTTTGCCGCTAGAAGTATTAAATTTAAACAAAATAAATTATACATATATTTAAGGGGAGCTCCCGTACAATACACATGTACTTATTTTCTGGCATTTTTTGCTCGATATCAACTGGTGGGTATTCGAAATGTTCACAAAATACCTAATTATTTTTACACTTTATTAATTAATGACAAAATTAAGTAAATAAGGGCCTACACAAAAAAACAGAATTTTTGCATATTTTTGCTCTATTATATGTGCGCGAGTCCAATTCGCACTTGGCCGATTTTTTTTCTTATTAAGTACTAAGTATGTTTGCGGTAGGTTCTATCGTACCCGCAATTCTGCCTTAAGGTGACGCCATGTTAAAGTAAAAAACCGTGTTGGATGTGTTTTAGATTGCTTGTTTTCTATGCGAGGCTGGCCCGGCCTCTCATAGAAAACAAGCAATGGAACAGCAAAAAATGGAAAGGGCGTAGCGACAAAATGGCTTTTGTCGCGTAATTTGAAAACCATAAATACATTTCATATAAGCTATGGGCAAATTAAAGTGTATAATTGAACCAATTTATGTACAAATTTTAGAAGCTTATATCACTCTCCTCTGTTGGCAAAATAGGAATCCCTTTTTTTACAGAGATCTTTTTGATTGATTATTCTGTGTTATAAAAGTTGACCAATCGTGTTATGCTATGGGTAATTCAAAGACAAAGACATGATGAATACCGACAGTGAACTTTAATTTCTTAGCTTTAGTCATTGCTGAGAAAAATGGACATCGCTACAGCCAAATTATCAAGGCGTCACCTTAAGCGATGAGTGGAGCACCACGGGGTTTTAGTGGGTAGTCTACCAGGAGTCCCACATACCCCGGCCGATATCCCCAATCTGCCGGGGATGCGTAAAGCATTTCCCCATGTTAAAAAAAAAAAGTATGTAAGTACTAAAAATGCGGTTGGAATATAATATAATTTCCTTTTTATTTGAAAGTTGGATATCACCATGAAAGCGTTGACATTTGACCAGAAATTTGAAAATAACCCCCGATTAAAAAAATCAATGAGTATCAGAAACCACAATACAAAATATACAACCGATTCCAGCACTGATCAGGCTGATGATGCTGAACTATGCCTACAAAATAAAAACTAGATCACAATCGGTCCACCCGTCCACTTTCTCACTTTCTCTCTGTAGGGGGGGGGGGGGGTGGGAGAGAAAGAGAGACAGAGAGAGACTTTTGTTTAATTTTTTTTTAAAAAAAGTTTAATAATAAAATCCCCTTTTGTAACACTTGAGATCTTTTGTTGCAAAACTCCATGAGATTATAAAAATAAATATTAATTACTCCATTAATAAAGTACTTAGGTATACTATTACTTACTACTATTACTTTAGAATTAAACTTATACGTATAGATGTAAGTAAAGAGGAAAAGATCACAAATAGGTTATAATTTTGAAAAATGTAGAGATTTTATCTCTAAGTTTTTAATTAGAAAAATATCATAAAACATGGTAAATAATAATATAATATAATATAATTAATGATATAATAATATACAAATTACCTAATTGTGATTGAAGTTTCAGCAAAAATCGGCTCAGCGGTTACGGTTAGGACCTGAAGACGTAAAAGACAGACAGACACACTTTCGCATAATAAATTTATTATGTATGTGTATACGGAAGTAATGAGTATGGATTGTTTTAAATTTTAGACGTATTTAGGAAACTCAGACCGTACTTATAGCAGAAAAACTAAAACAAGCTAGGTTTGCGTTAGTAAACATCACAGCCGTTTAAAAATTGTTTTGATACTGTCCGTCTACTTCTCTGTACACCGTTTGAATTAATTTCAAGAATCAAGATATAATTCTGCAGATTTAAATTAGAAATACAATGACACCTTTGATTTCGTTTTAAGTATATTGTAGAGCAAAATGAATTAAAATGAAATACAGATATTAGATAGATACATAATATGTAACAGCTTCCGATTTAAATTAAAATATGTAGTAAAGTTTAGCTAGGTAGAGTAGGGCGCCGCGCGCCGTGACAAAATAGACGAGTAACTGCGCCGCAGACTGAAAAAGATTGGGAACCCCTGCTCTATTATAGAGTAATAGAATTAGCAAGACTTATGACTTATATCTATATCTATATATATGAATCTCAAAGGTGACTGACTGACATGGTGATCTATCAACGCACAGCCCAAACCACTGGACCGACCGGGCTGAAATTTGGCATGCAGGTACATGTTATGACGTAGGCATCCGCTAAGAAAGAATTTTGATAAATTCCCACCCCAAGGGGTTCAAATAGGGGATGAAAGTTTGTATATTATAATAAATAATAATACTTCTTAACGCGAGCGAAGCCGCGGGCAAAAGCACGTATTATATAAAACTCAAAGGTGATTAACTGACATGGTAATCTATCAACGCACAGCCCAAACCACTGGACGGATCGGGCAAAAATTTGGCATGCAGGTAGATGTTATGACGTAGGCATCCGCTAAGAAAGGATTTTGATAAATTCTCACCCCAAGGGGTTCAAATAGGGGATGAAAGTTTGTATATAATAATACTTCTTAACGCGAGCGAAGCTTGTTTTGAAATAAGTCAGTTCCATAAATAAAAGACATGTACAAAATATGCAATTGTAGGTTCCAAAAACAACAAGAACTCTACAAATATACATAACACATTCCTTATTAATTACCTTCAAGTGATTGTGGAATGGCTGGGTCTGCGTACTAATGATCTATGTAGACATAGATCTAGCGCGAAAACACAACTTTCCTTTTGTCTTCGCTGTTGAAGGGTCAACACTGGGCTCGAAGATTTGCGAAGCTGAACAGACGCTACCGTGAACGCATCGCGCACCAAACTACGCGTGACACTGTACTCCCTCGCAAATTAAACCCTATTATCCAGCTCGTAAAAATGATTTTCCCTTAATCGACCGCCCTGGAAGGCCCCACGTGCAAATATTTGAGCCTAATTAAACAAAGATAGGCAAAATAAGCGAAAAAAGTTAAACAAAGGCGTACTAAGTCTTTGCCTACCGAAGCGTGGCGTGGTGGCGGTTTCTGCGAAATTCTTAGTTTTAAAACCCGGCGCGTCGGGATTATTTAGCTTATTCAAGCGTAGCTCTCCAGGGTTAAAGAGATGCCCGCAGATTTGTCGATAAAATATTGTTTTTGTGTCTATAGCATGTACTGTATCATGTATGATAATAATAATAACATATTTACTGTTACATTATAACAAGGGTATCATTATTTTAATAAGCAAATTACTCATAAGTCATACACCCTTATCAAAAAGTTTAAAATAGTAATATGTTGTAAAACAAATTTTATGACACCATTAAAATTCATATTATTGCAAAAAGTAGTCAACATAATTTATGATACATAATACTCAACAATAGAAGTACATACTAAAACAATATTAAAAGCAAAAGTAATTACTGTTGCCAAAAATGTAAATGACTACAGACTAACCTTATAAAATGATAGCCAGTATATAAAAAAGTCATATTATAACAATCATTAAATTACATTATTAACTGCAATATAATTTTTAATCACCGAATAATATTATGTTGTTAAATATCATAAGGAGTAATCTTTTTACAATTATTCTGATGTAATGTACAAGTTTAAGTTTTCGTTTTAAAAAACTTTTAGTTTTTCATTATGAAGCTGCTAAAATCAACGCCCAGCACCGATTCGAAATTAAAAATTTATCGATATTTTACTTCATCGACATGCTTCACTTGAACAGCTCGTGCCTATAAAAAGAGGACAGTAAAGTCAGTGCACACTTCGTTAATAAAAGGTTAAATACGTCGAAGACGTCATTTTGGCTTTGTCCAGCTGCCAGATAAAGTTTCATCTTCAATAGACCAGCGTGCTAAGGATTTGTTTATTTTTCAATTAATTTACCGTTTTGAGCAACCGACTTTGCGATTTAATAAGAAAACAAGTATAATATGGTCGAGGATAACTTCACTTTGAGAGTTTATTTGTTAGGTAAAGAAATAGTGAGTATCACGTGATTATGGTTAGTCATAATCAAATTGAGATCCATAAAGACCTAATCTATACTCTATACTACTATTATAAAGAGGAAAGATTTGTTTGTTTGTTTGTTTGTTTGAGTCGAATAGGCTCCGAAACTACTGGACCGATTTGAAAAATTCTTTTGCTATTGGAATCTTACATTATTTCTGCTGAACATAGGCTACATTTTATTTTGGATAAAAGTAGGGTTCCGTAAGATATTTGAGTTTTTCGGACGCAAGGTGTAAAAAATCAGCTAGAAAAGTTACTTATTTTGCGTACGCTGCCTAAACTATAAAAGATAGAACCATAAAATGTTCTAAATAATTGTAGATCTTATAAATATCTACAAAAAAGTCCGCGACACACTATACCTATCTATGTCGAGTGAGGCACAATAACCATTTATTTATTTAAAAATCCTGATTTTTTTTTTACTAAATTGAAACGGATATATTTTACTCACGCTATTAATCCTTATCAAAATAAATTATTTTATCACTAAGTACAGTTTATGTAGATAATATTTGGTCTTTGAATGATTAAAATTGGACGTTTGGTTTTGAAATTATGGCGAAATTAAAATATTACGATAGTGGGCGTCACCAAAGCGCGTGCGGGAGGAATACAATATTCTGTTGTAGAAATGAAAATTCTGTACATAAAAGATATGAAATGACACCCGAAATTACACCTTTGTCACTACATCGCTAGAGAAGCCAAAAATGTGGTTAGTTTTTTGTCTGTCTGTCTGTCTGTCACTCTTTCTGTCTGTCTGTATGTTTGTTCCAGCATCACACGAAAAATACTGATCCGATTTGAATGTGGTTTTCGCAGATATATTTATCTTCTTCCAACTTAACATCTGGTGTATAAATTTTTTTTCCCCCACCCCTCTAAGGGGACAAAAGAGGGGGTCAGATTTTGTATCAAACTTTTTTCTTTAACACGAAAACTACTGATCCGATTTGCATACGGTTTTCACAGATTTGCATACGGTTTTCACAGATATATTATGTTTGTCTTCTTCCAACTCAACATCTGGTGTATAAAAATCCTCCCCCCCCCTCCCCTCTCAACCCTCTCTGGGGACCAAAGAGGGGTCAGATTTTGTATACAACTTTATTCTTTAGTGGACTTACTTCATATTAGGTATTAACTGTGTTTTTCAACTTAACATCTGGTGTATGACCTTCCCCCCACACCCTCTTAGGGGACAAAAGAGGGGGTAAAACATTTTTTTTTTTCCCGGAGGGGGAAATGCATTACGCATACCACCCAGGCGCAGGGGGCGACCCGAGCGGTGATGTGGGACTCCCGTAGCTGATGAGACCACGGTATACCCACTAAAACCCCCCCCATCTTCCGCCACGCCGCCTTTTGACGGGGCCACGGGAACGATACACACATCCGCGACCCCGCCAGCGGTCCGAAGACTCCACGATGGGCGCACAACACGTGCGCCCTCCTCCTCGGCCTCCACCAGGGCTGTAGCAGACGCCCCCCGAGTCTGCTACTTGGAGGCCATGTGGCAGATCAGGTCTGTGGCTCTGCCACCGACCACACCTCGGCCGCAGAGGATAGGGCAAGCGGCGCACCGCAATACCTACTTGCCTCTTCCTCTGCGGCCCCACCAATGCCGTTCAAACGGAACGGCCAGCTCGCAGGGGGGGTAGGGAAAGCGGCAACCTACCACAATGCCTCTCCCCCCCGCGATCCGTCCTCGGCCGCAGAGGATAGGGCAAGCGGCGCACCGTAATACCTACTTGCCTCTTCCTCTGCGGCCCCACCTCGGTGCGCATCCGCAGCGGACTCCTCCAGTCCGCTGGGAGCGCCCTCCTCGGGCCAGGCGGCGACACCGGCCGGCCCTGGTTGCCTCTTCGCTTCACCGCGGTTGTCCAAGCCGCGGTTACTAGAGCCCCACCGCCACGACAAGGCGAGCAACCATCGGGGGGAGGGGGTAAACATGTATCAACTGATGATGTAGAAAATATACTTTAAATGGCAAAACAACGTTTGCCGGGACAGCTAGTATTATAGTAAAGCACCGGCTGGTTGTGTGGTCGGTGTAGTAAAGGGTGTAATAGATCTAAAAGAACAAACATGCAAAAAAGATAATAAAATAGCAAATCTCAGCCAAAAAATATGCAAATGTGATTGTGTGAACGCCGAACGGAATTCACGAAACATATCAATTAAAATAGCACCCCAAAAGTTCAGTAACCATAACATAAAAAGCGAACGACAAAATCGAGGCACAGCGAATGACCATAAGGTCCAGAACAATCGCCACATGTGGCCGAAGATTAACGAAAAGAAAAACAAAAATTATGTTCTGCACCCTTCCCTTTCTCGTGCGTGAATTTCGTGTATATCCCTCTCGCTCCTCCGACGAAATCATTCTTGGAAGTGCTCGAGCAGCGCACGCGCACAATGCGAGTGTTGTGGGCACGAATTCCGATTTGAACAAAAAATATATCAAGTGCGGCTTGTGCTAAACACCATCAGCTCATTTGATTCCTATGATAAAGGGCTTTGGTAAAGCGTTGACGTGAAATTTCCGGTACGATGTATGGCTGTGGCCTGTAAGCCTGGTACATGGTATAATATTGCATGAAACATCTCCTCAGAGCCTGTATGTATTTCTTTCGATAATAATAACTGTTTTAGTTGTAACTCAGAAATAAAATAAGTGAATTCCAAGACTACGAATACAAAATATTAATGATTTTTTTTAAAGTACAAACTTAGGCAAAATAATATTCGTACTACAGCAAAAGTCGCTTAATATTAATTTTCGCATAGTTTTCTCTAAAATCTATTTTCTTATAGTGAATTTTATTTTAGAATATCGTTTCCAATTTATTGTATTACTTAATTCCCAAACCACGTTACTCACAAATTAAATATTGATTTAAGAAGGTGCTTAAGTTTTTCCAGCAACTGAACTGCCGACAAAAGTTATTTGTTAGTCAAAAATCAAAATATAATAACGGATGTATTGTTTAAGCGGCCATTATTTTTGTTCATTTATTTCGTGAGTAACTATTATAATGCGACTGTTCCGTTGCCTGATTTCTTAAATTGGTAATGATTGTTTAGAACATTGATCATTATTTGACTTGTGTAACAAAATATAGTTAAAACAAAACCGGCCAAGTGCGTGTCGGGCCACGCGCAATGTAGGGTTCCGTAGCACCGCTAGTTTTTGAAAATTTTTGTATGGTCAATGAATGTACATTTATAACATGTTTTACACTATTAACAACATCATCTCAAAGGAATTTGAACGAAAAGTTCCTTTATACTTCGCCGAATACATTTTTTTTAGTTGATCGACTATTACTCAATAACTTATAAAGTCAACTTAGTCGTGATAGTTTTCCTTTTAAATTCAGCATATTTCCTACTCCCGTGAATTTTTTCACATTTCCAGAAGCAACCGTTTAGCTGGTAGAAGGGGGGGACACTGGACTCTAACGATTTTTTCCACTTTAAAACTTAATATTTCACAAATGGATCCCTAAACCGGAAAATGATCTATGATTACTCATAATATTTTTAAAAAACCTATCCAACGACACCCCACACGATGGGGTGGGCGCGAAAAAAAAAGTTCAACCCCGCCTGATGTGTAGGGGAGGTACCATAAAAAAATATTTTTTAAATATTTTATGTACCATTTTGTAGACATTATTAATATGTATATTCATGCCAAATTACAGCTTTGTACTCTCTGAGCAAAACCGCGGACAGACAGACAGACGGACAGACGGACAGACGGACAGACAGACCGAAACTATAAGGGGAACCCTTATAGTTTCGGTCTGTCCGTCCGTCTTGTTGACTACGGAACCCTAAAAAAACAATAGACATAAAATCTTACTAGAATATGATAGGAATTAAAAAATTTCGTAGTTCATTATTTCGTGCGGAACAAGAATTATTAATATCAATATAATGAAATTGCTAACCTTTCGTGCTTCATAACTAGAACAGACCCTTTACTATTACTGTGCCATTATTACCCTATTCTACCCACTCCTGATCCTATCACAAGAAATCAAATTAATAACTCTCGGTAAAGATGATAAAATTATAAAAGTTATTCCATCTTATAAGATGAAGTAGATCCGTAATTTTTGTTTCACAAAAAAGTTTATTATTTATTCAAAAGTCGTACCAGGAATTCAGGAATGTGTAAGAATTCGAAGATAATCATCACGGCCCTTTCAACGTCTCGCTTATCTCTGTATCAGTATTTGGACGACGAATTTCGTTCCCCTCGTACTCATATCTTGATCTATTCATAAAAACTGTCTAGATTTATCGTAGATTAAAATGGAATTAGGCAGATGAATGTTCAAGTTTTATTGTGTATCGTACACATCTGAGTTAAATAAACACACGTTTAAGTAATCGTTAAAATTATTTAAATGGACTATAAATTGTAATTACGTATAATAAAATCACAATGTTTATTACCTCCTTCTATTTTATGCAAATCGTGTGTTTGACTTGTACTTTATTGGTTTAGCGACGCGTGGGGCTCACGGGTGATGTGTGATTTAAAACCTGGCCATTCTAGTCAAAGCTAGAGGACTTACTAATTACGTAAGTAGGCGGTAGTATTATTTTCTAATTAAGGGTTGTTAATTCACACCAATATGTGTCGCACCATGAAAATAAAAATGTTGTGCTGCTTTTAATCTACGGGGGGTGCTACGGCCTCTTAGGAAATGTGAACATTATTGTGTTGTCTTACTTACGGTGCTCTGACATTCAAATAGATTCAAATACCACCATCAAACTATAAATCATCTTTAATAACTAGACAACTTTATAGTCCAAACCACGAGACCAATCTTAAATCTTCATAATATTTATGTAAAAATTTTAAAATAAGTATTGCGCTTGTGCCAAAGCACATATAAATTATATTAGTAGTACCAAGCCACAGGCAAATTAAAAAAAATAACAAAATATTTGATTAAAAGTTCTCTACGCTGGCATCGTTATTCGTTCGTAGCGAGTAGCGACTGCAAAGCCAGCAGAATTCGATCGTCCACCGCCGGCTCTTTGTACTACAGAGCCGTGCTATTTACAAGTAAGCATTCCAGCTACTGGCTACAGTATATGGGTCAGCGTCTATGAGCAGTTTTTGCTTCCAAGCGACCAGACTATTGTGGTGATACCTACCCGTGGTAGCGTTTCTACTTTAATATTATAATATTGATATTTGGTAATGTTTGAGAATTGAGAGTCATGATTTCCTGTACTAATAATTATTATTGTTGCATAAATAATAGGAATAAGTTGGACATTGTTGAAAATTGTATACAAAAATATACAAGATTATACTAGGTTTAGGTTCATCTTTTTTAATAATTTTCCCAATTTCGTAACTGGTTCTACACTTATAGTAGGTATAATTAATAAGATATTATGGGAACCAAATATTACATAATTTCATTTTCTTCACGTGGAGTTTCTCTATTTTCATATTACCTATAATCTAACAAAGCTTATCTCACTATGGACTATATGTTTTGAAAAGAATAGCCTACTTCGCTAAACAAGTCTTGCATGGTGCATTTGTTATGGTAAGATATTTAAAACAAATATAAACAATGATGAACCTAATGTTTAGTTTATTAAGTCTTGATAAAAAGTATTGCTTATATTTTAAGACCACCAAGCTAGCTAGATTATTCGAAAGTGATATTTTATCAATGATATTTTCGATAAATAATAATAATACAAGAATACATTAAAGTTGCACAATTAAAACTTAATAATTTGATGTTTAGTCTGAAATCTGCAAAGTCTGCAAGTGCGTAATGCGTTCAAACAAAAAACAAACTCTTCAGCTTTGTAATATTAGTATAGAAGCTTTATAATGTTACATATTAGTATAGAATATAGATATGCCTATGTGCATATTGTTGGAATCCTGCAACTTAATGTTGTCGTATTAGTGAAATAAAGCAATGATCCAAAAAATGTTGTAAAAATAAAAAAGTTTCTTTCAAACACTTTTAACATAAATTATATAAATTAACAAGCATTCCCGTGTGTACAGATAACATCTACATTTTGTTATTAAGGAATGTAAATTGTAGTACAGATAATCATGTCTGGTGATTTGTTTTGGGATTTATTATGTTATTATTTAGGGGCCCGATTTTCATATGTCGAATGTTGCTTCAATCACAGGCTGACTCACTCAGCCAGCGATCTAAACGACTTTCCAGGGAAGAGAATCGCCCCCTTTATAAAAAGATGCGTAGAGTATGCTCTATTTTCATGGATCCATGTCAAAAAATATTGCATCACGTTTCCTGGATTTTTGAATAGGTTTAACGTCATGAAAAAGTCTTTGCGTGATGTTATTATCTTCAATCCTATTCGGTTTAAATTACAATATAATGAAGTTTGAACGAAAACGTAAACTTCTCTCGTATTTAACATCAACCTGTACGAAATAGGCTGTAAGAGTAGAGTTTATGAAAAAGGCAACTTGCCTAGTAAAAGGAATAATAATAATATCTATGGACGCTTCACACCACGTCAGTCTGGCCCCGTGCTAAGTACCTAAAGGACTTGTGTTACAGGTACCAGACAACGGAATTATATTTAATACTTTTATATTATGTACATATTATATTTAAGATTTTTATTATATCATACACATATTAATTAAACACATCCAGACCCGGGAACATTGAAAACTTTTTGTTCCGTCCGCGGGATTCGAACCCGCGACCCCCGGCTTGAGCTACCGACGCGCTCGCCACTGAGCCACAGAGGTCGTCAAGTAATAATGGCGTCCACCTGCAAAAGCAGGCATATAGCTCTTTAATAGTAGACAAATTAATTGATATGAATATAAAAACCGGTAGCGTTAATTGGGTAATCTCGCCGGGGCCTCTCACTCGGCCTCTACCAGTTTAAGCACCCACAGTGCGGTGTAAAAATAGCTTGCCCTTTTTAAGAAAGTCGGTACTCAAGTCTCAAACCCATAAACGCTACAAATTAAAGTGTCTACTTAGCTATTTGCGACTATGTAAAGTGGTGACACTATGTTAACATAAATCGATGTTAACGTTTTTTATTGATTGGAATATTCCTCATAAAATCCGAAATCCATGTTGTAAAGTATGTTTTTGTAAAAGTAACCTATAAGTACCTTGAAAGATTTTCAGAACAACTTCAGACTGAAGCCTGCAAAGCAGAATAGATATAACCAGCTACTTATATACGATTACAATTACGAGGTAATAATAAAAATCCAATTTGAATAACAGGAATTTAACAAAAGAGCAACCCTCACATATTGTTACTGCACCAGCCACGGTAAATTGATACTTATCACGGCGAGATAGAGATGAAATTAGATTAGGCGCGCGGTAATAGTTGTATTGTTCGAAATTCAATTTAGTTTGGGCGGAAGGGGCGTGGTGTAGGGTGGGCGGGGCGCGGGAAGGAGATAGGACATCGGATGTAATTCGGCAGCTGACGGAACACAATGGTACTTATTCATACACATAAACTTTTTATTTCAAACCACTATCTTTATGCCCTCGTTTGATGTGCACAGATAAAAATATTTGCGAGAGTTCTAAAACGAAATGTAGGATGTTTTATTGGCCCATTTTATGGATGTTAAGCATATTTTCAAGATTTTACATCTTTATTAAAGTATGATAATAACTTGATTTCTATTTATTATTATTTAGTAGGTAAATAAATTGCGTCGGAGCGTGGCTTTTGCTTTACCAGCAGTCCATCATGCATTAAATTATCATACGCGCTAACTAATAATGATTATGACAACAACATTAAACACATCATTACAAGGATAATGAAATCATTTTACCTATGACTGAAAAAAAAAACAAGCACACACTAAAACACACGATAATAAGAATAACAAAAATGTGAACAGCCCTTAAATGGATTCGTAGCGGCGCGCTACGCCGTAGGCACAATAGACATAACTACCAGCTGTAGTTCGACTGCAAAGAAACAGACAGGTTTCAATATCTGTCAAATTCGTCGGGTTTCAGTGTTTCACTTATAAAGTTAATATACCTAGCTGAATAGAGAAACAAAGGCCTGAGCAAGCGAGATGTCACTATCAGTAACACTGCATGTTAAAAAGAGACGTGTGATACATGACAGCAGCACTCTTTTTTTGACGTCCATCAGCCCGCATCAGCCCGGTTGACAATTTAATCTCATAGAATTCATGTTCAATCATGCTTGTGTAAGTTTCACACAGATGAAAACCAATTTCGGTTACGTTTGACAGCTCGAGTTTGTTGCTCTATTCCGCTAGGTATATTAACTTTATGGTTTCACTAAGATTATGAAGGGGATGTGCCTCGCGCTGGCTAATATAATTTATTTTTAAATATTTAAAATAAAGATTTCAAAACGGGATTCTGACAATAATTTTAATCGCATGTGCCAAAAGTCAAAACACAAACAAAAATACGACTAAAGAGCGTCGCGAACGTCTAGCGAATATGTCATAGTTTTAAATTCGTAGGTAACAAGTTAACAACCCTAGCGACGATTTTCGTCATAATACGTCAAATTTAAAAATTTCAACATCAGTAATTTTCTCTCTCGGCATACTCTATAATTCTGTCTACTCTGCCGTAGGTGCTTCTCATTGAACTATTAGGGTCAATTCAGACCGCAACGTGACGCGATCAGATGCATTTCTAAGTTTGTATGCATTTCACAGATTTGCAAGACGTCTCACGCAATTGAAATTTGTCAATTCAGTACAAATGAAAGAAATGCATTTGCGCGACATGTTGCGGTCTGATTTGATAACAAACAAATTGTTAAAATAGTATTTTACAACAATTTGTTTGTTATCTCGAAATAAGGTTAGTTTTCATAATAATTATGAATCTGAATTATCGACATACGTTAGTTTATACTATTTCTCTCTGTCCTTTTGTCACTTTCTCTACCCAGGATCAGACTCTACGTTTTAGCCTACTTCTACTCTACTTAATTAATTTATTTATTTATTTAAAAAATAAATGTCCATAAATTAGTGCTGACTTTTGTACATCGTGGGCGGTCAGTATTTTGTTGGCGAATATTTTTTAACATTGTTTTGTCGTAAAAATAACAATAAGCAAGCCGACAGTTTTTATTCTAGGAATTAAGTTCATGACACCAAGGTCACATAATAACTGGCGCAGTGCTTTCTAAGCGAAAATAAACAATAATATCTACCTACTTACATTCACCTACTTAGTAATCTATCCATACTAATATTTAAAATATGCGAAGTCTGTCTGTATGTTTGTCTGTTACCTCTTCACGCTTAAACTGCTGAACCGATTTGGATGAAAGATGAGGATACTTGTGAGTCGCGGGTTAGGACAATAGGATAATTTTTGCCCCGGAAAATGTGCGATTCTAGCGTGATAAACTAATTTCTGTGCAATGGAGTTGCAGACATCTACTAGTTTTGTATTATTGTACTTAGAAGAAGCTACTATACTATTTATTGATGGTAAGCGATTGCCGTCCCCAATAGAGACCCGCTGAGTAAACAGGGGGGTGTGCCAAAATGTTTTCGTTATCGCTTCGTTATAGAATCGCCGATGAAAATGTATGGAATTGACATAAGCGTTCGTTAATATGACGTTGACGTTCGACTCGTCTTAGGTATGTCAATTCCATACATTTTGATCGGCGATTCTATAACGAAGCGAAAACTAACATGGTTCTGTCTACTCTGCCCACAGGCTGCCACGTGCACGCCAGAGGAGTATTTAGGCCAGGGTAGTAATATTATTAAAGACGTAAGTAAATGGATAAGTAACATTCTCTAACATTAAAGTGATAAGGGCAAATACTAATTTTTCCCCAATCATTTGAACAAACCCTGTAATTTACCTACTTGCTCAAATTTAACTGGCTGTACACAAAATCCATTTTTTTAAATTTCCAATCATTTTCCCGGTCCTAAAACCTCCATTTATTCAAAAACTAAGTACTATATATTTTAAACTGTTAGTTATCTACTTCATTCCATTGCGTCTTCAATCAATAAGTGACAGTATACACTTTTTCTCGTAATAAGCCTAAAATTTACGAAATTAAAATTCAAGTTGTCTCAAATTATAATACATAATATTACCTTATTTTGACCATTTAT
Source organism: Plebejus argus (assembly GCA_905404155.3). Lineage (NCBI taxonomy): Eukaryota > Metazoa > Arthropoda > Insecta > Lepidoptera > Lycaenidae > Plebejus > Plebejus argus. The sequence goes on along the minus strand of FR989927.1, from coordinate 6,496,934 downwards.
TTATAACTTATAAATTTATTAAACTGAAAGTAGCATTTAAGGAAGGTCAAGACACGGCACTACGACATTAGCCCAAACATCTTACCAAAATTGGTCACCAAAAATTCACCAAATTACTCGATAATTTAATGAAGCCTCATTCGATTAAAATCGATTAGTTTATGCATCAGATAATCAATTTTATCTTGTTACCGTTTTGTTCGCCACCGAACACGGCTTTAAATGATGTATTTAATTATATGGACCCCACTGTTTTTAATTAACGCTTGGTTGTGTATCAAATTATTATAAGTTCTTACTTCATACCTACTTGTTTCTGATGCCAATGAGCTGAAAAGTGTCAGATTGAAAGGTAGCATGATGAAATTATAGCTAGACTTTAGCCCGGCCGCACATTGTCCGAATTCTGATCAGAAACAGTTGAATTCCGCCGGCCCGCCACCCCGCACATTATCCGAAATATCCTTCCGGCGAGTTCTAGCTCACTCGGCTCAGTACAAAAATTAAGAGACAGCGCGGTCGTTCAGCTGTTTCTGATCAGAACTGTCGTAAAATGTGCGGCCAGGCTTAGACTCCTCTGGACCATGTTGAAGGCTTATAACTTGTTCTATGGCGAATGATGTGTTTTAGGGTGGGTTGCACCAACTTACTTTAACTATAACTTTAACTTTAACCATAACAAAAAGTTAAATGAACTGTCAAATCCCTAGTAAAAGTCCATTATGGATGTGTGTTCAATAAATAAATAAATCAAAGTTTAAAATTTAATAAAAGAGCATTGAACAGTACTTATAGTGCGTCAAAAAGTGAAAAAATTAAAAAGTGGCAACATCGTAGTGTCATCCCTTTCAAGTCAATTTAAGAAAAAAGGGATGACACTACGATGTTGCCACTTTTTAATTTTTTTTCACTTTTTTGACGTATCACGTAAGTACTATATTTTATACTTATTGATTTGGCGACGGACTTCACCACAAAAGATCAACCATCAAAAGACAGTTACGCGTCGCAATAAGTGTTTCACAACACTAAAAATGTTATTTTATTCGTGTCGAAAAAAAGAACATCAACACCATTTTGTTCCTAATTTGTATTTGTCAGGAGAACAAACATTTATTGTATTTAAATCAAAGATTACAAGCGGCGGTTATTCGCGATCGATTCGAATTCGATCATAAATATTATCACATTATCGATTTTTATAGTTCATGTGACGCGCGGTACTGGCCGCGTACAACTTTTTTTTGTTTAAAACAAACGAGTTTTAAACTCGGTTTGGATTCGACGAATTAGTTCATCGAAATGTAAAAAGGACACAAAAACAAGTCTCACTCTACTACCAAAAATTAAAGCTCCTTTTATTATTAGTTTTCTATACTTATCGATAAGTTCGTAGATAGGTAATAGATAGGTACAGGACTTCAAATAAGAAATCAAAATATATGAAAGATATAGGTCTACCAGAATCTGATGGCAAAAAGTGAGAAAATAAATTGACTCTAGCAATACAGGGGTAATAGGAATAAAACATTTTCATCCTTTTTTATTACTTTAGCGGCTTATTTTGTGTGTGAAACATGCAAATATAAAACTTTATCCAATGATCAAGGATATTTTTTGAAAATCTGCAGCTGTCAAAATTTGCCATCAGATTCTGGTAGACCTACCTGTCTATTGAATTGTTCAATAATTCATAAATCTCTTAACTGGAATTGTAATTTTTTTCAATAACCTGCAACTACTCTACGAACTGAATGTTGCTCCTCAATTTATTGGCAAGAACATTACCATTATTTGTTTAGTAAGGTCTGTGTTAGTTTTGAATATAAATAGACCTTAAATAATTGTAATTTCATTTACAAGCCTACAGGATAATCGAAGTAAGGGTGCCTTCAGACATAGCGTTTTTAGATTACGATCATTCGTGTAGGTTACATTGAAACTATAAAAATTTAGTTAGCATTTAAGCAGAAAGTGTTTTCTTATCAAATATTGAATAATGAACTTACAATTTACATACTTATACTCGTAGTATGTAAACCTATTATTCTATTCTTGAGCAATAAAAGTATTTACTACCTACTCATAAGTAATAATATTATCTTCACTTTGTTTAGGTATATACTAGATTTATCTCAAGGACCCATATTTTGATGTAGATTATTTTAATATTTATTTTTAGCACCGAAACAAAAAAGGCATTAAGTTAAGATAAAGTTAAAGTTTAAAAATTTAAAGACGTTTAGATTAGGAAATCATAATATTCTAATTAAAAAAAAAACATAAGTATTCTAGAAATTGCTTTCATAAAACGAATAGTTTTACCGTCCCTTGTGTTGCGAGCCTTAAAGGTGCTTGCACTGCGCGGTCTCGAATCCTATTAAGGCCCGTCTAGACATAGGTTTTAAACAATATTGCTAACTGGAATCCTTGTACTGTACGACATTATACCATAATAACGATCACATAATTGCACATTACACATTCTTGCATTTAAATATCCTACGACCAGCAATAAATTGTACTTATTGGTAGCTGAAAAATAAAAATATAAGAAAATGTATCGTCCTTTATCAAAACATGTGGGAGAATTTTTGTGTCTATATGTTGACAGTTTTAAGTTTCTGATATTATACGCGTTTATTAACTAGGTTCTAGACTCTATAAAATTGATTTATCGTATGGGAATCGTACATTTTTTCAGTATAAAAATAATTCTATGTCGTTTCCCGGTTTCTTCTTCATTTCAAAGTATCTCCATAGAAAATTTCAGCAAAATCGGTTCGTTTGACGAACCTACATCAATTGGTTGGATTATGTCAATTCAATGTTAACTGTGAATTGTGATCTGTCCGCTGGGTTTGACATAACGCGACCAAATTACACGGGCCCGTCATCTGCCTAGGAATCAACTTTACTTCTCTGATAGTAGGTTCATAATATTATATGCCTTCTATACGATTCTATCATACGCGTGAATTAATAAAACTTCTCCTACATTCGTGTTCTTTGTCTAATGATTTAACATAAATATATAAAAGCAAATCTAAATTTGCATCGCGTTGTCACATTTCGTCTTGCATCTATTTATGCGAAATACAGGGTATATTGCGCTTAGGTCATAAAAGTTTCATGCTGAACGAACTAAGTAATTTTTATATTTTTAGATGTTTACAACGTCCTGCAGACTCCAAATCAGAGTTAACATTCATCTTATCATGACATTTGAAACCTATGCAATTAAAAATGAATAATTGAAAAATAAACTAAACTTTTAATGTTCTTAATAAAATGTTTACAACATCGCAAATATAAAGTTGATAATATGTAAATGTTTACTGATAAAAGATAGATTGTGGTTTTTGGAATTAGATCGCATGACGGAGATAAAAACTTGCATATAATGTGCGGTGTAGCTTACAGCACAGTAGTAAATACATACATTTTACGAGCAAGAGTTTGTGCTCCCATAATCATCTGTTAAATTAAAACATACTGCTTATCTCCCTCTCTTCTGAAAATCAACTTGCAAGTTTAAAAATGGAACGGTAAAGTTTTTATTTTAATTTTTTTAATCACTAATAATAATAATAATAGCTCCCACACCGGTTTCGGTGACGGTGGCCGGTTTCATTGAAACCAGGCCAGCTACGCAGGAGTATTTTTATAGTGCCCAAGTGTGTGCTCAGTACACAAGAGCACTCTCTATTCCTTTACTCTCATAACCCAGTGGGACGGCAGACCGACACGACCGGCGAGAGATCAGGCGCAGGACCGACTTTTTACATGCCCATCCGACGCATGGATCGTCTTACTTGTCAGACAATCAGGTGATCAGCCTGCATTGTCCTAACCAAACTTGGAAATAATATGTTTTATGTTTCCAACGCGGGAATCGAACCCACGACCTCCGAGTCAAGAGCCGCGCTCTGTACCACTGTACACGGAGGCGTTATTTAATCACTACTGCACTGGTGACCGGTGTCTATAATTTAACTTTAATAGGGCTTACGGGTGGTTTGCACCAGAGGCGTAGTTAAAGTTAAGGTTATCGTCAAATGTGGCGTCCATAATGGACTTTTCCTAGGGATTTGACATTTTCATTTCATTTGACTTTTTGTTATGGTTTAAGATAGAGTTAAAGTAAGTTAAGCATAATATTATATCTACCAGATTTTCCGATAATAATCAGCCGAGGAACTTCCGTTGCATGACTTCGCCCTAGTGATTTTAGGCACAGGAGGAATGTATTACATTCTGTCCGTAGATCTTAGTTTGCCACGCACAACCTGTGATTGAAATTTAAGTTTTTTTTAATAATCCCACCAACATTAACTTAGAAACAAATAGATACAATCTGTAAAACAAAAGTTCGTTTTCCCAGCGTTTAAACTGCCCAATTTATCTGTTACCACAAAAGATAAAGTTAAAAAAGATAAAATGGTAAACAAAGGTGGTATCACGCAGGGCTGGACGCTACCGTAACCCCCCGCCAGCAGGCGTCGCCTTAACAGCCGTATGTCATAAAACATAACGCGGTAGCATGTAGAGTTCTCATAACGAACTTTAGGATTATTGTTTCTGATTTTAATTACACATAAAATTTCGATGAGTTTCATGAAAACCAGAAGCAACATATTAATTTAATAATTAATTAATGATAAGTAATTTCTCTAGTCTCGAGTGTTCCCATAGGTTTTTTATTTTTGGTACGCTGCGCTGCCATAACGCGGTAGTAGGTATGTAGCTGAGTTCCCACTAAGGATTTTTCGGTTAACTGATTTTGATTTTTAAGATAAACTGGACGCCACAGAAGCTCATTTTTATAATTACAAATGCGAAAGTATGACTGTATGTCTGTCTGTTTGTCTGTTACCCCTTCACACGTAAACCGCTGAATTGATTTTGCTGAAATTTTGTATAGACATACTTTGAGTCCCGGGAAAGGACGTAGGATACTTTTTATCCCGGAAAAATGTACGGTTCCCGCGCGATAAATGAATTTTGGCGCAACGAAGAAGCTTTGTCCAGTTAGTAATAAATAAGTAATAACTAAATAACTTCTGAAGTGTGTAGAGCAGGGGTTCCCAATCATTTTCAGCCTACAGCGCAGTCACACGTTGCAATATTTTGTCACGGCGCGGCGCCCAACTCTACATAGCTATTGCAAAAAGGTACATAAATAACCTGAATAATATAGTTAGGATTAAAAGCAGGTAAATGCAGATAATTAACAAATATTTAATCATCTACCTGCTATAGATAGTTTATATATTATAATTTAATTTTATAAGTTTGTGGTTTCGGATAATAGTGGAGGATTGAGAATTGAGTCACGGCGCCTCTCTTGCCTTTCCACGGCGCATCAGGGCGCCGCTTTGCACAGTTTGGGAACCCCTGGTGTAGAGTACTAGGTTGAATGTTAAAGTAGTCCCGCAGAAAATCGTTTATCCGTGGAACCATTTTTCCGTGGCTTCCAAGTTTCAATGAAACCAGCCTAAAAAGCAATTTTGCCTAAATCGGTTCAGCGTTTTAATTTTTTAAACGTTAGGAAATATAATACAGATGGACACTTTCAAATTAAAAATATTTTGTACAATAATAGGTTTAAAATAAGCAGTAACTCCAACTACTAGTAGGCAGTAGAGCTTTCTTGTAGGCCTTAACCACAGAATCAATGTTGCAAAGATATCAAGAAGCCTGACAAGTTAATTATGTAATTTTATTATCTGATTGTATGTACTTTATGTGGTATAATGGTATAAGCCTGTAGGGTTCCCATAGCGGCAACTCTAGGTTTGTTTTTAGGGTTCCGTAGTCAACAAGGAACCCTTATAGTTTCGGTCTGTCTGTCCGTCTGTCCGTCTGTCTGTCTGTCCGCGGTTTTGCTCAGAGACTATAGGACCTACAAAGCTGTAATTTGGCATGAATATACATATTAATAATGTCTACAAAATGGTACATAAAATAATAAATATTTAAAAAATATTTTTTTTATGGTACCTCCCCTACACATCAAGCGGGGTTGATTTTTTTTTTCGCGCCCACCCCATCGTGTGGAGTGTCGTTGGATAGGTTTTTTAAAAATATTATGAGTTTTCATAGATCATTTTCCGGTTTAGGGATCTATTTGTGAAATATTAAGTTTTAAAGTGGAAAAAATCGTTAGAGTCCAGTGTCCCCCCCTTCTACCAGCTAAACGGTTGCTTCTGGAAATGTGAAAAAATTCACGGGAGTAGAAAATATGCTGAATTTAAAAGGAAAACTATCACGACTAAGTTGACTTCATAAGTTATTGAGTAATAGTCGATCAACTAAAAAAAATGTATTCGGCGAAGTATAAAGGAACTTTTCGTTCAAATTCCTTTGAGATGATGTTGTTAGTAGTGTAAAACATGTTATAAATGTACATTCATTGACCATACAAAAATTTTCAAAAACGCGGTGCTACGGAACCCTACATTGCGCGTGGCCCGACACGCACTTGGCCGGTTTTATTAATTTTAATTGCACATAAAAGCTGTCTAGTTTCTACCATTTCTAAGAAAACCAGAAGCTAATAGATATTAATTTGTAAAGTAATTTTAATTATCAGAAGTTAATTTGTTTTTCTTAACTATGTTGAGCTAATTAACCGTGTTGAATAAATATTGTGCAGGTTTAGTTTCGATATTCATACAACTTAAAGATTAAATTTTCAAGTAGGTGAAATCCAAACAAAATTTTCGTCCGATACCTATAACTCAGTGGTCAGAAAAGAATTCTATGGATTTTAAGATTAATAGTACGTATCTACTAAGTACCTATCATTAATTTTATATCCATGTAGCATTACAGAAGCCGGTTCGTATCTTTTAGTAACATTAAAAATGTACACTCTCGATTACGTCAAAGTCGATTTGACATCTTGATGAACACGTTCCATCGACATTCGAAATTCAAAGTATGTGTGATGTGGGTGGTCCGCCATGTTTTTTCTTTTGTTTTTATTATTATTATATTTTTGACGAGGGGCGATGACTAACAGCCTTTCAATAACTAGCCACCAACGTAGCGTTATAATTGCTAACGGCAATTTTGTAATGATTTATTTTCGTAACGCAAAATTTCGCTCCCTCTAAATCAGAACAAGTTGGTCTCTTGTTTCGAGAATTCATTTTCCTCCTCCGAATTAATTCGTTTCTGTAAAACGGAAATGAACGCACAAACTAGGTTTATCGTATAAAGAAAAGAATTAACTATTCAAATAAATTAGTTATTAGATTATTATAAACAGTATTAAATTGAACTATTGGAAAAAATCACAATATAGAAATACAATTTAGCGCAAGAAAAGTGGAGTGTGGACCACATTGGATAGTAAATACTTATGAACTATTCACTCACATAATATATAATTTTCAGTTAGCCCAGCTACCTAATAAAAGGGATAAAACTAGATTGCAAAACGAATAAATGAAAATGGTAGAAAATGCCATATGGCATTAAGTCCGCCATTGTACTTTGTGCAAGAAGTGTAAAATAAATAAATACCTAAATAAATAAATAAATGAAAATGTCCATAACAAAAGGTTTCTTGCTCGTTCCAAAACTTCTGACGACCTATGTATCTAGTTTTAACAATATAACGTTTGGTTTTAGGTATAACAAAAGTGGAACATGGATAGTACCTAACTAAATCTTATTTGAAAATCGAACATTAAAATGCGATACGATAGACTGTTCAATAGAAACACTGTCACGGTGAAGTCTAGTGTGTGATGGTCAGTACAGAGTCAACATGGTGACACTGATGCCGTGCGGATTCCTCGGCGGGTCCTCCCCGCGCTGCAGCTTGGATCACGCTGAGCCTAAGGTCAGAAAATATCAATTATAGCACCTTCTTCCAACTGCACACTCGTAGCATGAGGCTTATGCATGGATTTGCACGATACTTTGCACATTTTGATTTAGTTTGGTAGTAGGGTAGTTAAATTGTGTGGGCACAAACACAAGTGCGGACATGCTGTTTATGTTTTCCGAGTCGAACGGCGTCAGATCTCACGTTACCCATTCATACGTTAATCTTTAGGGGCCATTAAAAAGTCGTAATGCCGATATTGTGGTGTCGTTGGGTGTCGTTGGTGTACCTACGGGACAGAGCGTCGTTAGCCACCCGACACCAGGTTATCATAACTACGAGGAGTCACCTTTCAGATATGAAACTGTGCTTGACGATTTAATTTGGAATGCATTGACAGTTGATGGCCTGGTACGCAGTAATAGTGATTTTGATATCAGTTATCACGAAAAGGGATCATTGACTTTGTAGTAATGATATTGTCTCTTGTGAGGTCGAAATAGCTGGGAAAGTCATACTTAAATAAATGACATCACTAAATGTAGGAGCAATCACAAGGTGAAAAAATAGTAAAAAATAAAAAAATAGAAACTAAATAATAATTATTTATATGGCAATAAAAATCTCTACAAAATAACGCTATAGCGTTACTTTGTAGAGACTTAACTGTTGTACAAGAAAAAAATTACTCATAATTTGACTCACATTAACAACAAAGGCACGCAGAGGTTTTAAAGGTTCAAAATAATAAATAGTTGACGCTACCAGGACAACAGGACGCGCCGCGTGTTTCTTACAACGAATCGTTTAATATTGCTAAAGACAAACGTGTAATAAACAAAGAAAGCAAAGGCTCGATACAAAGCCACCCAGAGATAACAGCAATAAAAACAAATTTGTACAAGTTGATAGCCCAACGAGGGGCGATTTATCGAGCGAGATGTCTCTCTCGATAGTACTCCTTAAATTGTCCGGTTAATTCAAAACAACACCGATTGGTCGTAAGTCGTGTTAATTCTGCATGCGATACTTTATTTTAATATCGAGCGATAAACAACATTAAGGCGAGCTTTTATGTGGACGCTTAGGGCGCGAATATTTTTAGTGTTGTCGAATAAAACACCTCACTTTTTTAAGAAAAGGTCCGGGGCATCATTCAAATTTGGGAACGTTCAACATTCGGAAATGATAAAAATGTCTCGCCTTATTAATTTGCGCGACCGCGAATATAATTTACGAAATACTTACCTCAAAATACGCTTAATAATAAGCATTCTCTCCATTATTAACATGAGTAACAAAAGGGTGTAACGAATGACTGTCGACTTAAACAATAAAAATATAAAAGGAGCATCGTATAAATCACTATTAAAATTGACATTTCACACGACGGCGACGACTCGGAATAAATAAAACGTACGCGTCGAATTAATATCACACCAATAGGTATCTCTCGTATTATCAACGATAACCGAACATTATGGCGGACGATAAATTTGAAAATTTATTCGACGAGGAGCCGGGAGCGCGGCGGGGCCGACGCGGGACCGGCGCGGACGCGGGCCGGGGACGATCCCACACCGTAAATAAACCGAGATAAAACAATAAACGAATTACGTACAGATAAATAACAGTTTTGTTCGAACCTTCGCTGCCCCTCTACAGGGTGACACTTTTTGTCCCTTCGATTAATAAATCGAATATTCCTCGAAGTAGACTTTCTCGATATTTTTAATTTAAATTTAAAATATTTATGCAATAATCGTTATTCACGTGTCTTATTAGCTAATCTAAGACGATATAAAATTTATAGAGTAGGTATTGTCATAAAGATGCAGATCTTGATATTATATTTAATTTTAAATTTTAATGTTCACTAATAAAATGTAGAGCAGATGTTGTTTTTTTATTATTTTCATATTTTATTTAATGATTTAAATGTGCATTATACTAAGTATTTTTATGAGCAGTTTAAACATAAAATGTAACAAATTTTGATAAAATCTGCATAATTAATTATTATATTGACATACATAGTTATATAAATAGTTGGATGTCTTATAAACAACAGAATATCATTATGATATCCACCTTTTTTTTTAATTTAGCCCGGAGTTTCTCTGTGGTCCACAAGGAACGGAGAAACAGCCTATGTAAGAAACGATTTCAAAGCGCGCGCGGGCGCATGTCGCCGCGTAAAACGTATAAATTAGAGGTCGGTATCGCGAGATCGGCCGGCCTCACACCTCGCGTTATGCGCGCGGTGATTTATAATGTTCCTCACACATATCCTTTGGCTTATGTTCTCCTAGTACTTCGAGTGTAAGTTTAACTAGCACGCTCTCTAAAGCCTGCACATAAATTGCGGATAAAATACAACGCGACGACAAACTGGGAATTGTGAAACTAGGCATCGTTTCCAACTTTACCTATGTTGTTTTACTTATTTTTTATACGCTATTCGTTGTCTTCTCGGTATGTTTTCTTAAAATTCGTAGGTATCCTAGGCACTTTACCTACCTAATTAATAATCATAATATTATTTTTTAGCATTGACAATGATCAAAGCTCCACAATTTTAAAGATTTTTAACCCTCAAGCACATACTTCACATTTTCAAATGAAGACATGTAAGCAAGCCTTACTTACTTCAAAATAATATCGTATTAGGAACACGTCGCATCTCGGAGATTTTAAATTAAGTAAAATAGAGTAAATTTATAAGTGCTACCATCAACGTAGAAAAAGAACTCTTGACAACCACAAAACAAGAGCCTTTTTTGTTCGCGTGTATAGCACCTCCGTATATCAATGAGACGTAGTGGCGCCCTCTGACTGTTAAATAAATTCGGCTCGATTTTATTAATGTTGTTACTCTAATCTTGATCTGAGGTAGGCGACATTTAGGAGTTTTATTATTTATAGTTTAGCGTTTATCTGGAATCTCTTGTAAGTTAGAAAACCCGGGTTAGTTAACCGTTACGTTGTTTTACACGGCCCTAACGACGATTCATTAATCAGGAATTTATTTTTTATCCACTAATCAAGTACGGAGATAATAAAATAAATTATATTACAAGCTCGAGCCATTTGTTAAGTTTTAGTAGCTTTTAATTAAACGTTTTAAGTTCTTGTTACTTTAAAACATGACCATTGACCATACATTTTTTTTCTGAGAAAATTTTCAAATACCTGTGTTGAAAACGGGAGTGTCAGATCGATATTCAGTGTATATTGTTAAGACTTTAATATACATTTATAAAGCACAATTCAAATCGAACACAAAAGAGCTTGAAAAATTGAATTTCAATTTTTTCCCTTTTTGTATTCTAGTCACACCTGTAGACATTTTCTCTGTTCACACCTACTTCTTGTACACTGCACGCTTTTAGAAAATTAGGCAATATTATGTCATATTATAGCAAAATCTTTAACTCTTTATTTAAAATTGTAATATAGAGGTAAGGTATTTTTTTAATTGCCTTTATTTTTGTTGCAGGCGAAACGGTCAAGACCGGACGCGGGCACTGATGTTCGGTAAGTGTCAGATAATTCATATTGATCGTTTTTTATGAGAGAATATAGCTCATAATGTAAACGCGAAGTGTGTCCGTCTGTCAGTTCTTCACACTTTAACCGGGTAACCAATTATTTCACTAAATTACTATGGATCGGTAAGGAAAGTGGAGACACCGGCAAAATACGAGCAGACAACATCTAGCTATCCATACTAATATTATAAATTCTAAAGTTTGATGTCTGTTAAGTGTTACCTCTTCACACCCAAACCACTAAACTTTATCCCTCTTACTAATAAAAAGTTATGCAGCGTCACAGAATATATAATAGTGCAGCGTGTATAGACGATGCATAAGATTTTTCCTACTAATAATCATTTTTTGACATAAGACCTGTATAACGATGCTGTCGTTTCCATACTAATTTCTCTGTATATAGACTCTGGTACCGTGTGTGTAACTTAAAAACTCCTGTTTAACTATTCACACGTTGAACGCATGTTTAAGAAGTTTTTATTAATAAGAGGGTATGTATAATGTATATACTTAATATAAAATACGGGGATACTTTGAGTCCCGGCGAAGGACATAGGGTACTTTTTATCTCGGAAAAATGTACGGTTCTATTATAAAACCACTTGCTTAGAAAGGTGCCATTTTGTTATAATTTACTCACTTCCTTACAAAATGCTAATTTCATTCGCACTGATTAAGATATAGGTATCTATTCTATTATCGCCGATAACAATCGAAACAATGAGCATTATTTTCAATAAATTAAATTCGGAAGCTCGAATGTTAATTATTTAGAATAGACATGTAATTTAATAGTACATTTACATAATGGTCACAGTAACCGGACACCGAACTATATTATTCCTCCACTATAATTGGATTTGTCGGACATCACAACAAACAATGAACCGTAATTGAGTAGAATTCGGTCGTTATAACCAAATTCTACTCCAGTCGCCGACGATGATTAATTTAATAATGAGTCGTCGTTTAATCCATACTTCCATACTTTACTTTACTAATATTATAAATGAGAAAGTGTGTCTGTCTGTCTGTTAACTCTTCACGCCCTAACAGCAGAACAAAATTTTCGAGAATTGTATCTTATATTGTTTCCCGGAACTTAAAGAATCTCCACACCTTTCAGCAAAATCGGTTCAGTTGTTTGGGGCTGGGCGTGAAGTTAAGATGAGGTGACAGATAGACAGGCACAGTTTCGCATTTATAATATTAGTATGGATAGATCTTGTCACTTACGTACTCTTTTGTTATTCTTATTAATGTTATCCTTCTTTTTCTCTATGTTAAATTATTGTTTATATTTTAATCACTCACCTGTCTAATAAAAGCTCAGAGTCAAGTAGAGCTCGAATCGAGAGCTCTTCACGCTGCAGCTTCAAAACTAAATTAAACATCACACTGCGAGGGTTCACAATAGGGCCGTAATCCTCAGTAAGCCGTACATTGTCAATACACAATTGCCGTGAAAAGAGCTACTTAGGCCGGAGTCCGGACCCATCGAACTTCACAAATTATCACGCCCCGATCAAAGGAAGTGATTCAAATGCACAATGGGTTTTGTGTTACAACATGTCGATTTGGCGATACAATTTTAAAGACATTTTTACGCCGAAAAGATTATGTTTCGCGCAAAAACATGCAAAATAAAAGAAAACATATTTTACGATGAGTTTTGAGTTTTTATCATACGATGTCGCGGGTTTTTCTCTCGTTTCAATAAATCATTTCTATGTTCTAACGCAATTCCGTTCCGTTGCATGTTTCATTTTTTACTGTTCAGACAGGATCCAGCATATCGGATGACGTGTGATGTTCAGATATTTTGGTGCTTTTTATTAGTTTCCTCTCGTAACATAATAACAGTTTATAATTTACTTGTAGAAAATCATATTTTAGGCCTATCTACAACGTCCGTAAAAAGTTACAACTTTAAACTTGAGAATGGTTTTATAGAACAATCAACATTGTATCTTTACTTTAATCTCTATAATATCATATTACATTCAGTTGTCATTTTGTCATCTTGTTCTCTTATATATAAAAATGGATTTTCAATTGTGTTAGTAACGCTAAAACTAAAAAACGGCTGAACGGATTGAGTTAATAATTTTAGTCTCAAAATATTCGTGGAAGTCCAGGGAACTGGGAAAGTTTTAAATTTTTAAAGTGACACGAAGTTCACCGGGACAGCTAGTATTATAATAATATGACGTTGTTTTAATTCCATCAAAATTCTAAGGTCTGATACCTAAAGTATGAAATTAATAATGTTTGTGTACGCAAATTTTATTATTTTCTTCTCCATTATATTGTGCAACACGACTTACAATAATGAAGTTATGTATATACATTTTAAAGCTGGCCCGTATCTTCAACTGTATACGTGTATTAAAATTTTAATTCACTTTTGCCCAATTTGTTGTGACAAACATTTAGTATCTAGCTATAATGATCGGTGATCTACTCACCTGCAATAAATGTAATTAGAATCGGCGCAGGATTTCAGTACCAATTCGATGCAATCATACAAATCTTTTCTTTGTATCGACTACTAAAAATAAATGAAAAACACATTCTGATCATCTTCATCAATAATATTAATTTTAAAATGACAATAATACGTGTCATTCTAACGACGTAGTTAACTCCTTCTGTGTCGGGCGGTTAACAAAAAATTCGCAATTAATAATTCCAGCCCAACACTTGACACGTGCATGCCAAATGGTTGTTAACACAAAGGACCCTGTTCTAGGGTTCCGTATTATGAATTTTATAGAGTACGTATGGAAATAATTTTTTAACTTTGAGACCCTTTCTATAAAATATAAAATCAAAACTGATATCCTCCTTAGATCGGTCTAATGTATTATTAACATAAAACATTTATTACAATAATATCTATATCTATATATTATATAAAACTCAAAGGTTGGCTGACATGGTGATCTATCAACGCACAGCCCAAACCACTGGACGGATCGGGCTGAAATTTGGCATGCAGGTAGATGTTATGACGTAGGCATCCGCTAAGAAAGGAATTTGATAAGTTCCAACCCCAAGTGGTTAGAATAGAGGATGAAAGTTTTCATATAATAATACTTCTTAACGCGAGCGAAGCCGCGGGCAAAAGCTCGTTAAATGTAATACAAAACATTATGTACCATCGAGGAAATTGATTCCTAGGCATTTGGTCGGATCATATGTCGCGCGTAACGCGACCAAACTACGTACCTCATCTGCCTTGGAATCAACTTCTCTGATAGTACATACATATATTTCAAACACGGCAATTTTTTATTTATTTTATTTTATTTTATTCCAAAGATACACCAACAACATATTGTGACAACATTCAAAACTTAAAACTAATACATAAAATACATAAACTAATACACGGCTAATTACAAATACATAGTTTGTAGTAAGTATTTAGATAGATGTATAATAATTAGGTAATGTAGAGCTCGTTAGCTACATGCTACGCCGTAGCCCGTAGCAAAAACAATAATATTATTGTGTATTACACATAAATTGATCATTAATTATATTATTATTATATTATTATAAGCATGTTAGAAGTTTATAATGCTATAATAATATTAAAGCCGTCTTAGTTGTACCACACTTCATTGTATTCGTATTTAATTTTATTTTTATGAGCAGCTGCTGTACAGTAAAATTCTATTCGTAAAAATCTAAAAATGTAATTCATTCTTGTATAGGATAAGATAGATGTAATATCTAATGGCGAGTCTCTCTTTTTGGTTTGAGTTTAATTTTATACATTTATTTATTTATTTACACTTTACGCAATTCACAAAGGCGGGTTTAATGCCTAGTGGCATTCTCTACCAACCAACCTTAGGGTTGGTAATTTATTGGTAATTTAAAATATTACCTACGGAACCATTCTCTCATTCGAGGCTATTTTTTGCGAGCGAAGTGTGCCGGTTATTGTGTCCATGACAAACTTTGGGCTGAGGTTTTACAGCGTTTGGGGTAAAATCAATAATATTAAACTTTTGCTGATTATGAGCTTAGCTTCTTATAAAAATAAAGTCATATTAGTATAATGCACATAATATGTATTTAAATAGATTATGAAAAACAGTGCTCTATATAAATAATTATTATTAACTTATCTACTAAAAATATTTATGCCCACTGCCCAGTCTCTGAGGTTTTTTAAACGGAGTTTGCTTTTGATTGGCTATAGTAACAAAAAAATTATCAATCAACAACGCTAGTGAAAAGATAAACAGCTCCTGTCAAAAAATCTCAGAAACCGGGCATTAGTAGGTAATGTACTTAGTACTTACTTAGGAAACAAGTTACAATTGCTAGTAAACCCCAAATTAAGGGTAGTTACTATAAATTGTAATATGTGTATTTGAATTAAATTGACTTTATTCTGTTCGACAGTTTTACTCAAGATGTTGTGCTTATTTCAATTTTGAATTATAGACAATCATCACTGGTAATCAGAAAATCTCATTTCTAAATAAGCCCCCGCTCGGCTCGCAGAACATAAAACTCAGAATGTGACAATTAATGAAAGACACCATATGGGCCATTCAGCTTTATGCTGCCCTAGTGCCATTAAACCTTTGAAGTCTTTTGTCAGACAAATTTAAAAAAAAAAAGTTTAACGACAACTACTGCAAGTAAAAACTCCGTGAAAAAGAGCCGAAACAGTAAAAAAGCTTTCAATTAAAGAGATAGCGACAATGCTTAACACCGATTCCGCTCCGAGCGTTCTTTTGATATACGATAGTGTTGTTTGAGCGCTTCTAAAGTGGCGGCAAAAAGCAAAGTGACACTCGAAAAAGGCGCGAACTAATATAAACAACGGCTCCTTTTCTAAGACAGCCCAATCGTTGTTTTGTGACATGATTAATAACTTTTTAAACATGAGTACACGTCTGTACAGGCTGTGGTACAGGTAGAGTTAATACAAAAATAAACGCGGTTGCTCTTGTACTTTGAGAGTTGAGACCATGTTTAGAAAATCATAACAGTCTTTAATCACTTTCATAGACCCGCTGAAATGAGTTGTGATTTGATGCCTTAACCTACCCAGAGTCTCCAAATTCACAAAAAAGTATTTTTACGATAGAACTTCAAACCGCATTTACAACACTTAGGGCCTGTTTCACGACTTCCTAATAAGTGCCTAATAGGCTATCCACTAATTAACTTGACAGATCAAGTATGGAGAATCTGTCAAAAAAGTTGTGAATAGCCTATTCGGCACTTTATCAGGAAGTGGTGAAACAGGCCCTTATTAATTATTATGTAATGTGAAATGTCATACACAAGTGTTGTGTGTTTAAATATCATGGCAATTACAGTGAACAGGTTTCTATTGTGTATGTCTGCACACCACGTCAATCTGGCGCCAGGGTAAGCTGCCCGAAGAAGCAGCTCAGGCGCCAGTCTAAGCAATTTCAAGTAAAAAATATCACGAACACCGCCTGCTCGTTATGTTTTCCCGATACGAATACAGTTAAAAACGGACTTCATAAGCCATTTGTATTCATTGATGGAGCCAGTCGGAATATATTGCCGCAATTAGTATGCAGACGCACAGACCGACAGCTCTAGATTTAACTAGTATCCAATAATAAACAAAACGATAGCGGAATATTCATAATAATTTATGATAAATTATCTGTTTCTTGCGACGAAATAGTCGTTGGAGTTGAATAAACTTGGACTAAAATAGTTCTGCGAGTAGGTATTTGCGGCTTGTTATTTTATAATACAAGTAGGTAAATATGTAAATTAAATTAAAACAGTCACACTCAAAATGTGCTCCGCCATCCGCGGAGAACCTTTGTAGGGGCTTTGCGAGAATACTAGTAATGAAAAGTTTGAGAGCCGCTATTTTAAAATATTATCCTGTACGCAACATATTTTTTTTATATACCGTAGATTAAGAAAGTTTACTGCTTGCTTTGTCTTTTCAGTATCCTATTTCGATGGCAACCAGCTACATACTTTAAAAACACACTTTAAAAAGATTCATGTTAAAACTTAGTGATTAGTCCCACACTAAGCTCACGTACTAATTATTTGATAGTTTCTGAAATAACGGTAATTAAGATTGGATAGCAGACCAGTCGTCATATCGTAATGATGACAAATGGCATCAACAAAATTAACTTTTATCTTCATAATGAGTTAACATGTGCGAACGATTTTAATCTAAACGAGTGAGAGGACTCATGGTAGAACTATGTCTGAAGTCAGTCATTAAAGTTTAGATTGAGCACAGAATTTTATATAATTTTTATATTTAAAAGTTTTGGGCCTAGACTTCAGTGTTTGGACTTTTTCGGCTCCAAATACCACTCATATTTTAATGTATGAGTTCGTACAGCCTTACCATAATTTATTTTGTGTTTTGAAGCTACTCGAGAAAACGTAAGTTAATATTTTAAGCGGGCCCCTAGACGATCATCATCATCATTATACTTCTAATTGTGCAATTTCACGCTTCAATTTTATTGAACAGTTTATTTAACAATTAGATTGAAGCCGCGCGATGTTCAATATCAACCCTAGATGGTCAATAATATTGGGCAATACGTGATATTGCACAATAAAGTTGATCGTCTAGAGTCTAGACTCTAGGCTCTAGGTCGTCATTATCTATGAAAGCGTTACATAGTGGGCCCCACTATGTAACGCTTTCATAGATAATAACGACCTTGCAATTTCATTCATTTAAATCTCTTTGAGTCTTGACTGACTACTATTTCAATGCAACAGGCACCGTAGTAATTTCCTTTGTTATTCGTTCCTGCCCGTTTTCTTTATAAAATGATGCGATTCTCGTAAATGGTCAAACCAACGAAATAATATGTACGTTTCATAAGAATACCGTTTTGTAGAGTTGAGTTTAAAAAGTTAAAATATCATAAAAATTATTTAAATTGCTAAAATATTATAATAAAAAATATTTTCATATATTATAATTATATGAGACGGATTTACTTACTTGACATTCACTGCCAAAAGTTCCTGCACGTTCCCTAACCGCGGTGAGAGCTGACTCTTTAAATGGCTGATGACGTCACAGTTGTCCTGTCGTTGACGAGCCGTGTCGGACTCGTTATCGTGTTTATTGTAGCACGTGTAACATTAGCGCGATATCGCGGGTCTGGCGGGACATCTGCGCGATTGTACATCCAACTTGCTCAGTTTTTATGAGTTTTCATAATTTAAATTATGATTTATTGATATTATGATTATAATATTATGTTATGAGTATATATTATGCTGAAAACAGTGCGTAAAGTTGGAAAAAAATGCAATTTTTTTTTTCAAATGCGAGGAAACAGTGGCAGCAGTACTAGTACAAACTGTGTCACCGCTGCTTTTGTAGTTTACATCTCAAAGTATTTCAATATAGTAACCACACAAAATTATAATGTACACGCAGGTATTTAAGCTACAACAGTAGATTGCATTGTCACTTGTCAGCTTACATGGACCTAGGCTTAGGGCATTAAGGCAGGAATGATATACTGCGTGACTGGTGAGACATGTTCAATACTTGAGGACGTGATATTTGGCTATTATATTAGTTGGAAAAAAATAATATAAAAAAATAATATCAATTGATCACTGAGTAAATGTAGCTTAAAGTTAAATAATTATTTACCCAACGCATGGACACCGCGAGCGGGAGGGGTAGTTGTGTGGTGTTTCTTTGGTAGCGCACGCCTCTGCACCGGCCGCATAGTATGCCTACTTGCCTAGCCGCGTAATTTACTTAGTATCCATGATTCATTAATTTTTGGGAAATTCAAAAAAAAATTAAGAACCTAATTTTATTACATATTTATAATGAGAATCGAGTACTGAATACTCTCCTTAAATATCGGTATTGACTCACCAGTCATGCTGTATAAGTATTTATTAATGCCGAAAATAGAAAAGGAGGTAGGAACATACATAAATGACGCTTTGCGGATTTGTCTTCTTCTCTAGTCTCTACTGTTCTTTAGTGTCTGCTGTCTTAGATATAATATTATACTCTATGTGACGGAAAATATTAAGTGTGCTACGGCCGACAGCCTGCGGCGAACGCTCTTACTGGATACAATAGCTTTTTATCCCAATCCCGAAACATAATATTACGTACCAAGTACATAATATTCCAAAACAATCTTTACTTTATCGTTTGATATTTTGTACATAGATCTACTCTAATTTTAAATTCAAAAAAAGCCTATTTTTATTTGCTAAACGATTGTTTATCGTACTCGTGGGTAAACAGATTGAGAATAGCTATCTTAACTGTAAAAATCTCATCAAATCCCTTTGTTAATGGAGAAGTGTTTTTTCCAAACAATCGCTTTACGGAATGTCTTAATTCCGGCCGAGCTGCGGCAGATAAATAAACATTTGGTAATTAGATTGTTTTGCCTCTACAGATTGGGTTATAGCGATGATTGAATCACCTATTTTATGAAGGATTTAACAGCTATTAATTGCTGAGTTAGAGAACTTGCTTTCGAAATAACTTTGTAGGCTAACAATCACTAACACTGGATGTAATTAGAAAAGGTTTTTGTTTGTAATTTGTTGTAGACATACAAAATGTAATGAATGAACATCTTTAAGGTTCTGTCCTGTATGATGTTGCAGTCTGCAGACAACATCTGTTCCAAACACCTGATAATAATAATAATATTTTGAATTGATGACAAAAATTAAATTTTTCTTCCAGATTATCAAGCGACATCAACACCAGCCCGTGCGAGTCGGAGTCTACGTCAAATTCCCCGCCGTCGCTCTTGCAGGATGCCGCGCTGCCTGCGCTCCTAGTATCAGGGACGACCACGTTCCAGACCACGCCCACCAGTGCCGCGCTCAGCCTAACGTCTGAGAGCCAGCTGCTACCGAGCAACGAGGTGGAGAGCTGTAGCCTGGCGAACGGATGCACTAGCTCGACGCTCGGCCTGGCCCTACCGTTGACGACCACAAGCGGGCTGTGTTCCACCTCCTCGTCGTCTGCGGTCGCCTGGTTGATGAATGAGGATAGCACGGGTAACACTAAACTGCAATATAATAATAATAATTATCTACGGACGCTTCACACCACGTCAGTCTGGCCCCGTGCTAAGTACCTAAAGGACTTGTGTTACAGGTACCAGACAACGGAAATGCATTGAATACTTTTATACTATACATAATATATTTAAGATTTTTATTATATCATACACATCCCGGGAACATTGAAAACTTTTCGTTCCGTCGGCGGGATTCGAATCCGCGACCCCCGGCTTGAGCTACCAACGCTCTTACCACTGAGCCATGACAGAGGTCGTCAAATATGTATAAGTACTAGTCCGTAGTTAGCAAAGTTTTCTCTAGGGTTTCATCGCAACGCGACGCGTAGATGCATTTCTAAATTTGTACTGAATTGACAGATTTCAACTGCGCGAGACGTCCAAATATGTCAAATCCATCCAAATTTATAAATGCATCTACGCGTCGCACGTTACTGTCTGAATTGACCCTAAAGGAGGCCCCGTATCAGATCTGTTTTAGATTTCCCAAACCTAAGTACATAATATCTATAATACAACATACACGCCACTCTTGTAGCCAGCTTTAGTAGCCAGCCCTGAAACAGAGCCTTTTTTTCCGGAGGGGGAAATGCATTACGCATACCACCCAGGCGCAGGGGGCGACCCGAGCGGTGATGTGGGACTCCCGTAGCTAATGAGACCACGGTATACCCACTAAACCCCCCCCCCCCATCTTCCGCCACGCCGCCTTTTGACGGGGCCACGGGAACGATACACACATCCGCGACCCCGCCAGCGGTCCGAAGACTCCACGATGGGCGCATAACACGTGCGCCCTCCTCCTCGGCCCCCACCAGGGCTGTAGCAGACGCCCCCCGAGTCTGCTACTTGGAGGCCGCAGAGGATAGGGCAAGCGGCGCACCGCAATACCTACTTGCCTCTTCCTCTGCGGCCCCACCTCGGTGCGCATCCGCAGCGGACTCCTCCAGTCCGCTGGGAGCGCCCTCCTCGGGCCAGGCGGCGACACCGGCCGGCCCTGGTTGCCTCTTCGCTTCACCGCGGTTGTCCAAGCCGCGGTTACTAGAGCCCCACCGCCACGACAAGGCGAGCAACCATCGGGGGGCTATCGCGTAGGATAGACCGCGAAGCGTAACTTTATTTTACTACAAATTGCAATAACGTTATACCCTGGACACAGAATATATAATAGTACTCCGCCCTGGATTATCGTAGAATCAGCTGACAGTCACCATTGTTGTGATAGGAGGCGGTGTCAAAAGCGAGGTGCGCAGCCCGGGGCTGTGCGAGGCCGACGTGGCGCTGTACGGGGACACGCTGCCCTACGACCAGTCCGCGCTGTCCTACCAGTATTATAATAGGTACGTAATATTCTTACTAGATCCTTTGCTATTTCATTTGGGTCATTAGTTACAACAACCATCCAATCGGCTTAAAAAAAAACGATGTTTTTCCCTCTACAAATAATATTATGTACTCGAGATATAAAATCACAAAACCTCTTTTGGTTAAAAGATGTTTGGTTTGGTTAAAAGCTAAGGTTTTAGCATAGAATGATAGTTAATACAGAAAACATTTTGATTCCAAAAATGACTTCAACGATTTCTAAACAATATTTTGTTTTTGCGACAGTATGCAGCAGTATGGAGGCGGAGGTACGGCTTCCTCATACGTGGGCTCCACGCTCTACAACCAGCCCTACGCGCCCTACCCGCCCACACATAACACAAACACCAGGTAAGCTATACTAAAAAGGAATATGACGTAGTTATTTATACTGGCAGTGATAATAATATCTCCATTTTTAAAATTCAAAATTATGTAGCTAATTGCCGATTTGCTACACGGAGCGCCATCTCTTGGAAGATAATATTATGATTTAAAATAAAATATTATTTAATTTAATATGTGTTCATATTTAAAAGTACACTTTTCGAGAAAATAGTAAGTATCAATAATTAGCTAAGATTAACACTGAGTACCGACCAAAACAGAAATAATATTAAACGCACAAGTATCACCGAAGAAATTGATTCATAGGAGGCGAACCTACGTTATTTGGTCAGGACATGTCAATGATGATAGTTATACCTTCATTATACTTCCACTGTAGGCTGTAACGCCTTCGTGGTCTAGTGGGTAAGAGCGTGGCTCTTGACTCGGAGGTCGCGGGTTTGATTCCCGCTTTGGAAACATGTTATTTCCAAGTTTGGTTAGGACAATGCAGGTTGATCACCTGATTGTCTGACACGTAAGATCCATGCGTTCGATGGGAATGTAAAAAGTCGTCCTGCGCTTGATCTCTCGCCAGTCGTGTCGGTCTTCCGTCCCACTGGGTTATGAGAGTAAAGGAATAGAGTGTGCTCTTGTATACTGCGCACACACCTGGGCACTATAAAATTACACCTGAGTAACTGGCCTGGTTTCGGCCACCGTCACTGAAAGCGGTGTGGGTCTTGGGAGTTATTACTGTGGGCTGTGGCTGATTATTATTTGAAATGTTGGTCAGATCATCGTGTAAGGCGACGCCGACGTACCTCAGTCCGTACGGAGTGGGGAGCGTGGGCGGCGTGTCCGGCTCGGGGTTCGGCGCTCAGCCCTCGCCGTACGCCTACCCCGCGTACAACGGCAGTCTGGCGCAGTCCTTCCCTAATACGCAACAGGTAAATATAATTTAAATTCTATTCTTTCTTTTTCTAATTCTTCCTACTCCTCCTATTTTCTTCTGATTAATTTCGTTGCGGGTCCCAAGACAGATTTAGCGTGTGCAACCCTTTCATGTGATATCAGGGAGCCCGAGGGACACCTCGGGCTCCCTGATATCACATGAAAGGGTTTTCATGGTTGGATACCGCTGTCGATCCTGGCGACACAGGAGATACAGTGGTGAGAATGTGTATTGTGTGGTGGGCCAACTCCCGAATAAAAAAAAATAGTACGGTACTTTCCTACATAATAAATAATTAAGACGTGTTGGTCATGTTATCATGTATCTACAACTTTAAGATAGCTATAGGTGAAACTAGAGGAGGCAATCGGCGCATGACGTATTTTAAATATTAAAATAGTGAATGCTCCAATCGGAGAATTAGCAGGTCGGATGTCTGTCAGTACGAATATCGACGTTAATAACATTAAAATAAGATTCATATTAGCGCGCCTTGTACAGTGGCGGTTACGACGCTCGCCGCGTTCTTGATATGGCGAAAAATATGTATGGAAAAATTTGAGAAATTTTCTTATTTTTCTTATAACTGGAAAAGTTGTTTATTTTTATATAAAATTTTTAGCGGACTTTATAGAGGACTAAATAAGCAACAATTTTTTTGTATATTTATTTTCCTCAGTTCAGTGTATTTAGATATTAAGGTACCTAATCAGACCCCATTTTTTTCATATTTTGCGATTATTGTGATGGTTAAAACGTATTTTATGTGAAAATTTTGTATGCGGCTATAGAAGTTTTATGGTACAGTCGTGGAGATGAATATAATATTATCTTTCATTTGAAACCAAAATATCCTCGCAGTTTGACTCTTAATTCTTTAATAGGGTACCGGAAAATCGCTGATATTTGTAATAGGGACCGTGCAGAAACTATAGAGGGCGTCGTAATTCGACAGCAGCGCCGCGATGCGAGTAAAAGACGTAACTTGTGAGTGACTTTGACTTCGCATTCTCCTTGACCCTGGCTAGTTTATGAGTGTTTTTTTATGTTTTACACTATAAAATGATATAATACTTACACTCCCAAGTGGCCACATGCGGCCGCGAGAACAACGACAGATTTCCAAGAATCCGCGATCGAAATATTTAAGTTAAAGACTAGATGACGCCCGCAACTCCGTTGCGCCAAAAATCATTTATCGCGCGAGAACCGTACATTTTCCCGGGATAAAAAGTATCCTATGTCCTTTCCCGGGGCTCATAGTAAATCCATACCAAATTTCAGCAAAATTGGTTTAGCGGTTTGGGCGTGAAGTACTAACAGACAGACACACTTTCGCATTTATAATATTAAGTATATTTTTATAATATTAAATATAATATTAAGGGTTTCTACTTTCTACCCGTAAACAAAGAATGGAAGAGTGAATAAAAATGTAATAAAGCTTAACTAGTTAACTAAGAAAATATCTGAAAAAGTAATTAATAGCATCCATCAGCATAGAAAGTAAAAACTTGATAAATATTGCAATAAAATAATGAAGCTATGCAAAAATACTTATATTAGTTACTGAAAATGCTTGTGGATTAATAAAATAAAACAAGTTCACTAAAATAAATGCTTTTATTTCAACCTTCTGCGATTCGATCGATACCATCTTCACAACTTTTGTCTGTCACTATTTTTAACTAATTTCAGTCTGGATCTCATAAGTGTAAACACCATTTAGGTATGTATTCTTCAAATAACACACAAAGACTGCACTACTAATCTTTTTCTTACTTGAAGAATCATCCTTTTGAGAACCAACACTTTGACAAGATGGTTCAAGTTCAATACTATCTTCAGTGTTGAATTCCTGGCAGGACTTCTCCAAATTATCCTTACTTTTGATGCAACTTTATGCCAATTAAATGAGCCGTGCCTATGTATGTATATCAATTAAGATGGAAGCCAGTTTGGATGTTTACTGAAAGAAAGCAATGGTTATAGGTTATGTTCATATTGTGTTCATAAAAAATGAATTTACGGTTCTAATCTACAAAATTTAGTGTTTTTACTAGTCTACGCATAACACTCATGGAACTTTTTAAATACTTACGTATATTTTTACCGCCTTTTCTCCATTTCTTTCGTTTTTCAATAAGCAAAACCATGCGAATATTTTGGCAGAAAAATAATAAAATTTTACATTGTTCGATTTGCCTTTATATTTCTTTTAAGTCCGGGAAAACAACAATACATTTCAATTCTTGAAAATACTCGGAATTTGTTAAGAAATCTTCTAATTTTCCGTAGCTTCACTAGAGCTTGACAGTAAAATTTTCGTAAAAGTTTCGGCTATTCGCCACTTGTGGCAGTGTCGTCGCTCTGCACGGTCCCTATAGCGTCCTTAATATCTGGTTTGATCTAGTAACAACCCCTTTGATCTACCAAAAGCGTAATATCTCCGTGAGTGTGTACTCGCCCTCTCAATCCTTAAAAATAGACCTAAAGTTCGAACTTAGAACATAATATTACGAATTCCCCGGACATTTTTACCTACCGCTATTAGCTTATTAAACGTTTGTTTGTGTAGGACTACAGCAGTTACGCGTCAGGGTACACGGACCACAGTGTAGCGGCGCAGTATGGAGGATACTACGCGACGCCAAGCTATTCGCCGTACGTCAGCTCACCAAGCAGCAGTGGCAGCGCGGGCCATACGTCCTACCATTTAGGTGCAACTTTATCAGGTTAGACTAGAATTTATTTATATTTCCAAAAAATTTGTTACAAGGTGGAACAAAATTTCTGCCTCTCAGGCGTGGAAATAGTGTCACTTTTCTAAATGATAAATGTAACAAAGAATAGCACCATTTTCTTCAATCAATCAAACCAGCTTCCAAAACCCCCCCTAAAGAAGATTCTATAAAGCGTCATATTTTTAGGTTCCTGGGAGTATTTTTAAAAGCTTGCTCTGTATGTAGGTAAGTATATTAGTTCGGGTAGAATTTTGGAACTCAACTTTAAAGTAGATAATATTATAATAATTAATAAATTCAGGTTATATAAACCAAACTACTGAAGAATATCTCAATTCGCAGAGCTATCTAAAGCGCCATCTAGTGTCCAGTAGATGAAACCTTTCCAAATTAGAGAGTCGATTGTTTTGTTTTCTTTAACTACATTGACCATTTAATATGACTACATCTAGGCTTTGAAATTCATGAATCATGATTGATCATGAAGTTATCTTGCGTCTTTACGTGCCCTGAGACTGCGTAGTGCGTACATCTTAGCACGGCGGGCAATTTATAAAAAAAATCAAATGTCAATGTCAAATCTATGCACAGGTGACAGTGACAGGACGTATTGTTTGTTTTCAAGAACCTATTACCTATTATTTTGGGTTCTTGAATTAGTAAATCGCCTTTCTAAAAGTGTTTCATTTCAAAGTTTATAAAGGCTTAGAAATTTCTTAAAAACATTACAATAATGGTTTACTTATAATAAGTTCTAGTCATAAACAAGTTACATTTTAAACGTTTGGTGAACTTGCAAGTGTTTAGACTGTAACTTGTTACAACAGTGAAAATGAATAAAGAAAATGATGATAACTTTTCAAATAAACGACGAAAATTAGACGATGATGAGTCTTATAACTATAACGATGACTCTGATTATTGGCCAGACTCTGAGAGTGACAGTGGTACTTCCATTTAATA
The DNA here is from genome assembly GCA_905404155.3 of Plebejus argus. NCBI lineage: Eukaryota > Metazoa > Arthropoda > Insecta > Lepidoptera > Lycaenidae > Plebejus > Plebejus argus. The sequence continues at coordinate 6,470,103 of FR989927.1, read as the reverse complement.
ACAATTAATAATAGAGCAGATAATCAGTATTTTAATTCATCAATAAAAACAGCTTTGTTATCTTATGTTGTATGTAAATGTTTTATTTTCAGAGTCTCCTTCATCTTTATTACCTTCAATACATGACACTCCATTATCCCCAATCAAGAATGAAATACATGCAGCCAGTCGGAGGTGTAGAGAGAACTCGGGGTAAGTTTTATAACTTATAAAACTATATCAACAGTGGAATGACAAAAGTTAGTTAAAACTCGTTTTGACCTCTAGTGATGCTTGGTAACTTTTTTCATTTCACCGTCGATATCTTGAGTTAATTTATTTAGGTGCTGTTTGTAGTGTACCTCGTTTTGAAACAATTAATTACTTCTTTTATATATTACAAATATTAATCATTACTTACACTGTAACTAAGATAAAATGTAAAACATTTTAAATGGACTTTTATTAATGTTATAATATAATAATACTTGCAGAGAGAGTACAGCAAGTCGGTCTCGGGGACGAGGAAGGAGAAACACGTCTGCCTCGCCCGCACAACATGTTCCAGAGCCCTCCACTGAAAGAGTGTTCATTTGGGATCTGGATGAAACCATCATTATATTCCACTCCTTACTTACGGGCACATATGCCACAAAATATAATAAGGTAAATACACACTTTTATTTTTATTTTTTCACAAAAAATACACAAAAGTTTAAAGTTATTAATTTTAAAATCATTTCTTGAAAATGTGTAATACATAATATTATGTAATATTGTAGAAAAATATTATTTTTCTTATTACAGGATACACAACAAATAGTGCAATTAGGTTTTAGAATGGAGGAGATGATATTCAGTCTAGCGGATACACATTTCTTTTTCAATGATGTAGAGGTGAGTTGTTTACTTTTTGTTTTATGGATAATACTAAATTGCAAAGGTAACGTCTATTTAAAACAAACAACCAAATAGTAAGTACACATCTATTTGGTTGTTTGTTCAAAACTATGAAATTCTTTAAATTAACTTCATGTTCATTTCAAGTTTAAATATTTTTTCTATATTATATTAATTTTTAATGGTGATTTAAAAATAAAATCCTGTTTAAAGTTTTTCAAGCAAATCGTTATCATTATTGTATGAAATATGTGATGGTGGCAGGACTGTGACCAGGAGCACATAGACGCAGTGGCAGCAGACGACAACGGCCAGGATCTGTCAGCATACAACTTCTCAGCGGACGGGTTCCAGGCAGGTGCTGCGGGCCCGGTGTGTGCACCAGCTGTGAGGGGTGGTGTGGACTGGATGAGAAAACTCGCCTTCCGCTACAGAAAGATCAAGGATACCTACAATAACTATAGAAATAGGTTAGTTGCAAAATCTTATGTTGGAAACAATAATTTTATAACAATTTTATTTCCTGCCAAAAACCTAACTTGTATTGGCTTACAAGTGCTTAGCTTACTAATCAGTTTTCTAGCAGAACTATTTTAAATTTATCATATTATGTACTGTCAATGTTAATGGTGATATTGTTAGTATAGGTTATTTAGACATTACATTTATCAAAAAATTCGTTCATTTTGGTTTACATAGCTATTATGTTTTATTTTTAGTGTGGGAGGCTTACTGGGCCCAGCAAAGAGGGAGCAGTGGCTTCAACTGAGAGCAGAATTGGAACAAGCGACGGATAACTGGCTGACCCTAGCCTGCAAGTGTCTGAACATGATAAACTCAAGGTATTAATGTAACCAACATTGTAAACAAAACTAACAAACTATAAACAACTTTCATTTTTAAAATTAAATAACATTCATAATGTATTCATTGTTGTGATATGTTACAGTAATGATATAATCGTCCAATAAATTGAAAAAAAAAAATAAAAAAAATCTGTTGTATTTTCGTTAAAACAACATTTTATTATTAAAATTTAATTCTCAAATATATAAAATATTTACAGAGAGAACTGTGTGAACGTATTAGTCACTACTACACAGTTGGTGCCGGCATTAGCTAAAGTGCTACTGTTTGGCCTGGGCGGAGTGTTTCCTATCGAAAATATATATTCTGCAACAAAAACAGGTAAAAATTGTATATGTTACGCTCAAAGACCTAAAACGCTCGCTCAGATTGCCAGAACGCGTCGTGGCCGTTTTCATTAGAGCCACAACGCGATTTTCGCGTCGTGACTGTTTCACTGTGACCACAACGCGTTGTGAGCTATTTTTTCGCTCACTGAGCGTTTTCGGTCTTTGAGCGTAACATATATATTATTATATTCACTATCTGATGAGCTTTCATTGTTATTTATTTCATTTCATTGTTCTGCCCCAAAAAAAATTGAGGTTTGGCATAAGTAAATATGACTTACTAAGTAAAATGCTTTAAAATTATAATAATTATATTACAGGCAAGGAGACTTGTTTCGAGAAAATAAAGCAACGGTTCGGTGAGCGGTGCACATACGTGGTGGTCGGCGATGGGCAGGACGAGGAGGCCGCTGCCAAGGCCAAGAACTACCCGTTCTGGAGGATATCCGGCCACTCCGACATAGCCGCGCTCTACAACGCCCTCGACATGGGCTTCTTATGATTTGCTGCGTTCCTAGTACATGTGATGTGTTAAGATTATTTATGGATGTTTCTGGTCTGGTTTCCGATTTCCGAAGACTTTCCTAGTTGCTAGGGCACCGTTTTCAACATTTTTCTGAGTTTATTTTGTAATTTAATTTCACCCCCCTGTACTACATAGAATTTTTGTAACTTTTAAGTTAAATTCATATTGTCAAACCTTATTAGGCATGTTTTATGTTATAGGTTTCCCATTGGTTCACCCATATAATATGATTTGGTAAATAAGTTTACCATAGTCACATTTTAGTCGCTTATTTGTCATTAGGTTTTGAACCTTGCAGACATGTTGTTATTAGATTCCAACGATTTAAAAGTCCTAATACATATTAGTACAAATAATTTTTTGATTTATAAAAATATTTTTATGTGCATTAATTGTTTTAAAATACTTTTAAGTAACAAAATCATATCAAATTATATAGCGGCTCATTGTAAGTACAGTTTATATTAGGTTAACAGGGCCCATAATTAATTTTAAATAAGTAAATATTTATTTAGTTTAAAGCTCAAAGTTAGCTCAAACTTACGATCAATTTATAGGAGTCGTTGTAAATATTGAATTGTAAGTTAACCGTGGTTTGGCATAACTTGGTACAATTTAAGCCTTGCTTATCGATTTTTGTATCTCCTTCACTTTTTTATATTTACGAATTTGTCGGTATAATACAATAGTCATTATTTTCACAAATTACAGACGATCCATGCCAAGCCATGTTTAGAAGTATTTTACTTTCATTCCTACTATGTAAGTTTGTAACATGTACAGATATTATTTTAGAAAATTTTTAGAACAAATATGAAAGAGTTTTGATATATTTTATTTGCCTTATTTTAAAAATTTGTCCATGCTATGTCAGTATTTTATTAATAAGTATTACTTGTGGAGCGTCCAACTGGCTAAAAATTCGATGTACCATAGAGGAAATTTAATCCTCGGCAGTTGACGGATCTACGTCATGACGTGGTCGGCTTACGTCAATTCAATGTTAGCTGTGAATATAAAGCCGCCAACCCACCGTGGCGCACGCCGTGCACGGCCACGCGTATGCGTGCGTATTTCTTTGACTTGAGTCAATTCGTGCGTAGCGTGTCCGTGGGTTGCAGTGGACACAGTCACATATATTTTCTTACAAAGCGAAGCTTGACGCACGTGCGTAGTCTCTCCGTGCGCCGCGGTGGAATGGAGCCCTTATTGTGATTTGTGATCAGTCGAATGGGTTTGACAACGCGACCAAATTACTTAGATCCTCCATCTGCCTAGGAATCAACTTCTCTGATAGTACATAATATTATGTCTGATTAAACAATGTAGAAATAGATTATTCTTTTATAACATACAAAATGTACGTTTAGTCGCTACCGCAGCAAAACACATTTTTTAACTTAAATAGCACAATTTATTTTATATTTACTTCAATAGTCAACTTTTATCTATTTACTGGACCGATGTGAAGAGTTTTAACTCGAAGACAATGTGTCTTGCACTTTTTATATTACTTTTGTATACTATTTACAATAGACTCCATTATTTTATTAATTTCAACTTGCAATTTATACATTACAATCAGTTTTTGTATTAATACCTACAATGATAAATAATAATAATATAAACATTGTATGTATTAACTATTAATACAAAAACTGTATATATGTTACTGTCGAAATTGATTTTCGTAATTTCCGAAAGTCACATTGTAATCAATTTTTTCGAGGAGCTAAGGATGCCACAGCCCACAGGTAATATGTAGTATCTAATGCTCGGTTTATAAGCGTCCGCGCGAACGTGCGGTTTGGCGGTACACCGCAAGATCACAAACAGTTGTATGTACTTAAATAACTTTTATATAAATCGTTGCATACAATAATTGCTTGTGACCTCGCGGAGTAGCGGCCAAACCGCTAGTTCGCGCGGACGCATAGTACATAAACCGAGTCTTAGACACATTATACTCTGTCACGTTTGTTAACCGTGAGCGGTGAGACTCGAGTGCACATTCAAAGAAGGTAATAAAATCGATGTATGATTTCTTTACCTTCTTCATAAAACGATATTTATAGCTGCAATATTTTGTATGATAATAATAGTTTTATTTTTACCTAGTCGCAGGCGATAGATCCTTGAGAAGTTTGATCCACAATAAATGCATCAATTTTTTTGTTCAACAACTTGATTTATGTAATTATTTTTAAAAATATAACATTATTTTTTTGTTTCTTACTAATTTGTAAACTGGAACATACTAGGGTAAATATATTGAATAGTGATTGGACAGTACTAGTCATTGGACAGAGCCCAAAAACACAATATAATTATTAAGGTCGCCTTAAAACCTGCCTGTTTTTCTTTAAAATCAGGCAGTTTTTACAGCAACCTTAATAAATATTGTGTTTTTGTTCTTTGTCCAATGACGGTACACAGCTACCAAGCTATCTGTGAACCGGCCGTTATTGGAACTACGGTCTACGGCCACTAATACGGAAATGTCAAATTCCAGAACTGCTGCGATTGGTAGAAATATGTACAATTTTGTATTACTGCTAGCTCTGCCGTTCATTTCACACATAAGTTGGTCTGTCTATACTGACTACTGTCCAATCACTAGTCAAACCCTACTGGAATTGTAACTAGGGTAAATGACTAGTATATTGAACAGTACAAGTCATTGGACAAAACAGAAAAACACAATAATATATTTTATTAAGGTTGCTTTAAAAACTGCCTATTTTTAAAGTAATAGAACGCCTGATTTTAAAGAAAAACTGGTAGTTTTTAAAGCAACCATAATAAATATTGTGTTTTTGTACTCTGTCCACTACCACTAGTACCACTGCTAGTACTGTCCAATCACTAGTCATTTTCCTTATTATTTTATATTCTATTCGGACAGTGTAAATAAAATTTGTAGCTAAACTGCTAGTGATATATTTGATTTAGAATAAATAATTGAAATGTAAATAAAAAATATATTATATGAATATTAAATCATTTGTTTTTTAGTTCTTATTTCCTGTTATATACTTTATTTCAAGACAACCTGTTTCGTGTCTGAGCTAGGTAATGAAAAAGTAAATTTTAAATAATTATAATTGAAAGTTAAAAAACAATTTAACGATATTTTAGATCTAATAAATTTTGCTAACTTTTACATAACAATGTTATTCAAAATTAGCTAAACATACAGTTAAACAATATACAAGGTGTGACAAAAGTAAGCGATAATACTTTAGGGTCAGTAGGTGTTCTTCGTAGATAGTGGATCACTGTGAAAGTGGCAAAGCTGAAAGACCATTTTTTTCAATTTTGTATCGGCGGGAAACTCGTGACGCTGGGCGCACATCCTAAATTATTATTTATCACTACTGTTTCACCACTTCCTGATAATTGCCGAATAGGCTATCCACAATTATTATACTTATCTTACAGTTAAGTTGTGGATAGCCTATCCGCACTTATCAGGAAGTGGTGAAACAGGCCCTTAGTTTTGTTACACTGCACTGTGCACTGTATATACATGCTTTTTCATTAATTTTATTTTGCAAAAGGTAACTAGTTCCCGAAAAATAAATTCGCAAAATCGAGGGACATAGCAAAAAGGGTAAGTACACATTTTATTGAAAATGCTGTGGGCATACCTGGGCAATGAGTTTTTAAAATAAGTAAATGGAGCGCCATCTTTTGTCCAGTGGCAAAATTATTACAGAATTTGACCATGAAGCTGAACTTGAACACTCGACGCTCGTCGTGAGCGTTTTCCATTTATCTAGTTTAGAGGATTTAAGTACTTGGCTTCTACAGCTTGCCGTACAAATGGCGATAACGGTTTTCACCATTTAAACATTTTTGATTACTGTTGAATTAATTTTCTTTATATTTTTCTTAAGTTTTATTTTAAAATAATGAACATTGAACATGTCTTTTCAGATTCATCGGCAAAATGATAGAATTAAAAAACTTAAGTTGAAAATAAAAAACATGAAAGCCATGATAGTCAGAAGACGGGATAAAAAATCGCAGTACCTCTGGCAGTACTTAGAAATATGATTTGATCAGTCGCTACTATTAGAAGAGTGTGCTGGCCCTAAAGACTTTTTGAAAAGACAGGTGGCAAAGTTTACGTAGGTAGTAGTTCCCTTTCACCTTTGATTACAACAAGACGTACAGTCGCCGACATTCAAGCTTGGTCTGAAAAATAAAAAATATTATAGGGACCGTGCAGAAACTATAGAGGGCGTCGTAATTCGACAGCAGCGCCGCGATGCGAGTAAAAGACGTAACTTGTGAGTGACTTTGACTTCGCATTCTCCTTGACCCTGGCTAGTTTATGAGTGTTTTTTTTATGTTTTACACTATAAAATGATATAATACTTACACTCCCAAGTGGCCACATGCGGCCGCGAGAACAACGACAGATTTCCAAGAATCCGCGATCGAAATATTAAAGTTAAAGACTAGATGACGCCCGCAACTCCGTTGTGCCAAAAATCATTTATCGCGCGAGAACCGTACATTTTCCCGGGATAAAAAGTATCCTATGTCCTTTCCCGGGGCTCAAAGTAAATCCATACCAAATTTCAGCAAAATTGGTTTAGCGGTTTGGGCGTGAAGTACTAACAGACAGACACACTTTCGCATTTATAATATTAAGTATATTTTTATAATATTAAATATAATATTAAGGGTTTCTACTTTCTACCCGTATACAAAGAATGGAAGAGTGAATAAAAATGTATAAAGCTTATCTAGTTAACTAAGAAAATATCTGAAAAAGTAATTAATAGCATCCATCAGCATAGAAAGTAAAAACTTGATAAATATTGCAATAAAATAATGAAGCTATGCAAAAATACTTATATTAATTACTGAAAATGCTTGTGGATTAATAAAATAAAACAAGTTCACTAAAATAAATGCTTTTATTTCAACCTTCTGCGATTCGATCGATACCATCTTCACAACTTTTGTCTGTCACTATTTTTAACTAATTTCAGTCTGGATCTCATAAGTGTAAACACCATTTAGGTATGTATTCTTCAAATAACACACAAAGACTGCACTACTAATCTTTTTCTTACTTGAAGAATCATCCTTTTGAGAACCAACACTTTGACAAGATGGTTCAAGTTCAATACTATCCTCAGTGTTGAATTCCTGGCAGGACTTCTCCAAATTATCCTTACTTTTGATGCAACTTTATGCCAATTAAATGAGCCGTGCCTATGTATGTATATCAATTAAGATGGAAGCCAGTTTGGATGTTTACTGAAAGAAAGCAATGGTTATAGGTTATGTTCATATTGTGTTCATAAAAAATGAATTTACGGTTATAATCTACAAAATTTAGTGTTTTTACTAGTCTACGCATAACACTCATGGAACTTTTTAAATACTTACGTATATTTTTACCGCCTTTTATCCATTTCTTTCGTTTTTCAATAAGCAAAACCATGCGTATATTTTGGCAGAAAAATAGTAAAATTTTACATCGTTCGATTTGCCTTTATATTTCTTTTAAGTCCGGGAATACAACAATACATTTCAATTCTTGAAAATACTCGGAATTTGTTAAGAAATCTTCTAATTTTCCGTAGCTTCACTAGAGCTTGACAGTAAAATTTTAGTAAAAGTTTCGGCTATTCGCCACTTGTGGCAGTGTCGTCGCTCTGCACGGTCCCTATGGCGAGGTGGTTTCTTAGCAACCCACATGTAAACAAAGTCAACGCTAAACAAAATGCTTTGGTTCTGGCCACGTTCTGGCTAATGAAAATAATTATTTAATAATTAATAATACTTAATAACAAAAATGAAGACTGTAGACACTATATTATTCGACGTATCCAAAAATGAGCTATTCAAAATAAACGAACATTATAAGACATTGCATCGAAAACTGAAAACAACATGGAAAATCATGATGTAAGTTGTTTTTTTTTTTGTTGTAGACAACGACGAAAAATAGAATTTCCTAGTGCGTGGTTGTAAAGTTAAACTTATTTCTTTTCACATTCTCTAATCTCTATTTTTTACAATCTTCTCTATTTTTCTTAAAAAGAAACCGTGACGAAATATCTCCGAACGTGCTTCAAGAAGTCAAGATTCTCGTGATACCAGGGCCGCAGAATGTGTTTACAGACAATGAGTTTGCTGCGCTGAAGAGTGTAGTGGAAAGAGGTGATTCGGTCATAGTTCTGATGTCTGATGGTGGGGAGGAACGCATGAATACCAATATCAACTTCTTTCTGGAAGAATATGGCATAGTAGTTAATAATGGTAAGTACAATGCATTTTTTTTCATATTTTTGGGCTAAAGGAAAATATAACAGAGTACATCAGATTAATCAAAATATATTGATTTGCTATTTTCATCATAGACTGCGTAGTTCGGGCACAGTACCACAAGTTTTACCACCCCAAAGAGTGTCATATTTCAAACGGTATTCTGAACAGAGGAGTGTTGAAACAGATAATGAAAATGCCGAACTACACAAGCGAATCTGATGATTACATGTAAGTTACCTAATGCCTTTATTACCTATGCAATATACAGATTGCAGGTACTTAATGTACATTAAAATAATATAATATTACGTAATAAGTAGTTGTTGCCTGCAACTCCGTTCCGCGGAAAGCTTAACGCATTCCTCCAGGATAAAAAGTATCATAATCTGTCTTTTCCCGAAAATCAAATGTAGGTACATAATAATAATATGTTCATACAAAATTACATCAAAATCGGTTTAGCAGTTGAAGCAATAGGAGAGGGTAACAAACAGACAGACAGACTTCTCATATATAAAATTATTTGTATGGATTAAATATCTCATAATTTTATATTTAATATCAGGGAGGATCCTCCTACACCGAATTTCGTGTACCCGTACGGAGCCACGTTGACGGTGAAGAAACCCGCGGCCGCCATATTCTCGAGCAGCGACGTCTGTTATCCTGTGAAGAGGCCCGTCGCGGCCCTGTACACCTCAGAGAAGACAGGAGGTAAGGTTAATCACCATTCCTTTAAATGAAAGTCATATTTATCACTAGATGGCTCCAACTACATATTTTATCGCGCGGGAAACTCACATTTGTCCGTTAAAAAATTATCTATACAACTTATACAACTTACTAGAGGATTCGTTTATCGCGCCGGAGTCGTACATTTTTTCGGGTATAAAAAGTATCCTATAAAAAGTATCCGTTTCCCGGGACTGAAAGTATCTCCATAGATCATACCCAGCAAAATCGTTTCAACAGACAGACACACTGGATGCCCTTTCCTAGGTCTTGTAGTATACTGTGCGGTTAATGCGTGAAGGGGTAAGGCTGCGTTCCTGCCGAGCTGCGATGCGACGAATGTGTTTTTATGATCCCATAGATTTGGCAGCTCCGGCAAAAACGCACCCTAAGAGTCAGTCTACACGGTGCGTTGCGTCAGAGTTGCGTCGACGCAGCGCTGCCGTTGCGTTGTTTTACATACAAATAACCAAGGTGATCACACGGCGCGCTGCGTCGTCGCAACGCACACAATATGACGGACAGCAGCCCCTGAGACGAAGCGGGAGGTGGCGTTGACGTTTGACTGCTTCGTAATAACGCTGCGATGACGCAGCGCCCGTGTGCCCGGCTATGCGTCAAACTGCAGCGCTGCGTCGACGCAACGCTGACGCAACGCGCCGTGTGGACTGGCTCTCGCCTCTCACAGACAAATACAGACGGATAGATTGTTGCATTAATAATATTAGTATGGATTGTTTAGTGTAAAACGTCTGGCACGTTACAGGTAAGCTATTCGTGATGGGCTCTGGCCACTTCTTCGCGGACCAGTACCTGGAGTGCGAGTGCAATGACCTCATCCGCGAGTTGGTCTTCAACTACATGGGCGGCTTCGCCGACCTGCGACTCAACCCTGTTGATGTGGAAGATCCTGATGTGAGATACTTATAGGTTTAAGAATTTAGATAGTCTTGATCTTTACGGTGAAGCCAAACGAGCGTAATTTGTGAGTTTTGAGTCGCAGAATTTCGGCTAGCAGAAATTCTGCTGCATTCAGTTTCATACAAAAGTCCTGTTTGGCTTACGCGACCGAAATTCTGCGACTCACAACTCACAAATTACGCTCGTTTGGCTTCACCCATCAAGAGAGAAATCAGAAATTCTATCTTAATACCTAAAAGGCCTTTTACACAAAACAGTCTGCTTCGCTACTTGCAACGTGTCATTAGATTCGTATTAAATTATGGCCCGCCTAACATACTCTACCTATACACAATTCTGTGTAGTCGAGTTACAATAAAAAAATTAAAATGTATGATTATGAGAACTGCTATAGAAATGCTACGTTGCTACGAAGCGCTACGAAGTGCTACGGAATAATTTTAACCAAATTAATTCTATGAGATTTTTGCCATGATATTTTATTTCACAACTACCCCAGTATGTATTAGTAAAATGCTTGTTTTTCGCGATCGAACATGCATACAATGCTTTTGGCTTGGATCTTAATTGGTTTTTGTTGGCTTGCTAGATTGAGGGGTACATATAAAATTCGTCTTGTCAGTAACACCGATACACCATATTGAAGTGCTCGGGTATTCGCGTGTAATGTAACATTATAGATTCGACTTTGATCATTTCATAGCAAGTTAACTTCACAAGTTGTATCAAGATATTACACATTGTATCATTACAAGGTGCGCATTGTGATGCTCGGTTCTCCTTCATTAATATAATGCTCGACTCTGTAACATTACATTACATGCGAAGCTCCCGGTGAGCACCTTTAAAATTTACAACATTTTTTAAATATAAGTTACAAACCTCTTGTAGATAAACGAGTACCGCACGTTGGGCGACACTGTGTGGCTGAGTACGGTGCCGCTGCCGCAGCCCGCCACTGCGCCCCCGCCACGTCTCACTCCACTACACCCGCACGCGCTATTCACGTGGAAACTATTTTCCTTGAATCTGTCACATTGTAAGTTTTAACAAATTATTATGATACATACCTTTTTGTTTTAATTTAGTTCAACATCTATAAATTGAACTAAAGCCCAGGAACCCAAATTAAAAATCAGGCCTATGCCTGATTTTTGAATTTGGGGTCGGGCTTGTAACTCGTGTTTAAAAAAATTCTGCCTAGTTTGATCAATCATCATCACCAAAATCAGCATGTGGACTCGGGACTCCGGACTGGGGAGCTATCAGCTATCAGCATTAAAAATTTGATTGTTTTGTACGTTGTTGTAATTAGCATTTCGCAAGTATACTTGACCAGTTTGAATTTTTGCTTGAAATAACTTAAACAGCTTAGCTATAGTTAACTTTATTCTTGTGTGTGACTTATGATTCCAGTGCCCGAAGTACTAGGGATGTATGAGGAGCTGGGAGTGAAACACGAGCCGCTACGCCTGATAGCGCCGCAGTTTGAGACCCCTCTGCCACCGCTACAACTTGCTGTAAGTCCGTTAAAAATCTATGGGTAGGTACGAAAATATTTTTAAATTACTTCTTATATGTGTCTGTATGTCTGTCGGTCTGTCGATGGTTACTGTCTGCTATATAGACTTAAGACTACACGCCCTACTCCGAACCAATTAAAATGAATTAAGACATGGAATGACAGGTTTTTTTTCACTACAAAATGTACGGTTCTACCGCGATAATATTTTTTCCGCCAATGAAATTTTGGAAACGTTTTACCTAAAACAAATAATTAGTATATTTATTATTTTGTTTTCATTTTAATTATTTTTACAGGTATTTGCGCCGACGTTTCGGGAGCCGCCGCCGCCGCCGCTGGAGCTGTTCGACCTGGACGAAGCGTTCAGCTCGGATAGGTCGCAGCTCGCGAGACTCACCAACAAGTGTCTCCAGCCGATCAACAACAAAATGGCCCAAGGTTCATCATCATATTGTGCTTGTCAATCTAAAGTTATTAAGCTAAAATCCGGACATGTTGTCAGATAGATACCTACGTGTACGCGACCACGCGATTTATTCAGCTATCGATATACGGCTGTTTGTCTCTTCCCGCGCAGCATATACTTAGTATATCGTTTATGCTGGTAAGTGGTGTATAATAAAAGGGCGTCTAGCGATAGTTTCACGCATAAATAATACGTATAAGTTACGATAGGTCAGTAGCCGAATTTCTTCGTCTTCAGTGACGATTTTATCCTGGCTCTATCGTAGCCATCGAACACATAGAAATTAGGCAACTTTATACAACTAAAAATCTTTATAGGTGACGGTCGTCAGTTAGAGAACGACTTGGAGTACTACGTGCGTGAGTGCGGGCGCGCGGTGCGGCTGTCGCGGGCGATGGCTGACGACAGCCCCGCCGGCAAACAGATCCTGCACCAGCTGGCGCAACAGCTGACCACGTACAAGAAAATCGCACCGAGGGACTAGGGTCGCAGAGAGATGTAGCGGGTGACTGCAGACAAGAGAGTCGCACATCGGGACTAGGATCACAGGCATATGCCAACACACTTAATTTAATAAGCCCAGTTGTTTTATTGTTGTATAAGTGAATTTTGATATGAGCTAGAGTTAAAATAAAGTTTTACAGTATTAAAGTAACTTTGTTTCTGATTTTTACACCCTGTAAGAATAATTCATTGCTAAATATCAAAACGATTACAGAATTTTTCAAGATATGAAATTAAACTAAGCGACGTAGTAAGCTCTATTCTAAATTTTTTTTAATTGTAGGGTAGCGTAGCAAGCAGAAAAAGAGGATCCATGAAGGGTGCTAAGTTTAAGATTTTAATCAACTCAACTACTATATATTGTAGGTATATAAGCATATTTGTCGAAGCTGCACTTATCGAAAATTGAAATGATCGGTCGATTTGGTTTTTCCATTAACACCGCAATAAAATAACCATAAAATATTCCGATTTTGATTTGTTTCCTACTTCAAGTGTTAGATGAAGGCATGAAAGTCGCACTCGTCGTAATTTGTATAGGCTTTTTACCGGCAGCGTGGAAATGCGAGGAGACTCTTATCAACGCAAGGTTCGATTCGGAGCCGAGGACCCGGGGGATAACACTGTATAGTGTAGGAAAATTCAGAAAATTCAAGAAGGCCTACGAAAATGACTTATCGCCGAAAAAATCGAACGTTCTGGGTTTGTACAGCGCCTTCGGATCCGATCCCCTAGCAGCGGTGAACCCCGAACAGAAGCCTAGAGTCAAGAAAGTCTTGTCTTTCTATACGGAACCTGCGGTCCGAGCCAAGCGATCCGTTAAGGGCGGCAAAGTGCTCAAAATTAAAGCCCGGAAAGACAAAAAGGCAGTCCAACGCTCAAATCGCAAGCATAAAAGCCAGAAAAAACATAAAAACCTCTCTAAACGAAGTAAGCACAGCAAGAAAGCCGCGAGGGGCAAATCCAAATATAAGTTGAGAAGTAAGCCCGTTGAAAGAATCGCAAACAAATCGACAAAAGAAAAACTAAATAAAATTATAAAAAAATTACAAGTTGGAAGAAAGGGCAAAACCAAGAAAACCGCAGCTAAGAGACATGGAAGAGACGGGAAGAAAGCAAATCCAAAAAATAAGAAGCCCTTAAGCAAAGGTAAAATGTGAAGCTTAAAGATAATAAATGAATTGGCTAAATTCCTTTTTTATTCATAATACATACCAATATAACAATATACTATGTAAGATAACATTTGAGCAACAAGCTAGTGTTCTTGTTGCAGCCACGTCAGGTAAACTTCTAGATCAAAGTTAGTTATATTAAAACTAGGATTAAGACTATAAATTATTCCTGAGAACTTTACAAATATTAGGTGTAATTAGATTACTCAATTATTGTATATTTTTAGTTATGTTACATGTAGAAACTTCAACAATATAATTATATAGGGTATCCATTTTTGCCATAGGTAGTGGCAGAAGATTAATAGCAGCACACGACGCGTTGATAGAAGATTATCCTTATGTTGTGTCGATACAGAAGAAAGGGGTGCACTGGTGCTCCGGAGCCTTGTTGAACCCAAGAGTCGTTATAACTACTGCTAACTGTCTTTGGAGGTAAGTGCATGGTCAATATTCCTATTGATGCTTTTCCGCAATCAAATGCGTTGAAGCAAAAACTGCAATTAATTTTTAATTGCTTCTTTATTACCATTTTTCGAGTCGAGTCGAGTTGGTATAAAACAGGCGATTGAATCAAGTATCAGAAATATACTATTGGCAATATTGTCAATTGCAATTTAATTATGTAATTCAATACGTATTAACATGACATCATTCAGCAAAGTATAGTTACATACAAATCTCATTTCATTTTCCTACTGATACAGCAATTATTTTAAACCTACAGCACATAAAGTTTACTTCTTGAACTTTATAAATTCCTAGGACCAACTTGACGAATAGTAGGATGATTGTTCAGGTCGAACCGCGTGAGTCGGATGACTGTGCGCGCGGGGTCCCGGTACCCCGAGCGCGGGGGCCAGGTGGCCAACATAGCTGAAGTGAGGACACACCCCAAGTGGAGCATCCGCAGCCTCCCCGACAATGATGTGGGCCTGGTATTGCTGGACAGAGACATCAGGTACAGATTTCTTATGTCACTTGTGCTACTTTGGTAGTTAATTAACACGGACACAAATCCTCTTGGTTCGCCAATAATTCCCGGCTCATTTATAATTATTGCTATACGATTTGTGAAAATGTCAATAAGTATAAAGGTAGTAAGTTGGAAGCCCGCTACATGAAGTTGCAGCTGTCGACGTGTCGTCGCGACACTACTGGGTTTCTATGTATTTCTATGAATAAGTGTCGTGTCGCTAGTGCGGAGAGTATTTCATAGAAATACATTATAGAAAACAGTTGTGTCGCGACGTCGTCTGCAGTTGTCACTTGTCACGTGTCGCTCGGTTCCAACTTGCAACTTTATGCTCAAAATATTTTATTTGCAGATTCTCAGAAAATGTCCACAGTGTAGATCTACCCGGTAAGCGGATGATGCCAATGTTTCAAGATGCATGGGTTACCAGTTTTGGTACTGATAGAGTACGTAGTAATTGTTCATTACCATGCCATACAGATAACATTCTACTTAGAGCCTAATGGACGTGAAAATCTTAGACGCCCGTTGCAGTCCACAGTCGTCCAGGCTTCCGTCCAATTATTAGGTTACGACTTACGAGAGATCCAGTGAGTCCAGTGACAACATAGCTGTTACTAGAGTACCTTTGTATACCCCGCTTACGCTTGAGTTGTCCCGGTTTTAATCACTGAACATTATTATACCCGGAAAAAGACTTAGTAAAATAAGGTTTACATACCACAAGAACAGGTAAAATTCATATCAGGCTTACCACCCTTAAATGCATATAATATGTCACATTATGTTCTAGCGTGACGGTCTAGTGACGAACCCCGAGCGCTCGCTGCAGGTGTACCACGGGAGGCTGCTGTCGCAGCCGCAGTGCAACAACGTCACCATGAGATACGGCGTCGCAGTGTCCGACAATTTCCTCTGCATCGCCCAGGCTGGACATAGAGCGCCGTGTACGGTAGGTAACAACTTCAAAAATAGGTTTGTGTACTATCATATCAGATTATATTTTATGGACAGACTAGCGTAGTACTGAATTCAGGATCCAGATCTAAATTAAGGATCCCGAATTTAGGATCCTGTAGTTAGGATCCTCAATTTAGGATTTTAGGAACTGAATTTAGGGGATCTGAATTATTGAACATAGCAATTTTCTTCTTGTGGACAGCGGGACACTGGAGCTCCGGCAGTCAGCGATGGGGTCGTATGGGGAGTCGCTTCATGGGGCATCAGAAAATTGTAAGTATCCTTAATTATTATCCTTGTACCTGCCACAATTCGATAGAATCTTATCATATTGCAACACTTTTAAATCCGTGTAACTTTATGTTGATCCGGCTGGAAGGACCAAAAGATAACAGACACCTAATAGAAAAATATTCTCCAGACACATTTAAAGTTAAAAATATGATAATTTAATGAAAAGAATAATTGAAACTATTTTTTCACAAAAAGGAAACTACTTTAATTGACTTTGAAGTTTGATGATATTCTAAACATATTATACCTAGGCTTATTTTATATGCTATGTTTACTGGACGGAAACATAACTATGTATTAGGCAAATCCGTGTAAAATAGCCCAATAATAATAAAACTATTATGAAGGATAATATTTTTTATTAGATGCGGGACGGAGAGGTTCCCGGCCATGTTCTCGTATCTGGGTTCACCGAGCAACGCGGAATTCATATCGGACGCGCTCCTGGACTTCATGAGTGATGAACGCCGCAATCCCTTCCCCGACAGACTCACTCCCACCATCACTCGACGCTCTACTAGAACTACCAGGAGCACAACAGCAGACAGCAATGACCGTTCCACTCTCAAGTCTTTGACGTAGCGAGTATAAAAGCTTACCCAGTCCACGTCAATATTTTTATTTACAAGCCTAACGATTCAATAATAATAATTAATTATTATTGTACTTTGTGTACTAGAGATGTTGATTCCTAGGCAGATGGCGGACCTAAATAATTTGGTCGCGTTAAGTTAAATTCATCCGACCGATCACTTCAGACTTCACACGTCATTTCACATTTGGTAGGCTTGTGTCAATTCAATGTTAGCTACATTGAATTGACATAAGCCGGCATGACGTAGGTCCGTCAACTGCCTAGGAATCAATTTCCTCGATGGTTCATGGTACATATAAATTATATTTAGACTCAAGTTGTACAAGACGTGTCTACAATCTCTACATGCAATTGATAATGTCAAAAGATTTTTATTAACTGTACCGTATAGTACGTATTTTCAGTGAATGATCTTGAAATAAAAACCACTTATATGTATATGAGCATATCGTCACCTCTACGGTAAACTTACGAATCTGCAAAAAACAAATTTTACAGGAGAGCGTTTCAAAACCTTAAAATAATAATTAAAAGAATTGTTGCGCTTCTGAAATCAATACTCTAATATTTTTGCTTTGCATAATGCTGTATGTTTTAGATACAATCAATGAATTTTCATTATTGGATTTAAATCACAAAATAATGCACATTCGTTAATTTGCACTTTCATACATATACATAATAAGGTATTTATTGATACCATGGCAAATTAACCAAAGTGGTACTTTCGTAAATTTCGTCAAAATTTTACCGTAGTAAACTTACGAATGTGGTACTTTCGTATGTTTACTTCAGTCATCCTAAGTGCATAATTGTAAAATTGGTAGTTTGCACTCTACAAACGGCCGGGGTTTCGTATAATCGTATATTATGGTATAACCGTGGTCCAGTGGTTTAGAGCGCGGCTCTTGACTCGGAGGTCGTGGGTTCGATTCCCACGTTGGAAACATGTCATTTCCAAGTTTGGTTAGGACAATGCAGGCTAATCACCTGATTGTCTGACAAGTAAGATGATCCATGCTTCGGATGGGCATGTAAAAAGTCAGTCCTGCACCTGATCTCTCACCAGTCGTGTCGGTCAGCCGTGCTATTGGGTTATGAGAGTAAAGGAATAGAGAGTGCTCTTGTGCACTGTGCTATAGTGTCCAAGTTTGTACTTGGACACTATAATATTACTCCTGCGCAATTGGGCTGGTTTCAGTGAAACGGGCCACCGTCACCGAAATCGGTGTGGGAGTTATTAATCGTATATTCTTTAACCTTTAAACCGCACAAGTCGGATTCATACGACGGTATAGTCTGTCAAACAAGTGAAGAAATTAAAAAGTGGCAACATCGTAGTGTCATCCCATTTTTCTTAGATTGATTTGAAAGAGATGACACTACAATGTTGCCACTTTTTAACTTCTTCACTTTTTGGCGGACTACCACAGATTAAGGATATATAGGTAGATGTAGTCTTAGCCCGTCATCGCGTGGCCATTTTGTGCTTATTTTCATACAAGTAGTGTGCGTTTATTTTCTTGAATATTTCTATTTGTCGATCATTTCGAAGCACATTTAAATCCAGAAAAGAAAGTCATTTAGTTCATGATATCGATAAACTATAGTTCAAGTAATGAGAATCCGTAAACACACGTAAAAAGCTATGCAACTTTTGTAGTCAAATTAGTAATTAATGTGACATTTTTAGCACTAATGCCTTACATAGCACGAATAAGGGATTATTAAACTTAAATATTATCCTTTTTAGCTTACAAAAATACCAATTGAAAAGTCCAAAAAACGTTGTTCAAAACTTACGTATTTAAAGTTAAATCCACGTGTTTGAGGCATTCTTTGGCCATTCTTATGGTTTTTATTTTAGCGGAACCATAGAACTCAACAATTTCTAGCATAAAATGTTCAATAAAAACCTTTATTATCACTTTTATTACATGAAATATGCATACCGACTCCTTTGTTATGTCCTAGTAAGTAGGACATAACATTACAAGCTTTTGACGCTTGTACACTGATATAAGGCTCTCTCCTGCTATAGTATCTCAATGCGGACTACATTTTTCGATAATCGACGTACCTACGCATTTAAAATCAAGCGGGATGGACTCGAAATTTTGTTGTCGTGTAAGTGCCGTGGCCGAACTTGAAAAAAATGGCGCGATGAACTTGACACATACAAGCCAGGCTGGCCGACAGTGGCGTTGGATCGGGATGAATGGAAGGACTTGGGAGAGGCCCAGAAAATGCAATTTGCGCGGTTAAAGGTTAAAATGACAAGTAGTTAATGCAGCAGCCGTAGGTTAATACCTACAGCTCTGTCCGTGACAATTTTTATCCTCAAAACCCACTCTGAATAGTATAGGATGAGTTTTACGATAGTCACCGCATCATGGGCCATGGCATCTAATTGACTTATCGCGTCGATAGCGTCAATTAGATGCGATTTTAGCCTCGTCTTCTTCTTCAGTCTTGGAAAAAAACTCCTCATGAGACAACACGGTTACACTAAATGGACGAGGATTTACCCTAGCCATTCTCATGACTTGTGTCCATCCTTTTGGTGTGTAAACAGCTGAATTCTTACCTTTCAATTTTAGAATGAACCAAGTCGCATTCCATGTGACTGTGCCCGGATTCATAAAAGACATTGATCTATCGTGTCTATTATCCCGCTAGTTGTCACAGCAACATACAAGTTTTTCTGTTGGCTACCGCAATTGTCTGACAACATTCTGACATTCTGACATTATAATATACCGCCAGTTTCCGAACATAAAAGAATGGTCCAGAACTCAGAAGCCATAGTAAATTAACGAAAGTGGCAGATATGTATGTTTGCTGTGGCCTGTGCGCTGTGGGTCACTACTCACTTCACCCAGTTTAAGTTAACGAATATGCCAGATTCGTAAGTTTACAATGGCAAGATTCACTCGAATTATAACATACGTTATCCTATTTTCAATTTCGTAAGTTTGCCATGGGTGTATGAGCATAAAAAGGCAGATTCGAACCATCTGAACTCTGTAACCGTTAAAGATAGAAATATGGAAATTTGCCACGGTGTGTAATACCACATAAGTGACAGTTTTTTGCTAGAAACTCGATTTTGAAAAAATGGCAGATTCGTAAGTTTACCGTGGAGGTGACGAATTATTTAATATTTTCTTTTTCAAAATTGTAAAACTCACATTTTGAAATTGCAAAATTATAACTAAACTTCTCATATCGTAATAGTAACAATCGCCATTTTGTAGTACTTTCTGTATTACTCTCAAATTAATAATAATCGTTAAACCATTTATACATCTCTAATAATAATATATTTAATGTCTAACAAATTCATCTCAACTCGCCGTCTCGCGTTCCTCGTTATCCCAACATTAACTTTTTATTTCTAATCAACTTTTTTATAATACTCTAAACATACTTTTTACATTTTCTCCATTTACAAAGATACAGGTTTTGACTACGCACCGAATTACAATTTTATAAAAATATTGGAATGACATTTAAGTAACGAAACTACTACACAAAGTAAAATACAAAATCATGATTAAAGGTCTCGGGTTCGACTTAGTTCTTTGGCAAAATTTATTGTATTCAAAAGTGACTTTACAATTTTTAAAACAGACGCGTAAGCGTTAATTCTATTGAGATAAACTGGCAAAGTTAGAAACTATTGTACATATTTTGTAGGCTGCTGGACTTTTGACTGTGTATATTATTTTTGTGCTTAGAATGGTGTCACTTTAAACGTAAATGTTGTTATTTTTAGTAAATTATGTAGCTGCATACATACTATACAAAATGATCTATTTAGAAAATATTAAATAGTTTCATTATATTACAAAACTGAATCTCAATTAACTCCCCAAAGAACTTCACCCAGTCAAAAGCCGCAGCAGTTCAGGTAAGATCCAGAGGCAACGTACGAAGCGTGTATATGTGTGGATTATCAACTATTTTATGTTATTGTATAAACTTAGTGAGCGAAAACTATCCATAATATTGCTACCAACGAAAAAACAACTGTAACTGGCCAAAATCGTTTCCGGATCACTAAAATATGTAAAAAGTCATTAAATAATCGTAAAATAAACGTAACTTAAAATAAACAACAACTCGACGACACAACAACAGAACGTTTGAGCCAAATCAAAGTACAGCAACGGTCGGACTTTCCCATCAATTTGTTTACAATAAACCGAAGTTTGTACATCGTAAGCGATACCTAAAGTTAACACTAGCTATAGTACCTGGCCGTAACATCTATGGTAACAGATAGTATACACACAAAGTTAAAACATTATTGTACTGAGCAAAGCTAACATATTGGCATATTAAATTATTACACGCGGCAACACCGCAGACGAATTTCATCCCTCCCAAATATACGAATGAAAAACGAGCTTGATTAAAAAAATAATATAAGTTTTGGATGGAGCCAATTCTGAGTTAATATAATTTTTAAATAAATCGATTCACTATAAATATATTAATCGTTTGTAAATATAACTACAGACCTACTAGTATAATACAAAACAACAAATAAATTCGTGCTTCTTACAACTAGAATGCCATTTTAAAACTATATTTAAACTCTGTTAGACTACGCCGCCGTCGGTTTTCGACAATTTCGAGATACATTTCGCTGCCCTCAAACGGATACTACGACTAATTTATCACCGCACCCAGGCAAGAAATCGAAATTTACTTAACCTAAAGACTCCCTGATTTTTTCCTTAAATCTAATTATACACAAAATAATTTTGTACTCTCCCGACGAGTTAAAATGGCAATATTTTATAAACATGGCAGCTTTGTACGCCGAATTTACAGAATAGATTAGTAGCGATGAATTAGGAGCTATATCTAAGAATTTACAAGTCACATGGGTGACCAATGTTTATGGACCTGTTCGGTCGCGAATAGGACGTTGGTAATATTTTGTTGTTATATATTACTCTATCGACAATTTTTATCGACGAAGCCCCATCACTAATAGTCTTTTACGACCAATCACAAACTCTGAAATATCCCCGTTCTCAATTCAGTAGTCAGATATTAGTGAGGGCCAGTACTAGTCGATGTTCCTTAAGGGCCCGGGTTACCCTCGAAATTTTCATACATTCTTAATACCAAAATCATTTTCTCATACGAAAATATTTAACATGTTTGAGTTATTTTTCAGCTTAAGATAGTAATTACCTAGGGTCCTGAACAAATGTTTTTTACAAAATATTTAAATACTAAAAAAAATTTTTTTTGTGTTCAAATATTTTTTTGTAAATTTACTACTAAATATTTAAACACCAAAAAATAGACAAAAACACTAAAAAATATATAAATAAATAGCAAATATACTACAAAATATTTAAACTTTAAAAAATATTTTTTATTATTTAAATATCTTGTAGTAAATTTAATATTTATTTATATATATTTTTAGTGTTTTTGTCTATTTTTTGGTGTTTAAATATTTTGTAGTAAATTTACTAAGAAATATTTAAACACAAAATTTTTTTTTTTAGTATTTAAATATTTTGTAAAAAAAATTTGTTCAGGACCCTAGGTAATTACTATCTTAAGCTGAAAAATAACTCAAACATGTTAAATATTTTCGTATGAGAAAATGATTTTGGTATTAAGAATGTATGAAAGTTTCGAGGGTAACCCGGGCCCTTAAACATGTTATCTACGACTATCGATGTGCCAGTTATGGCCTTTCTTTTCTTTAGTTTTTAACACAAGCATTTTTTTGTATTTCATACACTTGCTTGTGCTAAAATATGAAGTTTCTTAAAATTGTTGTTACGATTATGCACCTTCAATCATAATCATTTTAGTGCAATTTATTATTATTTAAATTTTTATTAAAACACATTTCCAATTTTTTATTAATTGTATCTCAAATACATATTTTGTGAAAATGATATTTTGTTGAAAAAAAAAACAACTGTTACGTAGTACAATTTCAGAAATAAAATATTTGAGGCACAAACTGTAAAACGCACATGTTTTGTTTTACTAAATTAATAAATCTTAAACGAATCTGTATTCAAAAATCCAAAGGTTACAAACTGCTTCAAACCAAAATTCGATTTCATCCATAACAATCATTTTCGAAAACAACACAAAGAGTTCATTCACCGAAATAGCCGATTCAATTCGGGTTTTCAAATTTCGAATTCGAAATTCAAAAGTACCCGAACTTGAATCCTAGCACGTCCGGTTTGGGCGTGCCCTATGGTTGGTTGATGAGGAGCGCCTCGAGCTCGTCCGCGGAGCGCAGCAGGAAGGCGGCGGACTCGCGGTAGCCGGTCACTAGCTGCCGCACCGCGCCCACCTCCGCGCCCGACAGCTTGTGCAGCGACGACTTGGTCGCGGTCGCGGTCGCCGGCGCTGTCGCCGCGTGTAAGGACGACGATGTTGATGTCTTCAGCGACAGGTCGGTGGGAGCTGGAATAGTAGGTAGGGATTCGTTTTGTTTTTTATGGTTGATATTAATAAACAATAATTATTAAAATTTTATATAATTAAACTTACCAGTAATATTAGGGAAGGAGTGTGTGTGCGCGGCCATGGCGGACAGGAGAGCGCTTTGGTATGCGGCCATAGCGGCGTTCACTCCTACACCTGTAGTTAAATAAAATAATGTAAACAAAACAATTAATTAGAAAGACAACGAAAGAAAACAAGTTCTAATAGTCGACTATAACCGAGACACAAAAAATATTACGATGTAGATGAAATGAAATTTTGTGATCGTCTTGTGGTTTGAAGTTTGAACCATGAAATTTTTGTCAACAAAATACATATTATGCCATTAATATTTGAAGGCGAAGGATGTATTTAAGTAGTATGAATAATATCCACTAGATGTTTTCAAAGTCTTACCTGAAGGTGGTAGTGAGGTCAGGGTGGACAGCAGAGCCGTGCTGGACAGCGCCGAGCTCGAGTTTGTGCTCGTGCTGCTGGAGAAATATGACACAGTTAGCCATTAGTTAATCATAATGTATTATTTAAAAGAAATTGATTTATAGGACAAGCTGACCCGGCAACGCTGTTTTGCCATATAAATTATTTCCAGTATAAAATTTAATTTAAAAAATAGATAAAAACCTATTCTCAGGCCTAACTAATGTACCACCAGGAAATTGATTCCTAGGCAGTTGACAGAGATCGCGCACAAATACTGTGACACGAGAATTTTATATATTAGGTGGACCCACGTTATTTGGTCGGGTTATGTTGGACGTGAGTCCAGCCAACAAATCTTGATTTGATCATTGATTTTATCAACTCATGATGGTACACTGTGTGTTGTAAGCGCTATAAAATGTTTATACTTACTTCTGTCGGCCAAATGTCGGCGGGTTGCCGAACGTGTTGGGGAACGTCGGTCTGAACAGCGGCGCCGGTGACGAAGCGGGACTGGAACATGGAGATACTTCAATTAATACATGCTACAAGCTAGGAATATTTCAGTTTGTAGGGAGGAAAGTTTGACAAACGCTGGGTTTTTAATTTACGGAAAAAGACGATGGCAACAATTTAAATACAAGATGTATTTAAATTATGAATAACAATAATTAATATTAATGACACCAATGTAAATAGACCAACCTATTATTAAGTTCTACTACCAGAGAAATCGATTTATAGGCAAATGGTGGACCAATAAATATTATTTGGTCAGTTTATGTTAAGTCAAGTTAGGTAAATTTGACTTAACCAGACCAAATAACGGTCTGCCAATAAATCAATTTCTTTGAACATTCCACGTGCTTAGTGCTTACAGCTCGACTACCAAACATCACTTACCTCGCAGTCTTGCTGCCAGTATTCCCGTTAGCGTTGTCGATCTTGAGATTGTTGTTGTTGAGGAGAGTACTGTCACTAGCAGTCTCCTTGACATTGGGTGCGGGGCTGCTGGCCGCGCCCCCCGCGCCGCCCGCACCCCCCGCCGCGCTGTACAGGCTGAGGAACGATGATGCCACCGCTGAAGACGCCGTCGTGTCTATTACCTGGGGGAAAAGGTTAATTTTAGTGGTGAATACAAAGTAATTGTCTGAATTGCGATGCCGATTTAAGCCTGAAGTACTCAAACTATTCCGCCCGTACGATGTTTACTGGAGACTGGATTCATTAAGTAGTATTTGAAATAGAGAGTCACCCAGGCTTCTTACATCTATACTTATCTCTATACGCCTCATAAAGAACTTACGGCATAATATATGTGAATATTTGATTTATTTTACCAGTTTGTATAAACTATTCGAATTCGTTGATATAACAGCCTTTTTATAGTGATACAATAGTCTCCTCCAACCTCACTTGAACCACAGACCACTTACACTAGTCTGTGCTTGAACTTTCAGTTTCTAGAAATTATTCAAATTATTTTCGGTAGATACAAAATAGCTAGATTACCTTAGATGAAATTAATTGAAGTAGATATTAAAAAGTGTACAAACCATAGGTGTGGGCACGGAGGGCATCGGCTGGCTGACGGGGTCCAGCCCCAGGCGCATGCGCTTCGCGTTAAGGCTCTCGTTCTCGCACGCCTGCGCCAAAATATGCTCAGCTTGGACAGAAGTTAAATGAGCCGGGGTCGGCCGGACCTAGACAGACAGTTTATATTGACGCTTGTGATCTATGCAAGCCTAGTACCGAAGCAGCACTCTATATCACAAAGTGTGGCAGTTAAGTTAACAAAGTTCCTCATTTGTTTTTAGTTAGATCATGACAAGTTATGAAGCATCCAAAATAAAAAGCTATTTTAATCGTAATAAAATCTAGGTAAGGATGTTTGTAAGTATATTTATTGGAAACCCTGTTAATTATAAATTTAAAATTATCAAAGAGCAGGTAATCTGATATGGAAATGGACCCTCACCGCGGAATCCCAGGCATTGCCGACAGGGGTGCTACTGCCGTTGCCAGTTAGTGGTCCGTCGCCCCGGACTTTCTTGTTCCGCCTGCAGCTCTTCAGGTAAGTCCGGATCCGCTTTCGGGCGCGCTCGGCAAACTCCGGGAACTGTCGGGTGCAGGAGTCTATGATCGCCTGGATCTTCTCCTTAGGCTGCTTCGAAATAGGAACTATCCTGTCGAGGTTCTCGTCGACGAAGAGTCTGACGAACATCTGGAAATGTAAAAAATGTATTAGCAAATAACATATCCGCAGCAACATAAGCACGTAAAGTTTAGAAACTTTTTCTCTCTACCCTCAAACACGATTGTACAAATATGTTTAAGGGCAGCCACTGGTTATAGTGCAGGGGTGGCCAACCGGTCGATCGCGACCGTTAGTCCAGTCGATCGCGGCCAGGCAAAAAATATAAATAATTAGACCAGACTGCGCAATGACCAATAAGCTACACTATGCTGTTTCATTTAAGATTTCATTTTTCATTAAGTATGCAGTTAGGGTACTTGGTAGATCGCACAGGATTTCGTTAGTAAACGGTAGATCTTAGGTCTAGTCAAGTTGGCCACCCCTGTTATAGTGGTTACTGGTTAGCGGTAGATCGATAAGTTCTCTATCTAGTATGACCTGATTTCTTTCTGAACAAGTATAAGTAACCCCCATAAAAAGACAGTTTATTTCGTTTGAACACTTATGTATAGTGTTCAAATACCCAGTTTAACGATTATTTTATAAACATCAGCTGCAATGCCAAAGTATTCTAAGGTGACGTTACTATCATTCAAGTACTAACATTAAACGCCTTCAGTCTCTCGGGGTCATGATGCTGGGGGTCGACGCGATCGTCGCTGTCGTCGTCGGAGCCGCCGGCGTCGTCGTCGTCCTTCGTCCGGTCCGACGAGGACGTCTCATCGTGTGTCGACGCCGGCTCCACGGGCGTCGCCGAACCCACGTGAATTGGGCTCTGAAATTGAACAATAGTAAATAAGTACAAGGGGATTCGGAAACTTTACCGTGTTTTCATTGGTCAAAGCCTGGTCATAACGTCGAGGAGGTATTAATACAGTGCGTGGGCTTGGAGTTTAAAAAGTTATCATCATATTCAAAGAAATAAATTAAATGGTGACTCCGTTAACTTCCTCCCCCCTCATTTCTATTTAGTTCGTTAATTTACACCAGGGAAATGGCTAAGCTGCGTTACGAAGAATGTGTTTTTGACACACCATAGAATCGCTTCATTTGCCTGACGATTAAAATGTTTTTACCTAAATCTTTAAACAGACGGTAAAAAAGTAGTAATGAAACGCTGGTCAACCTTAAAACTCACCGAGTGTGAGGTGGCGAGCGGCGTGGGGGGTTTGGGCTTGGAGCCCAGCCCCAGCGCGCTGTGGTACGACGCCCACAGGTCCGCCATGCTGTCCGCCCCGCTCTCCGCTATGTCGCCGTTACGACCTGCAACACCAGGGACTCATAAGATTACAGAAGGCAGAATTAATAAATACGATTAAGCAGAAGGTAAGTAATAGATCAAGCGTCCCCATCGACAGTCTTAAGACATAGTTATTACTTCAATAGTCAATACAGATGCAGCTATGCAACAAAATATTTGTGTGAGTAAATCTTCATATTGTGTTTTGGATAGCAACAATATTCTGTCTTATGAGTTTCGTATTTCAAGTGGGGGCTTGCTCTTATTGACACAAAAGTGTACCACTAGAATGTAGAAATAATTTTAATTCAGGAACAGTGGTTATGAATGTAAATTTTCTTTGTCAGATATATTGGGTATAAAATAAAGTATTTAATGCTGTTAAATTGTATGATGTTATCAGAAATTATAGTCAACCAAAAAAATCAACTGATCAAACAAAATCACACAACTAAAATATTATTGTCCCAAACGTTTCCCAAATTCGAAAGTCAGAGTAATTTACTAAAATAGATAAAGTAAGCCTCTGCACAGTTATCAGTACCGTCGCATGCCAATTGCCACACGACTCACGAGGCTCGATGCGACGGAAACCGCAAAAGTAAGCCGTAATTTTCTTTTAACATTTTAAGTAAGTATTCATAGTCAGTTACCAAGGCGGCAGAAATTAATGATGGTGTACAGGATGAGCGGCCGGTGCATCTGCTAGTTAAATGTCAGCGGAGCCCCATACCTATAAATAATTTGAGGTGTCTCGTTATAGCCCGGCCTAGGCCCTCTTGATATGGCTTCGCTGAGTAAAAATAGCCGAGCGGTTCTGCCGTGGAAATTATGCAAGCCGCCTCGCCCGTTCGACTGGCTATATTCGCATACATTTTAACTACTTTAATGTCGATCCCGCTGTTTTTATAATCCTTAGAACAAGCAAAAATAAAACATCCATTTTATTACCCATTTAATTAATCAATCTATTCTCTAACAACAAAATTAATAACATAAAAGTTTACGCTCGTAAAAAAGGATGAAATTTTCATTTTACGCATTCGGTATGTAACAAAATCTATTTTCATATTTTATTAAATTGAAGCGTTTTTATCTCACGTCGCTTTTAAATTTTAATTTCAATTTATTATATTGAATGTTATGAATACTTATGATATTAAAGAGAATCGTCAGGGATTATACCTGAGCTTATAAAATTGGAGAAGAAAATAAAGTTTCTGAAAAAACGAATACCTCAGAGGCTAATATAAAATATAGTAGGTAACTATAGACTCATATTTAAAAACCTAAAGGTTAACAATTATTGTTAGTAATATCTAACACCAGGTGGTTTGTAATAAACGTTTTTAAATTACCTGTTCCCCTCTTCTACGTCCCTATAGTCACTATTGTCAATGTAAGTGCAACTTAACAACTTTGACCTTTAACTTAATAGACACCTCAATTAATGCCAATTCTAAAAAATAGTTGCCAGCTTATGTTTTATGTAACGATGTGCGATAGACATTATATAATATTGATGGGACGTTTATATAAAGGTCCCTTTCCACGTTGGAACGTGGTGGATAACCATGATTACCATCATCTACCAACCTGTCTATACTCTATAGTATGTATAATTATAATCAACGACCAACGTCGATCATAAGCAATCATAAACGAATATACCCTTCTATACGTTCGTAGTCATTTCAAGTATTAGTCGACGTGTACAAGCATAATTTTAATTTATAACGTTGTTTGTGTAAAGGAACTGCCAAAGGTCTTAGTTTTACTGCAGTTCGAATACGTGGATCCGACTAAATCTACAAGTCCGTCAATAATAGAGGAAATTTCAATATGAACGGAACTCGAAGCTGCATCTCCTTAATAAAATCGAGACGCTTTCGAGTCGACAGCTGCTGATTTAAAGTTCGTTAAGACTAGGATTATGAAGGTAGTCTAAAATTGCAAAACATTTTTGGGATGTAAATATAACGGCCGTACTCAGAGACAACTACTTCAGAGACAGACTAGCCTAGTACCTCAGAGACAACTAGTACCTAATTTAATAAAGGATTTATGTCAAAATGTTTTCTAAGTAACTCCCTGAATAGTACGGGAGAGAGAACAATTTTTTTTGTGATTACTAACAAGCTAATTTTTTTTGAGTAGCTACATTTTGATAAGACGAACAACATTTTTATTTTAGAAAAATCTCGAAAGTGGTAGCTAACAGAGATAGAAAGGATTTCATACTTTGACTTGATGGTCCTAAAATATGGATTGTTTATTTGTAGGACAAGATTACTCTTAAATTATATAACTATTAACCTACCAATATACAAAAACTGAGCTGGTTAGGGTTCCGTTTTAGGGTTCTGTAATCAACAAAACTTGGTTGACTATAACTGTCCAAGAGCGGTTTTAAATGTCTCTGAGTACGGCGGTTAGTGCGGCCATATCTATGAGATATCGTATACCTCATAAAGAATTTGTTAAAATACACTCTTAATAATTTAAATGTCGAATTGTTATTTTAATTCAAATAATCCTTGGCTTAGTGAATTAGGTAGCCGCAAAGGTGGAAAGACAGGCACACAGATAATCTATCGAAACAAACACAAACACACAAAAACATTACCTTGCGTCTGGCTGTGGTAATTCCATGCCAGCAACATCATTTTCAACTTCTCAGCGTCTTTCGCGTAGCCTTGACCTGCACCAGATCATATTTGCCAATCAATTTTTTTTTCAATTTTGAAAATCGAACACACGTCTCTTAGCCAATTAGGTGGGAGCAGGCGGAGCCCTCTGTTAGATTGATTTGATGCAAGTGGCTGTCTGGTTACTGGTACAAAATTATTTAAAAAAAAACAAGACAAGATAGTTAAAGCATAAAAACATGATAAATTGTGTTGTCTAAATGTTGCTTAACATTTTGAATCAATAAAAAAGAAGAATACTTCAAATGCGAGAATTTTGATTTTTGAAAATTTTGATTTCGAACTCTACATAAATTTTTGTGTAGAGCGTCAATAGCAAAATTGCTGTTAACTACCATGTCTTGCTTTTTGATGAAATGAAACAAAAGGTACTAACACTTACTCGAGAAGTTGTCCTCATCGTTTATATCAGCTGGTTCTGGCGTCAGGTTGTCCTGAAAAGAAGGAAATTGTACGTTAATTTCGTGTTTTCATATTATCTATCTATACTAAATATAAGGGGATTTTTTATTCCTTTTTTGTTTTTGCTTTGAATATTCTCCAAAATGGCTAATGCTGATGAAATTAAAACTGGCCAATTACCACGGGAATCAGGATATTGTTTTGACATGGGAAGAACCCCGTGCAACTTCTAAGTTCTACTAGGTAATAAGCAGTATAGTATGAGGCCCAAATTCTCAAACGCTCGTTACATATTGACTTGAGGGCCTCTTACGGCCTCAAACGATAGTTAAGTGTCGCTCAAGTCACCTGCTGCTCTTGTTATTCCAAGCAGTGATAGAGACAGCTTATGAACATGTGGGATCCTAATTTTACTAAGTGCTTCACTAGCCTACTTCTCAACTCAAATATTCTTAAACTTTGGCAACAGTGGCAGCTTAATGTTTTAAGGAGCCCTGGAAAATTCGTCTGTACAACATCAGCCGTAATAACAATTAACAACAGAATCCGTAATAATACCGAAGGAAAAATTTTCGAAAAGCTTGTTTGAAAATAGAATCGACTTTTATAACTAAGTCGTCGTTTACACTGAGGCGTCGTCTACACTGTCGCTCTCATTGTCCAGCATTTTCGTGTGCATTTCCCGGTAATATTTATTAATAACAATAATTAACTAAAAATGTCCATCGGATCGGGTCATCGCTCCGTCCGCGCGCTGAATCGATAATGCTTCAAATGGATATGCACTATATAGGCCTGTACATACCTCTATATACCTGCGAGTGATTGTCTCACTCGCGCCAATATATAAAACTCAATATGATACATTAATTGAACGGCACAAACACCGAATATACCGGAAAAACTGATAACATAAGGTGACTCGAAAGTTACATGAAGTTGAGGCGTTTCAACTAAACACAGCTAAACCGTTTTGCTAATGCTCCCGGCAAACTAAGTTTTGCTTTAGACGGACTGTCGTTTAATTTTCACTGTTCATATTTAAGGCTACCATACTTTTTACACTAATCGTAGGTAATAGTAAATTAGCAATAGGTTTATCACTAGCAATAAAGAATTCTTGTTTGGATTTCCGAGTACTCTTAGCGAATTTTTCATTCTACTTGTGATTGGCTCTCACACATGCACAACAAGGTAGCAAAGTCTAATCATATTTGGATGAACGGTCAACGGTTAAACGCCGTATTTATATCGCATACTTCGCCCCGCGTGTGCACAATAAAATGAATTTTGATGCGTGCTCTTTTTCATCTGCTAGCTCAAAACGGGGCCGGTTATGCAGCTGCTATTTTGCCAAACCATTATGCATTGCGTTTTATTTTAGCTTTTCTCCCGTCTTCGTTATGGTCCGAGCCACGAGGCGAGTCACAAAACTTTATAATTACATCATAATAATTATTATATTGGACGCATCTTTAAAATTCTCAATTTTTTTTAAATAGTAATAAAGTAATTTATTTCAAATAATCATAATAATTATATTATACTCTAAATTTGTGTCAAAGTGAATAGTAGTTTGGTTCACAAAATGTTTACGTAGCTGTTTGTATGTACTTTGTGCTTTCTTTAGAGGAGCTTTGATTTCGAACATCGTTAGCAGTACACATGAAAACAAAATATTCATTATTATTAGTATTGTGTATAATTTTTATAGTCTTTCTTGATATAAAATCAAAAACACAAGTTTCTATAATGCTTAAAACTTGTGTTATTTGCATTTATTAGTAATATTAATCGCGTATGATACAATTAATAATCTACCAACAATTTTTCCCAAATAACTCAACTTACAATTAACTTAAATAAAATGAAGTTAAACGATTCGTATGAAAGATTTAAATAAAATGCAAGTGCAAATATTTAAAAGTCCGCATCATCGCATACTTGTTGCGAGTTACAGACAATATTTTCGAAGATTAATCAACAAGTGGTGTGAAGATATGGCTTATTTAAATTTTAATTATTTGAAAAACTGTTATAAAACTTTTTTTCTTTTGGGATGGTGAACATATTATTATTAGCCTGTGCATACTTGTTTGAGTACCAGGTGTATATAGACAGTTAGGAGTTAGGTGGGGTGACGATATCGACCGTCTTAGGGCGGTGGCCAAGGACCGCATCTGCTATGCGGACACTAAATATCCGTTGACCCTTCTCTATCTACGTACGCCTAGTACGTATGCCCATTGCAATTTAGTCTGTAATTAATTACACCTCAATGACAGATAAGGTGCAGCGGCGCGTGTGTACATAAACGGACATACATAATTACCCCGGCTGTGTGTGTGCGTCTTGCGAGAATAAATATGCATTACAGTGATGTGCTATTGAACAAGCCTTTAGTTTTCTAGGAACCGCATACTAACATGGAACCAAGAAAAGTTATAAGAACCTGTATATTTTTTAGATATTATGAAATCATATTTAACTACTTACACAATATAACTTTCTAAGGCCCACTTGCGCCAATCTGGGTTAAAGTTAACTCTGAGTTAAACATCATGTCATATCTGTCACTCACCAAGTCAGTGATAGAGATGACATGATGTTTAACTCAGAGTTAACTTTAACCCAGATTGGCGCAAGTGGGCCTTAATAGTCTATTTCCATTCTGACATTACAGTTTCACAAGGTTTTGTCTGTCATACTACTTTTCAACCAACTTCCAAAAAGGAGGAGGTTTCTTAATTTGACCGTATAATGTATATATTATACAGTGCTTTTTTAACGCGTTAGACCGGTCACAGGAGAGATGTTGATTCATTGCATCCATGAATTAGCAACATTATCTTCAAAATCATGTAGATCTTGAAGATAATGTTGCTAATTGCTCGAGTTCGAATATCAGTAACATCCAAACAGAGAATGGGTGAAAAATACAATCAAAATAATTATTTCCCGGAAAACTTGATATAATGAAAACTGAATAATATGCCCAAAAAATATATTGAATATAATTTCTATGGCTACAGTATACAGGCGCTCCCGAACAATTTACATTTCGTTAACCGAATCGACTGTCGCGGATACAAAGAGCGTATTTTTGAAATGTCCTCCTCAATTCAAAGCATTTGTTCCCTTTCATCGGCTGCATAAATAATTACATAGCCGGTGGGCCATTCACAATTTATCAACAAATAAACCTGGCCCAGGTCATCCGTCGATGGGGAATAAATTGTGAAATAACCTAGTTTCCGATACAAAATAACTGCAAAATTTCGGCAACCCACTCGCTATGTACTGCCTATGTACCGCTGATACATGCTCTATGTAGTATGTACCTCCCCCCGCCCCGCGACTCCCCCCACGCACCCCTGCGGTAGTGTAGTGCCACCCCCGCGAGTCGCGCTGTGGCCCGCGGCCCGCGGCCTTGTCGATACTCGATACTCGATGACATGAGTGCCATTTTGTGTTTTTGTGTTTTCGGCAGAACGCAACTGAGAGGAAGGCATTCAGAACAGCCTGGGCTTTCGTGGGAAAATTAAGTTTGGAGAAATATTGAAAAAAGTAATGAAGTTCACAAAGTTTATTTTTCCTGGGGCTATCGAGATTCGAGACAGCCCAACCTGGTCGCGGTTCTAACAAACATATTCCCACGATAATTACTTTTATCGATAACAGTAATCAGAGGTAGGGGCGGCAATCAGGTGGCAGTCAGCGTATAATCATTAAATACCCACGCGGGGGCGCGATGACGCCCGCGGCGCCACCCCTCGCCGCCTGGCCCCCTGGTACTACCCCCCCGCTCCCCCTTCGGGGCACCCCGTTCGCGCCCAATTATGAAAATACGAACAAAATACACTTAAAATACACAACGTGAAAGGATACCAAACCGATCATCCAATTATCGACAATCACGCTAGGAGTCTCCACATCCTTAATGTTTGCGCGCGGGACATTAGAGCCAAAGTTAGCGGTAAGGGTTGTAGGACAACACTGCACTGATTGCAAAGTATACAATATACATATTAATATTATTGTTATAGAAAGAAAAATAGAGCATATTTTTATCTTTTTATAAAAGAGCATATTAAGTATGTAAAGAAAATATGGACATCTTCCGAGGTTTAGACTGAATACTGTCTCAAAACATTACTCAAAAACTCAAACTCAATTTTTTTTATTTAGAATAAAAAAAATCAAATATTCTCAGAACGTCGTCGGGACTATACCTACTGGACTACTGGTGCTTACTACCAACCGGGAACTAACTCGTTTATTATTTAATTACTTATTGTTAAAAGTATCAAAACAATGTAGATACTCAAGAAAGGTTAATATACGATATTATAGAGAAAAGATCTTCTAAGATTTATACAAAAAAATGTGCTAAATGTGCCTAACACATTAAAGGGCAAATGAATCATCCCTCTACTAATAACATAATGCTCGCCGAGTATACAGACTTTACAGTAATAAATTATATTGTGTTTCGTCCCAGTCTGATACGTTATTATAGGTAATAGTTTATAGACAGACAATGACAAAAATGTGTGACTATGACGTATTTAATCATTAACTTAGTGCGGTGCGGATCGTTTTATTAGTAAGGTTATAGGTTTATGTACATATTCGTTTTATTAAACCTCTATGCATGGTGTGGATCTTTCTATTAGTAAGCAGGCTACAATATATCTTCTTCTTATATATAAAAATGGATTTTCAAATGTGTTAGTCGCGCTAAAACTCGAAAACGGCTGAACGGATTGGGATTATTTTAGTCTTAAATTATTCGTAGAAGTCCAGGGAAGGTTTTAAAGTGACACAAAGTTCACCGGGACAGCTAGTAACTAATAATATTGATCCACCTGAATTTAGGCTCTCAATCTGCTCAAGACAGCGATTAAGGCTAAGTGCTAAAAGATGAGAATACGAATTTGATAGGCATAAGTCTACCCACTCATAAGAGTGAACTAGATTTGGCCCACAATTTTCTTCCTCAATACTCGATACGCGTGTAATGAATTGCGTTTAAATCCGAAAAAAAAATAACAATTTATGAAAATGAACAATCACGTGACACGTCATAATGAAGCTGACACACAGCTGACATCACCATACTTACGTATGGTGTCTTTTTTTATCTTTACAGATAAAAAAAAGACTGGTTGCACTCCGGGAGTGCCGGTAGAAGTGAAAACTTGATTATTAACAACACTACTCTCCAACCGTCTTACGGTTTTTCGATCAGCACACGTGACCTGACGCGAGTTTCACAGTTTTTACCCATCCCACAAAAGTGCTCAACACCGCCGCTAAAGAAGTTTTCACTTCAAAAAATCGCCAGGACTAGGAGAACATCAAGAATCATATTATGGACTCATTCTACTGAACACCCATGACTTGTAAGAGATTGATTTTCCGAATAACCTAAGTCACGTCCCCACTAAAATATGGGTCGCATTCGATAGTGGCAGCGGTAATACTATATCATTAGCACGCTTATAGCGTCCACGTCTACGTTTCACAGAATTTGAGACTACGATTTCAAAAAGAAAAACAACTGGGAAATGGTTCTTTAATAAAACTGAGGATCATAAACAAGGTTATTGTCAAAATTGAGCACTTGTAAAAATAATTATTGGAACATTTTTTAAAAGATTTTTTATTCAAAATTCTACTGTCTACTGTGTTGCATACTCGTTACGAAAAAAATGATAATAATACTGTCACAAAGGAAAATACATAATTAAACTATGACAACTTTAAAACCGAGTAGCGACTCTACATTCGACAATACCCACTCTATAAAATCCTTATAGACTTATTATGTCTCTACTTTAACATAATTAAGTCATTTCAAGGCATTTCATATCTCTGGCATTTGAGTCCGTACTGTAGATAACTACGTATGACGAGATTCATTTGTTGACCATTAAGGCTTACTAGACATGACGATTTACTCTGCTACTGTATAAAGTTATTTTGTAAAAAGACTTATAATAAAGTATAGAAACTGCACAAAATGCCAGTAGCAACAAACTCCTTTATTTATTCTGCAAAGTAATTTAAAATTATAAATACTATTCCTTTTTAATAATTTTAAAAACATTACCTAAATAAAAAGCGCATAAAAAAAAGTCAAAAAACATTATTTTCATGTCAGTTACAATTAAGAAGTAAACGACGAAAATCGCCTTATGTGAAGGCGCCCCTTAGCTAGCTCCCGCCGAACGATCATTTCAAAGAACAGCTTTATGTGTTTTACGCCTGTGTTTTCTTGATAATCGTAGCTTTAATAACATTAATAACGCTATAATAACTATTATGTCACTAGAACTACCAATAGGTTAAAACTAGGCAATCATCACCATACCGGATCGAAAGGACGGACATCATGATCTCACAGAAAACCGACGTTGCTGCCAATGCAGGTATTAGCTTACCAGAAGCGTAAGAGTCGTTGGGAATTACAATAAGGACCCAAGGAAGGGAGGAAGGCTAGTATGACGTCTTGCGTTTTGCAAGTATCCATTCCCAGCTTTATTTTAAACTCAAAAGGCATAAACTTTTCCAATTGTATCAGTTTAGAGTTTCTTGGTACCCAACATTGATATTACAGTATGCAGTATTTAACCGAACAAAAGTTGGTCTAGATTCTAGAATATATTATTATTGACGAATATTCGGATTACCAACTACCGAACTAGTAGTCTGGGCCCCTTGGACCAAGAGCCTGCGACGGCCAGACCTTCCTCAGTTTAGAAAGCTGAAAGTTTACCTGTTTCTGACTTGTAGAGTATGGCAGTGGGAAGCAACTGTCAAAAATGTCCGACACTGGAAGACGAGATTCCTCCACTTACCGCGAAGAACATAAGCTATGAAACTGAGCTTTACTCTTTCTCGAATGTCAATTGTCAAGTAGACCTTCAGAACTGGATGCCTCCTAAACTCTAAAGTAACCGCAGCCGAAACTCCATAGTTGCTGGTCGTTCTTACCTCTGTAAAGGTCACAAACAGGTTAACTTTCAGCTCTCCTAAACTGAGGAAAATCTGGCTCTTACTCTATGAGATGTGTGTATGGGTTTGCTCTAGTAGAAACAACGTCACAATGCTGTCATTCGCCGCGCACTACATTTCACTGTCGCCTTCGTATGGGTGCGACATCCTGAGAAGCAATGTTACCTAGGCATCGGCCTAGGCAAGCCTACGTATGTTAATGTCAATCTATTTAAGTCAATATTATACACGATAAAAATCATAAAGTCTTGTTAGCATAAAAGCCTTCCTTTGAAAAGTGGAATCAACCAAAATGGACATATAAAACGGATTTCCTAATCACAACAAACAATCGTCGTTTGCTAAAAGTGATGTGCTTTTAGATCGCTTTGGAACTAAGAGAAATAATAAAAATCCGAATAGCGAAATAAGTTCCGTGCCATAGTCTTTTTTAAAACACTCGGGCCCTGGAAAAAAGGCATTTTTGCTTGCTCCCGCTAATAGCACGGTCGGGGCTTTTTTATTCGCCATTCCTAGAACTTTTTACCCGTCTCGACCAGGAGCGCAGCGGCGAGCTAGAGTCTTCGCGGTCTTTCAAAATAAACGGCTTCCTTTAACATTCTGCTGGCTCGGTAGTTTCGTTCGCTCCAGTATTTTTAAAGCGGACAGCGCCCCCCTGCGGTATACGCGGGGGGGTTCTCCACCCCCGGGCCCCCGCTCGCCCACACACAGTAATACCATAACGGGTGCGAGCTATGACGAGATTATCTACGTACGCATATACACATACAAACGCCGCTATATACCGGGAGCACATATAATACATAAGCGATGACTTGTGTACATAGCAGCATTGATTTACCGGGCCGGACGCGAGCTGTCATCGGCGCAATGACGGTTACAAGCTAGCAAGCAAAAATAATCGCAGCGATTGCCCCTACGTTGTGATTACGCATTTCAAAGTGCTGATCAGCTGTATGACTCTTAAAATCCGTCGATACCCCGTCGTTATACCGATGCTTAAGTCTCGACATGACGGCACTCAGCGAGGATAACTACACAGTACTGCATTACGTCATTTGTATGGTTCATGGCATTCGTCGTTTTAGGTTATGAAAATAGAACCAAAGGTGAAGTTGGTCTGACTGAGAACACTTAAACCTCAACTCCACAAACTACCTATTTTAGTTTTTGGATAATATTGCATTACATCATAAGCATAGTTCCATAGAATATGTAATCAACTACCAAGATGATTTTATGATACTTCAGATTAGTAACTTTATACCATTATCGAGTAATTCAAAGTGAGGCTAATTACTAGAGCCTACATGAAGCACCAGTGTCCAGTGCTAACCTAGTACTAGATACTAGCACCAGCACTTACTACTAGTACTAGCCACTAGCACTAGTGCTCACCTCTAGGCGCGACACTTCTAACACCCGGCGTCAGCAGATTTCGCTCAACGAGGTAAATTTTCTAGGTCATCTTGTCGAGAATGCAGCCAGTACTTGTTTTTATAAATTATTTAATAGTTCCGATTACATTTTGTTTACGACAAACTTGTTTTGAAGTATTTTGACTATACTGCAAAACTTATAGCGTAATTTTTAATGTGTGAGTTTTTGGTCATTTAATAGGTGTCGCAATCATAATATGATTTTGTTTTCATTATGATGTTTACACCTTAAATGCCTGAACAAGATAAAAATAACACCGAGTAGAAAATATTTTCTATTTATCTATTCTTATGCCATGGTAATGCCTAAAGAATTTTGCGGGTAAAAACTAGCACGACTCATTACAAATTATTTAAATACATCCAAACAAATCCTTGTTACAAGGAGGAAATGAAAAGCGAAGTACAGGAAAATTAAAATTTAACGTCGGAGCGTAAACAACCCTGGGCGCAATAGCTAGACAATGTTGAAGAAACCTGTAAAAGTACTAGACCTCAAGTACTTACCCCGCTCATTACACCTGATTACTGTGACACTAAAAACGCTGCTTCGCCGACTGAATTAGAATAATTCCGAACAGGGCTACCACCTGATAGGTTGAATCTTGGTTACACCTGGTCGTTGGACCAGTAATTAGTATGGAGCAGCTAGATACTTCAAAATTGAGACTAGGGCTGCCACCCGACAGTTGAACTTCGGTTCTGCCTTGACGTTAGACTATCTGCAGGTTAGTATAGTACAGCTAGATATTTAAAACACGAAAACATAGGTGATGCTATAACATACATCAACAAATGACAAATATGATGAAAAAGAGCAATAGCCAACAGCAGATTTGTCAGGCTTTAAGTTTGTGA
Source organism: Plebejus argus (assembly GCA_905404155.3). Taxonomy (NCBI): domain Eukaryota; kingdom Metazoa; phylum Arthropoda; class Insecta; order Lepidoptera; family Lycaenidae; genus Plebejus; species Plebejus argus. The sequence goes on along the minus strand of FR989927.1, from coordinate 6,430,272 downwards.
CATAAAAATATTTTTTTTATTAATGAAAATATGTGAGGTCTGCTTGTGCCTTGTAGAGGTGGTTATCGCTGTCGTTAGTACATATTAGTTGTAGCGCAATTCTGGTAAATTGAAAAAATCACGGCATTACAAACAAAACCTTGAATGCGCTGCGTTAATATCTTTATTAGTTAAGGGATAGTCTTATTGACTATTTATTATTATTGACTTTAATTTCGCTTTACCGTGTCCGGTATTTTCAGGTAGGCAGCCCTAATTCCAAACATTAATTGCCCCTATAACGGTTAAAATGTTTAGGTACTGTATCAAATTCTTGATGTTCGCAACAGCCAACACGGAGCGCGGTGGCAAATTAATAAATAATTGAAATGCTCGGGGGCGCTAGATGTCGCTTAAGAATAGGCCTTCACGCGTAAGGCGACTGTTATGGACCTTACTCACTAAACGCTTATAGTTTACATAATATTTAATGATTAAATAATATTAAAATCAATTTATATTGTAAGTTTGACGTGTCTATGTGCCAGTCATAGTAATCGTGGCATTTGGCGATAATAGTGGCTGGTTTTCTCTGAGAGACAAACAATAATTTAACAAGATTTAATTTAAGATTTAGAAATAGCAACTATTCTGCGAAGACGTGTTGTTCTGAAAAACTTAATATTAAATAAAAAATATAAACAATTATTAAGACTATTAAATTGAATATTTATTTGTATTCAGCTTGCAATCAATGCACGCTAAGAGATATCTGCATATAATACAAAGGACACTGATTTTTGTTTCATTGTATTTAGATCATAATAACTTGGACGGCGCGACGTTTAGCAAACATGGTAAGAAACATGCCATATAACATTAAATCTTTTATTACTATTATTCTTAATAAACTACACAACATAGGCGGATTTAATGTCCTAAAATAAATGTTATTCTATGCCATTCAATGTTAAGACTTTAGGGGTTAAGAAGCGGGGTTAAAATGAATCCTCAAAGGTACAAGCTACATATTTCGGAATTCAGAGTTCTAGTGTATATTCTCCTTTACAAAGGGGGAGCGGCCTCGAAAAACCGAAGCGGGGCCGTGTAGAGATCGCGAATTTCTCAAAGCTTCCTAGTTACAGGGGGGACGCGGTTTCGTCTACCTCCTAGTCCCCGTACCCTGCTCTTTGAAGTGTGATAAACTTCTGCTAAAGGAGAGGTCGTTACGCGCAGCGCTGACTAAGGTTTAGAGCCTTTTAAATGCGTCTAGATGTCGCCAGTAAAAATCTGAGTGCACATAATGGAAAACGGCGTTTATACGTATGAGCCTTAGAGCCACAATCGAATGCACGCGTGCTGTACCTAATTCTAAGTGAAGGCCGAAGACTTCGCGGCCGGAGGCTTATTAAGAGCAGGCCGATAGAGTTTCAACAACCTATTTATGGCCTAACCACCGCAAACTAGACCTCGAATAGCGAGTCTCTTCGATAAAAACTAACTTTACATGTTAGTGTGGGTAATGTTGTACACTAAACTTGAGATACACAAAACAAGGAGGCAGTACTTTAGCTAGAGGTATAAGTAGATAATACAAACCTATATTATTGATTTTGAAATAATAATTTGTAATTCACAATAATTAATACAAAATTATGAAAACTATTTAATAGAATCAGGCATTATAGGTATTTCATTGCAATTTACTTTTTTTATCGTGATTTATAAATAACATTAAATAATCGGCCAAGTGCGAGTCGGACTCGCGCACGAAGGGTTCCGTACCATCATAGAGCAAAATTAGGCCTAAAATTGTTTTTTTTTGTATGGGAGCCGCCCTTACTTTTCTATTTTATTTTATTATTATTATTAAATATTAAAGTACACATATAACTAAGGACTTTGAGAAAAATGTAGGTCTACCTTTTGCCATTATTGATATAAAGCAAAAAATGTCAAAAAAATGACGTATGTTGTATGGGAGCCCCCCTTAAATATTAATTTTATTTTATTTTTAGTATTTGTTGTTATAGCGGCAACTCTCTAGCTATTACCGTTCTTGAGTTACAGCCTGGAGACAGACAGACGGACAGACGGATAGACATCGAAGCCTTAGTAATAGGGTCCCGTTTTCACCCTTTGGGTACGGAACCCTAAAAATAAATGTTTTGTCTTACATATTATATTCTAAAGACATTGTATAAGAATAATAACATAATATTAAACTCTAAAGTCCTTAAACAAACAGCGCGGCATTAAAAATTACGATTGAACTCTAGATCATTTGAAGGTAAAGGTTGTTTACTGCGGTGGTGAAGTTGCGACGAGCGGTAAAATGTTATGTGCGAACTTTTAACTTTGTCAACTTCACGCCGCCGACTCGCCGCCGTAAAACATATCACACAAACATATTAAGGATTGCTATACTTCAGGTACATAAAAATATACAGGCTTTAACAAAACAAAGTAATAATACTTTAGGGCGTGTATTCCCTTGTAGAGTTGGAACTTCTAGTTGTAGAGTTTCACTGCGAAAGTAACAGCGCAGAAAGAGTAACATCTTTTGACTGAAATGTGGGAAAATTCATGACGCTGGAGCGCTTGGCCATACTAATCACAAAAAATCGGCCAAGTGCGAGTCGGACTCGCGCACGAAGGGTTCCGTACCGTTTTAGAGCAAAAATAGGCCAAAAATTGTGTTTTTTGTATGGGAGCCCCCCTTACATTTTTATTTTATTTAAATATTATTATTAATTATTAAAGTACACATAAATGTAAGGCATTTGTGTAAATTTCAAGTGCCTACCGGTTGCTATTATTGATATCGAGCAAAAAAGGCCGAAAAAATCACGTTTGTTGTATGGCAGCCCCCCTTAAATATTAATATTATTTTGTTTTTAGTATATTTTGTTATTATAGCGGCAACAGATATACACAATCTGTAAAAATTTCAAAAGTCTAGCTATAGCGGTTCTTGAGTTACAGCATCAAGACATACAGACAGACAGACGGACAGACAACGAAGTCTTAGTAAATATAGGGTCCCGTTTTTACCCTTTGGGTACGGAACCCTAAAAATGCTCTTTCAGCACTACTACTTTTATAATAAACTCTACTAATGGACACACACACCCTAAAGTCTAAACTATTATCACTAAGGGTGGGTTGCACCAGACTCCAGAGGCGTTGTTATAACAATAACCGAAGGCGATAACCTTAACCTTAACTATAGTTAAGGTTAAGGTTATCGCCAAATATGGCGTCCATTATTGACTTTAATTAGAGTGGATTGCGCCGGCTTACTTTAACTATAACTTTAACTTTAACCATAACAAAATGTGAAATTAACTGTCAAATCCCTAGCAAAAGTCGCCATATTTGACGATAACCTTAACCTTAACTTTAACTACGCTTTTGGTGCAATTCACCCTTAGAGATTTGACAGTTCATTTGACATTTTGTTATAGTTAAAGATAAAGTTAAAGTAAGTTGGTGCAACCCACCCTTAGGTTGCACCTTGCATTTGCTGGACGACGACCACAAAAAGGCAATTTGACAAAAATTCACAGTGTGTAACGACCTTAATTTATAATTGTTTGTCTGATATTTTTAGGGTTCCGTAGCCAAAATGGCAAAAAACGGAACCCTTATAGGTTCATCATGTCTGTCTGTCTGTCCGTCCGTATGTCACAGCCACTTTTCTCCGAAACTATTAGAGCTATACTATTGAAACTTGGTAAGTAGATGTAGTCTGTGAACCGCATTAAGATTTTGATGCAAAAATGGAAAAATTCTTAAAAATTTTAGGGGTCCCTATAGGTACAACTGAAACAAAAAAAAAATTTTTTTTCATCTAACCTATGCGTGTGGGGTATCTATAGATAAGTCTCCAAAAATCACATTGAGGTTTCTCATATCGTTTTTTTTCTAACCTGAATAGTTTGCGAGAGAGACTCTTCCAAAGTGGTAAAATGTGTGTCCCCCCCCCTCTAATTTCTAAAGTAGGGGCATGATAATTCTAAAAAAAATATATGATGTAGATTACTATAAAAACTACCAACGAAAATTGGTTTGAACGAGATCTAGCCAGTAGTTTTTTTTATACGTCATAAATGGTAAACCTTAATCTAAATTTCATTAAATCGACTGAAATATAAAAATAAATCAAAAACCTTTTAATTTTATAAAAATAAACCTTATTGCTGCTGCGGAACCCTTCATGGGCGAGTCCAACTCGCACTTGGCCGCTTTTTTACTTAACACATCACTCAGACACTTTGCTGACCTATAGTAATGAAATACCTATCAGGTATATCGGGGTCAGACACGACAAAAGTGCTAAGTATTGAAGCGAGTGTAGCGCGGTGCGTGGACTTTGACCGAGGGCTGACTACAGAAGCGTGCGACCCCGTGTGGAAAATACCTTTTTAACTCTCTAGCTCTTTAGGACTGATCTGACTTTGGGAATTAATGAATGAAGGATATGATACCATTTTAGGAAAATGTAGAGAAGATAGAAGTCTGCTTGTAGAACGTAAAAATAGTCAAAAAAATTCTCAGGTCTATTTTATGTGTTACAAAGACATAACATTATTGCGAATCGCTTTGGTGTTAAATTACTCCAAATCATAATAATATTTTGTACATTATATATTAAATAAATAAATAAAAAACTCTTTATTCAAACTAATAAAGAAAGAAATCTGTGGACGAAGGTTACAAAGAAAAACATTGAAACGTAAATTTCGTTCTGTCTATTGCTGAAAATTGCATGAAAATACGTTCAATAGTTTAGATCTTAAATATCGTATAAACAGCGTAAGCAACTTAATTTATAAACAAGAAAAAGGATTAACAAGATTTATGATTAGTTTCTGAGATATTTTGACAGCTGTAGTTCCTCTTTAAACCAGCTTTTCATTGGCTAACATCACGATATTACTAATCATTAATCAACAACACTATTGTACTACCAGAGAAACTGATTCATAGGCAGATGGCGGACCTAAGTAATTTGGTCGCTTTGCGTCAGACCTAGCCGTAAGATCACGACAAATATTAACTTGACATAGCCTGACCAAATGACGTGGGTCGTCAACTGCCTATGAATTAATTTGTTCGATGGTATGGTACTATCAGAGAAGTTGATTCCTAGGCAGATGGCAGACCTAAGTAATTTGGTCGCGTTAAGTCAAACACATCAGAGGGGTTAGTGCGAGTTTTATTCGATCATACGCATCGAGCACGTTAACGCGAATTTGTATGGGATCAAAGCAGCGCCATCTACTGGCTAACGTGGATACCGCTTTGATCCCATACAAATTTGCGTTAACATCCTCGATGCGTATGATCGAATAAAACTCGCACTACACCCCCAGTTCGATCACAGCTAACATTGAATTGACATAAGCCGACCAAACGACGTAGGTCTGTCAACTGCCTAGGAATCAATTTCCTTGATGGTACATATAAACTCATGACTCCTGTCACAAAAAACCTCAGAAAAGTGCATTATAGACGTGCTATTGCGTAGAGAACACCACAGTGTTAATGCACCCATTTTACGCTATATTAACGACTTAATCGCCTGTGAACTTAAAAATATGAGCTTTGCAAGAAAGTCATCACTTACCACTAGACGCGCATCACTACTCGTTTGCAATCACTATTCAGGTGTTTGGCTAAGTATTTTATAATTGGCAAATTAAAAAATCTTATAAAGTACAAACAACTTATTTATAAGAACGGTTTAATGTTAGTTACGTTTAGCAAATAAAACGTAGAGTTATTGAAAAAAGTAATAAGGGTTATTACGAATTAAATTATCATGTGTAAGACTTTGGGCCTGTTTCACCACTTCCTGATAAGTGCCAAATAGGCTATCCACCACTTAACTTGACAGATGAAGTACGGAGAATCTGTCAAAAAAGTTATGAATAGCCTATTCGGCACTTTATCAGAAAGTGGTGAAACAGGCCCTTAATCTTACACATGATAATTTGTACCTAATATAAACTACGTAACGACGAAACTATAAATTTGTCATGGTTTACAAATGTTACTCAAAAAAAGCCATTATTTATACTCTACTAAGCAATTTTCGACCAGATTTTCATAAGATACCAATATTTACAAAAACTGTCACCCCTAGAGTGATTATGGCAATAGTGTAGTCTACGCACGATATTAAAAATATTCTAGTGTGTCACCTACAAAACCGGGGGCCTGCGGACTCCGCTAGTCCAACCCCTGTGGGCCGCCAGCGTCTGCCTTCAAGTAATTACGCCCCTAACCCCTCGCGTAGGGCTGCCAGGCGTCCGGATAAAGCCAGACATAGGTTAAAGCCGGACAAAGGCTAAGGCCGGACATAGATAAAAGTCGAATATAGGATAAGGCCAAACATAGTCAGGGTTTTTGATCGCGTGTCCGGTCAAAATGAAGAAAGTCCGACTTTTGTAGAGTTTTGCTGATATTTATTTAAGATCGTATTATTGTTAGATTTTACATCTTATTACATAGATAATTTGCACGTGCGGTGTAAACAATTATAAACATACTGTAAGTTAAGATGCAAAATCCACGAAAGTAGGGTGACCGGCTTCTTATACAATTAATGTCCAGCTAAACTGGCCGGATTATTCAACCATTAGTTTCGGCGAGTCGACAACCCTACTGGCGACCCACCCACACCCCCTAAACCCCTCCAAACCCCAGTCGGGATAAGTAAAAACAATATTTTTACGCGACGACCGGAGCACCAAAAGTGACATTTATAAATTCTAAGAAAATGGAATTAGCGATCTCTAGAATTAAACATACGCTTTTTCTCCCGTGATGCTACTGAACTTTTTACTCTATTGTGCAAGTACGTTTTTGGACATTGGTTTTTGGTTGTTATAAAATTATTTTATAAAAGTCGTGTCCTAAATTCTAAAACTGTTCGGTTGGCGACATTTAAAAAACAAAGCAAAGTGAACTTTCTATACGCTTTTTATTAGCTTCACCTGTATATTTGTTTGTAACATCTTTGTAATCGACTTCTTTGGGCGCGATTTTGACCCACTTTAAACGACCAGATTTCGTTCAAACTTTGTAGATTTATCGAGGACCGATGACAATACACTAATTTGATATAATTATTCCATTTTTCAATTTGTATGTTTGTATGATTGTTTGTAACCCTTTATATAAAAAGCGTGTTTTTAGTTTTTTTAACTGTTACTTATTACACTTTTTATATTCATAATGGAGTCAAGTATCTGTAACGTGAACGTTGTAAAATAATAGCGTATAGACTGTAGAGGTACGGCGAATATGAGTTGCGGTATGTAAAACAGAGCCCAAGAATGCGCGTTGTGCAAGCGCACACTTTGAATAATGCACACGCCCGATGTTTAAATAAAACCTTCAAGTTTATGGTCTCCCAGTACTTTGGGAGTAAACGACGCATTGATGACGATAAAAGACACTTCAATCAAAAAGCCGAATATAATGAATTTGACAAACATCAAAAATATCGTGTTGGAAACTTTTGCAGGTTAAATGCACAAGTATAATTACCGAGCTTATAATATTATGTAAAAATTAAAAAGTATAAATATTAGAAGGCACAATTTTAAAGTGTTTATCATATACTGTATCACTTCTACAATGGTCAATGAATGATAATAATTTATCGTCATAATTAATAAGCAGCATTAGTAGTTGAAGCGGTTTTATATCGTCGATATAACATCTCAATAGACAATTAACATGTACTGTGTACAGCTTAAAATGTACAAAATATGGCAGCACTTTAAAACGAGAACACCATAACATTTGAACTACAGTAAATAGTAGGTGTAAAGGTCTAATCATGAATAACTAAACACAAAATGTAGGTACTATAATTTAAAGCACTTAGATTTAAATTTAACATGCGCACTGAGAAACAAAACACTCTAACGTTTTATCTATTTGAATAATACTAACAGAGAATTCACGTCAGGTACCAACCACGGAATATATAACTAGAGTTATATATTCCGTGGTACCAACTAATAGTATTGTAATCATTGTTGTAATCTCTAATTAGCCTTTAAGAATGCATTTTATTGCTTATGAAATAAACGAGAAGAGCAAAACTTTTTATCGTAAACAAGAAATTCTTAGGCATACGCTCTACATTCATGACATCCTAGTCTGGTAAAATGTAATATAGAATGTATGTTACCCTAGTCATTCGGGATGCAAATGAGCAAGTATGAATGGGCGTATTCAGTCTGCTGAATGAATATGGGCTAAGTATCAAAATGACAGCACAAAACCATAAGGTCACTAGGTTAGTTTGGCGGTTTGTGAAGCGACAACGGCCAAAATTGCAGACTCCAAAGTATTTAGTAAAAACGTGTAAAAAGAAGCCGCTTTTTAAAAATTCATTTTTTTCATGACACATTTTAACTATTATTTTTAATAAAATAAAAACATACTTACTTTTGTAATAATTATGTTTGTTAATTACTGCTTTCTACTTTTTTTTTTTGTTTTAACATTTCAATGTTGTTAGATGTTAATAATTATTGTTATGTTTTGTCGTTTGTGTAGATTATAATTTTGTTAAATACGTAGGATAGTAGTAGATTTAATGCTTGTCTTCCTCTTGTAGCTCATTTATCTTGTAAAATAAGAGAACCTCTTGTATATTGTCTACACAACTCGGTTACGGGTTAAAGACAATATTCTGTCAGAACTGTAAACTTTAGATATAATGAAATTAAATAAATAAATAAATAAATACTACTAATATATACTTTCTTGATTGCTATTTTTAAGGTTTAAATACACTTTTTACATATTTTAGTTACACAAATATTTCTATAAATTTTAGTAGCAGGAGAAAAATAAAGGTAAATAAATTATTCTAATTTATTATCATTTAGAGCTTAGACTGTAGTGAAGGGACAGGCAGGTTTTAATAATTAAATTCGTGTCTTACTAATGCTCCTGTTCTATGTCAAGTATATTTTTGTTTACGGCACAAAAAGTATCTTTTACTATTTAAAGGAAACAATTTAGGTGTATATGGTTTTTCCTATTCATCAAATTGGCAGGCTCTCAATGGCACGTACTTGTTATGCAATCTACGAAACATATGGCTAGCGAGCTTGTACATGGTCAGGTCAGTGTTTTTCTATGAGAAATCAGGGTGGGAGAGAAGTAGTCGGATCTGGTATTTTAGTCCTAAATTAATACAATTTCGCTGCAGTATCGGTATAAAATATGAAACCAACTTCAAACGCGTGTTAATTGGCCAAAACACCTAATAATTTAACGTAAATTGCAGATGTTTCTTTGACATTTCTTTGATAGGATTTGCTGGGTCAAAGCTAAATTAATATAGTATTAAAAAGTGCACCGTGCTATTGCATTAACATAGGTGCACCCTAATCAAATTGAAATAAATATTTCACACTGACATAAAATATAATGCAGTATTTAATTCTTAACTATCTCCAACCCTTACAATTTTCGTGCACAGTAAATTCTTAATAGTATAGCAGTGTTTATACCAGCAGAGTAGTGGCTGTACAATTCAATATGCAAAGCCAACTAAGTGATCGCCTGCCGGGAGACAGGCCGACAGTTGGTGGATCTTATAACGTAATCCCGGACCTGATAGGCGATTAGCGTGTCCGGTACATAAGTACATACATATTACATGCTTGCCGCAAAAAAATGCCTAGATAGGCATCAAGTTGGATTTGCGGAAACATATTTTTGTATTTTCTTTAGCGGACGTTACTTTTAGGATATAATAAATTAAGCTTGCGTCAGCTGACCTGATAGAAAAGTCGTCAAACGAAATAGATTTAACAGGATCAGGTTTATTAACCGACATACAAAAGAAGGTGCGATAACCAATAAACATACCAGTACCTGACATTGACACCTTGAAAACTTGTAGAGTGCGGATTAACATTTTACCATGCGAATTGTATATACGTGTCTCTTTACCTTTGAAGTACTTGGAGACGCTAATTATGTGCATATGCATAAGTTAAACCACCAGGATTACATAAGGCAAGATACAGGTAGTACAAATGTCTAACTAGGTTTAGATACTCAGGGTAGGCTATACAAGGTCGCCCGGCGCCTCATTGGTCACTACTCACTCGGCGCTCGGCTAGCATGGATGAGACATTCTATTTGCTATTCCTTGTAATATTTATAAAGGTTATACGGTCGTTTATATTCTACTCTTGAAGACGCTCCGAAAGCAAATAGAATTTTCCAGCGGTATGGCAGCAATGACATCATCGACTTTTGGTATAGATCAATTAGATCCTGAAGTGTGGTACATAATATTACTTGTTTTATATTGAACCTATTATTACATTTAAATAGATACTTATTAATGATTATTGCTAATTTGCTACCAAAATCTCTACCATAACGATCAAAATCAATTTTAGAGATTAACAGACTACCATTCTGGCTAATGTTTCGTTCTCAAAGCTACGTACAGCGTACTAAGAAAAGCTATGATTTTAAAAGAAACTGGTTTTCTTTATTCACTGACCAACCAAGTATTATTGCAAAAAATAATGCCCATATTGCAGACAAAACACGCCACAAAAAACCATCGCAACTCCATAATATGAAGTCCGTAATCAAGATTTTAAACTTGTCCGATGTGGGGTAATGTTCGTCGTGATGAATTTAAATAGGAGGTCTTGTCCATACTAATGCATTGCCGCTGCGTGTCATTCGAGACTCCGCCATTTTGCAAGGCGAACCGCCCGCGGCGGGAAAACTGACTTTGGCGCCAATTTCGATGCGGCGACGTCTACTATCCGACCGCATTCGGATGAACACAACTTTCAAGGTAACTCATCTATGAGCCAAGCGCGGAGCGTCTAAAGCGCGCTCCGAGCTGTATGGGGGCCATTATAAATTCCCTTTAATAATGCGCTTTTTACTGCGCTTTAGTGCGAACCCCGCATTAAAAGAGGCATCGGGTCGCGCGGTGACTACTGAGCCGAGATGCTCTCTCATATTGACCAGTCCGGATGATATTTCTGTCCGGCAACTTTTTATGATAAAAATCGCCGGGCTATTATGTTACCCTAGTACATTAAAATTACCTTTGGCAGGACGTGTTGCAGCAGCGCGCCGGCTTTCCTTTTGGCAGCCATCTTCGAGCTTAATGTATGCACAGCACTCTTGTCTTTTTGTGAAGCACCGACCGAGGATATTATTAATGTATCGACCCCATCATTTCAAAACCTTGGAAGTAAAATTCTGCTATTATAATGCTTCGATTACATAAAACAAAATCCCAATTCATAAGATGGCAATCGAATACAAAAGTGTCAAGAATTTCGACAGCGACATCCTGTGAACTCTATCGACGCATAAATATAAATAAAATTTGAGAGGGAGGGCTCGTCCTACGTCGATTCGCGTTGCGTAGGTCAGGCCCTTGCAAACGGACATTAGGGTTCTTTGTTTGAGAAGAAAATGCATAATTGTAAAGTTTCCAAATCCTTAACATAGAGATGATATAACTTAATAATGATTTAAAAGACAAAATAACCTTTTCCGAAAACAAAATAATAGGCAAATGGAGACAAAGGGAGGGATATATAAAATTAATTTCCTGTCTTCTGTGCAGAACCATGAGGTTGCTTTAGCAGGAGGGTGCGCTCTGCCCGCCCCTGTTTGCACGATACTATTCAATGGACCAGCGCATTGTTCGCCGTAGCACTGAACACATATGTATGTTTATTACAAATATAAATACAGTGATCACAGGATTTTTCAACTGTTTAACGTAGAGATGATTCTCTAAAGGCTCTGTTTGTTTAATGACTCGTCGACTAGTGCGTTGCTGTATTTGCTTTGTGTGCCACGTGCAATGTACTTTTTAGTTTGCTCCAAGTGACAATAGCTAATTAAATAACTGCTCCATCATAGCTATTACTTAACAAAAGTTATCAGCAAAACACGTGGCCATAATATTATGATCAGACACCAAATTCTAATACCGGTAATTTCAATATTACGTTGTAGTACCTATAAAACAATCATAGAATATGTATGTTGAATCAACTTCATTGCCTATTAATGTTATTACTGCAGCTATAACTAAATATATTTAACAGTACTATTTCAACGCTGAGTTTCTTGTTTGAAAGCAGAAACCTTGCTAACTATAGAGCATTCGTAGCTTTTATAAAAAATAACTAAAAGTGGCCTCTTTATCTCACTGCATCCTTTCTATTTTGTTGGGAGAATTTTTAACATCCACTGCAGGAATAAATTAAAAATGTATCAATTAAATTAAAAATTGAGAATTAACTTTTAAGAGCTCTTAGCTTTGTAGATAACGTGACACTTTAGGCTTTTCTATCGAAATTATATTATCAAAAGTTGTAAAAGTTTTAATAAACAAAATATACAAAATATATCTGAGAAGTTCAACAATAAACACTTATGATATAATTGATGTAATCAAATTACATATGATTGTAACTTAATGATAATAAGTTACATAAAAGTAACTAGGGGATCATAAATAATGTAGAGTTGGATTGCAATTTTTGTAAGTCCTCGGCAGCTGCGCCGTAGGTGGAATGGCTCGTTTTGTACGGTCAGTGCACTTGTAGCTATTTTCTTTTTAGCGATAACGGCAAGGCCACCTTAATAGCTTTGGCCACGGTGGCCTGTGACGTTTTTCTTACAACTACCGTTGCATGCCATGCATTTCATAGTTTCTGCAAGTGCTCAACTTTTAAGCACTGGAAATTCAATTTTGTTAAATTCTAGTATAGCAAATTAGTAAGTTTAGTAGAAAATATTTTAGTTACTGTGCCCATAACAATAATTTAGTACATGTCATAATTTAATTACGGAAATAAATGTAAGTCTTGTATATTTTATCTACTTAATACTTTAAAAAAAGTTTTACATTAACATTGAACTCTACATTTGGAAAATTTCCGCTGCGGTGCTCATATTTTCATTTTTCGTTTCATTTCACAAGCGATAATCTGGTTTACACAAAAAAAACAATTCCCTCTGTTTGTAGGTAGTTCGTTATCAGTATTGTTGTTGAGCGTGAACGATTTGATTAGTTCGACGCGGGCGCGGGCTTGCACTCCGAAATTACTTTAAAACTTCACCTTCGCAACAACTTCGCCTGAATTATGAAAACCTACCTACCACCTAGTACCACCTTCCTTTTAATTTCGTAAAACTAGCTAATTAGAACCTCCTTTGTTTTGCCCCTCGATGAAGGTTTTATGGCCTACTTATGAAAATTATCAGGATGTCGTTAGAAAAACGAATCACCTTGGATTGGCGTGACAAAGGAAACTCGTCTAAGACAGCCTCATCGATGGACTAATTACATTTTTTGCAGTCACCACGTACTAATGCCAAGGCTTACTCATCGCGAGATACTCCGATCTACGGAAACCGAGCCCCGCGGACGTAAGTTACGCGGAATGTAATCGAAGCACTATAATACCTTAGAATTCCTTAGCGAATTGTGCGCCAATTTTTGTGTACGGGATCGAGTTCGCGTGAAGTTAAAGGAGAGCAGCGTACGTCCACACCGTACGGCTTTTCGACGCACACTGATCTGTTGTGCGTTCGGCGGTGCCTGTCCGGCACGACGCGGCACGGCGCGGCCTCCACCCCCCGACCCACACCGAAATGCATCAATGACACTCGAAACACGCACATTGGTTCGCGGACAATCGATGAAAAAAACTACCTAGCCACTGTAATAAATATACTAGTGCTTCGATACAGTTTAGCGACGCTAACGCGATGCACCGAAGCCTTTTCGATCAAACATCACCCTTCATTGAAGTGGTCAAATACTCTGTTAAGTTCTTAATTATGCAGTTACTATATTTATTGATAATGTAAATATATGATAAGGTAGGCATCATGCAGATGTTGAGAGAACATTTAAAAAAAATTCTGAATAAAAAATGTTTAATTTGAATTGAATTTGAATGAATAACCAATTGTACTATATGAACAATCAAATGTACATGAACAGTGATATAACTATTGCAACTTTAGAGTTGAATTCATGTTGAAAACTGTATGTAGAGTCCGCGAGAGAACTAATCTTTTCGGCAGAACAAAATAACAAGCTACACTAAGTTCAAAAGCCCGCCTTACACAGAGCATTACACAAGTTTACATCAGTGTTTCTAATTACTGCTGTTAATTTCCCCATGACATTTTCATCCAACTTTACAAGAAAATATAAATATAAATTCCTTAACAGGCTTGGCGCCTGGCACAAATATGTGCCAAGTTTCAATTCCGCGTTCAAAGCTGAGCCAAAAACTGGCAGCCAAGACCCAGTGTAGTAGGTTCTTGACAGGCCCCGTGTTGGCAGAGCCGTGCCATGGTCGGTACAAATGTACAGATACCAGCCAGCTCGTAAAGTTCATTTTGAATTCTGATATAAGTAAATGTGTACTTGTAAAGACAATTCCCCGAATAGAAAGCTCCGGTATACTAATTAGTAATTTTCCCAAAATATTATGTGACGAAAACAATTTTGTCAGAATCATGTGACATTTAATTTAATATTGACATTTTATTCTACTTTGGAGTTTACTGTGAACTTTCGAACAAAACTCCAAAGTAGAATATATATAATATAGCAACGTTGAAAGAGTTACTTTTCTCAACTCTATGTTTCATCGAGCAATGCTCCAACACCATGATTTTGACCATACAGTAAAAAAGTAACTCGACTTTCATGATAGGGTTTAACACTGAACCTATAAATACCACACCTATCCTACCCTAAAGTAGTATTGTCCCATATCAATATGTATTATGTGCCCATATACGTACATATAGCCTATAGGTCTCAACTCTCAGCACATAGCAACACACACAAGAATGGCGTCGTGTATATAATTACGACGTTATCGCCTAATCAGGCGGGTGGCCATTGATTGATTTCTCTAATTACTGTAAGTACCGAGTGTTCATTTTCGACGGAGACCTACAAAAATGGATGACCTGGATATCTGGGGGTTTTTGACAGGAGATTATCTTTTCAACAGCGTTGTTCATTAGTAAAGCTTCGGTCAAACCTACGCGACCAAAGCGACTGCGAAGCGGGAGCGTCTGCAACGCGGGACGTTCGCGTCAGCAGAGCGGAAATAATCTACGGTTTTGCACAGTAGTCGCGAAGATGTGCACACCAGTTTCGTGTTGCAGACGCTCCCGTCCCAGGTCCCAGGTCCCAGGCCGAAGCCTTAATGTTTTGACGCCAGCCAATCAAAAGTGCTAGTCAATATCTAAAATCTCGTTAAAACCCTTGGAAACCGGGCATACAGTCATATAGTAGCAAAAATATAGAAAGCATCACCGGAAGAGTTACTCAAGCCTATCCTTAAATAGTGACAATATCTTTTTATATTCCGTACCCAAAGGGTAAAAACGGAACCCTATTACTAAGACTTCGTTGTCTGTCCGTCTGTCTGTCTGTCTGTCTCCAGGCTGTAACTCAAGAACGGTAATAGCTAAACGGTTGAAATTTTCACAGATTATGTATATCTGTTGCCGCTATAACAACAAATACTAAAAACAAAATAAAATTAATATCTAAGATTTTATATAGGCAGTACATTGTTGATGAGATAATATTATAGTATATACACTATAGTCTTACTAGTGGCATATTATACTATATCATTCTAGTAGTGATATAGTATAATATGTGAGGGAAGGATGTTCGATATGTATCGATCCCCGGAGAACAATCGGCAATTAACTGAGAAGCTGCCGATCTTCGACCTACCGACCCTCCTGACTCACTCTCCTCGTTGCACAAGCGGTAAAAAATTCAAGTAACAACGTACTAAAAGATTAAGGGCCAGTTTCACCAGTTCCTGATAAGTTCCGGGTAGGCTATCCACCACTTAACTTGACAGATAAAGTATGGAGAATCTGTTTAAAAAGTTGTTGATAGCCTATCCGACACTTTATCAGGAAGTGCAGGTGAAACAGGCCCTAAAAATTATAGCAACGATTCCAGAAATAAAAAATCTATGAAAATATCCTTTATATTAACGTAAGAATATAATATTACATAGCTTAAAGGCTATCAGATGAGTAGTTCAGTATCTTTTATCTGTCGGATTATAATATAAAGTCCAACGAAATAACATTGAGCTGACATAGCCCTACCAAATAAAGTAGGTTCGTATAATTTGCCTACCAATCATTAAGTTAATATACCTAGCGGAATAGAGAAACAAAGGCTTGAGCAAGCGAGATGTCACTATCAGTAACACTGCGTGGTAAAAAGAGACGTGTGATACATGACAGCAGAACTCTTTTTTTGACGTCCAGTCGGTACTTAACGGCACGTTGACAATTTAATCTCATAGAAAGATGCTTGTGTAAGTGTATACGTACACATATTTTTACGTGTGTAAATACATTTGTGTAGATGTAAATCAATTTCGGTTTCGTTTGACAGCTCGAGATTGTTGCTGTATTCCGCTAGGTATATTAACTTTATATATCAATCCATTTTTATCGCACACTGACAGCTAAAACCGCTTTACAAAAAAGTACTTTTTTATCCATGCAGCGCTACAAGTTCTACAATACAACACGTCATTTCATGCTTCTAAATTTCTAACTCCTAAGCTATACACTATACAGTCTACGCTGTTCTACGACGTGCTACGCTACGCTACGACGTACTACGCTACGCTACGACGTACTACGCTACGCTACGCCGACTACGACGACTACGACGCATCTACGCGCGGTGTTCCGACGTGATCTAATGTATTCTGATAAAAAGCAAGATCGTCTTTAAATAGTTTCAATATTCAATTTAGTTCTCATATGCCTAAAGGTTTCGTGTTAGCAAAACGTCAACCAGTTAATAGCATTATTTTTATCTTCTTGTATTACCTAGCAGCTAATCTTGCCTTGCGTTTTGAAAAAGTTAATTTTAAAAAAAAAAACACATTTCTTGGATTATTCTTTTTTCAATTTAGAAAATAAGCACCACCCTCACCAGGGGTACCAGGGTGACATAACGTTGCGGCAGTTAATTAGCAGGCGAGGGCGCGGCGAGACAGGCGCAGCGCGGGCGCGGCGTTTAGAGGAAATTGTCGTTTTTATACGGTTTCCCCCGCCTCGGTTTTCATTCGAATAATGAAACAGTTAGATGGTCTACGAGCGCATATCTGGTGATAAACAGAAATTAATATCGGAACCGCAGTTCCGCTTATACGACCATCAAAAAGGGCCAACGTTAAAGCACAACAATGATAGTTTGAAGACGCGCGGATGTGCTATCCGATTTTCACACTTACGTAAACGCGCTACGGTCTCTTTTAAACGCGCACCTCGTGTAAAACCACCTTAGTTACAACCGTACGGACAAGGCTAATGGGTTTTCCTAATGATAGTACCGCAGCTTAGTGTGTTTCTTGTCTTATTTCATTATATTCCTTTTCGCCTATTTGTAAGATTACATGCGGAGCTCGCGTGTGCTGCTCTAAAATCGATAGTTCGCTTTTAATCTCACGTTTTAACGAATCTAGATTACTCAAAATGAGTAACAGGAAAATCATTCAGATCTAGATGGCGCCCGCAACTCTGTTGGGCCGAAATTCGTTTATCGAGCAACCGTGTATTTTTCGTCTTTAAAAGAATAATATGTTATATACCTCATCTAACTCGGTTCAGCCATTTAAGTGTGAAAAGGTAACAGACAAACGCTCTTTCACATTTATAATATTAGTGACGACTGAGGAAGTGAGAATGACACAACGGCACAAACGATTTGAAGTGGAGGCGCGAAGACACACGCGCGCTCGTCGTCTCTAAGTTCTGAAGACACGTAATTAGAGCCCTCGTGGAGGGTGCACAATGCCCTATGTGCGTGTGTCGACCTGAAACAGACTGTACTAAGTGGTTTACCGCTTAACAATGATGGGTGTACTGTGTTATTGCTCCACCTATTGCCTTTACGTACAACTTAAAATAGTCAATGTGAAAGACCTACGTCCTACACGTGTAGAACAAAAGAAACTAAAAGTAAATTTAAATCTAATTAATGTTTCGTCTACGGCACGCAGGCGATTAAAGGCAACGTCGGCCAATATTCATCCAATTTTATTAAGCTAACGACTGCGTACACGAAAACATCCTAATGTCCACCAGATTCATCCCATTCGTGTTTATTATTACGAATTGTTATCGTAAAAGTCCACCTCTTTTATTGGCCCTACGACCCCTGCGAGCCGGCTAACTAATAAACACGAAGCTATCGTCGGTTCATTGTGCGCGAGTACCAGGGCGGCATAACCGCATCAGATACAGTACGGGCGATACGGCCGCGGCATAATGCGGCTGCCGGCTCCGCTCGTAACGCGCGCAGCTAAAACCGGGCGATTCGGTTTTATACACACCCTCTATAAAAGCAAAAGGATCGGGTATGGTCCGGGATAAGTGGGGGTCTGTATCTTTATATCTGCCACCCCGACCCCCACTGGGGTATTATGACCGGGGGGTTCTTTGGACAGCTAAAAGAAATATCCGGTTGCCTTGCCCGAATAGCGGCGACTAGCAGTCATTCCTCCTAGTGTATTTTGTTTATTCGCTTCGATTCGTACGTTATAAATTAACAATTAAGAAAGTAGTTTATGTAATCGTTCCTTGGAACGCCAGAGAAAAACATATTCTAACTATCTGTTCCTTAGCTTTTAACGTGTATTAATTTCTAGGAATCACTTCTGTATACGTAGGAAAATTCATTTTCGCAATATATACAAAAATTAGGACATGTTTACAGAATTTTTCGCTGCAGTATTTTAATTTCTTAAATACTTTTTACATTTAATAAATGACTTTATTAATATTATTGTTGTTTCAAGCAAATAAGGGAAGGCGTTATATTCATGTGTATATTATTTTAATAATCGAGTTACATTAGTTAAAACTGTTTATAATAATTCTCGTCTTATATCACAGGCGCGCTCGTCCCGCGAGACGCGACGCACTCAAAACTGAAGAAACTCTAAGAAAAGACATCAACGTGATTCTTTTAAATATTATATTTTTCAATGATCATTTTGTTTTTAATTTTGTAATTGTTTTTTTTTTAGTTTAATTTATATCTAAATATGAAGTTTTGAGTTGAATGTGTATGTTTGTTTTGAATTTTATAAACTTTTGAAAATCTGAAATTGTTTTCCAAGTTTCGAGCAGCGAGCTGAAAAGCGAGAGCTAAGTGTATGAGAAAAAATTACTTCATCTTCTTTATATATAAAAATGAATCCATATTCGCGTGGTCACGACACCACGTGTAAACGGCTGGACCGATTTTAGAGATACTTTGAGTCAAGACGAACATAAGATAAATTTTGTCCCGGAAAAATGCACGGTTACTGCACAATATACTTTTATGATTTGCGCGTAAACTATTCAATCGATTTTGATGAATTTTGGTATGGAGATACTTTGAGTCTCGGGAAAGGACAAGGGATACTTTTTGTCCCGGAAAATGTACGGTTCCAGCACAATAAACTTTTATGTTTTTCGCCTAAACTATTTAATCTAGTTTGATGAAATTTGGCATGGAGATATAATACCAATTTGAATCTATTTTTTTCTTAATTATACCAATTCGAATTAAATAATCATCGACAACGTCTGTCGGGTCAGCTAGTAGTTAATATTAATACGTTTTTTAGTCGTATTCTTATTTAGTTATGATTAATTATTATTAATCAATTAAGTAATGTTTATAAAAAATTAATAGACCAAAAATTCAATAATTCATTTTTTACGATGCTATACAAAGTATCTAACGATTTATAAAACCTCCGTGTTTATTACTCCCCTCAGGTACGAATAAAAAATTTCAAAGACATCCAACTCGTAATCGGGCCAGCAACTTGAATTTTGGGGTTTTCCCGCTAAAGTTCGCTCAAAGACGTCCTCAAAGGCCGGGGGTGGCGGTACTAGGGTGGCAGCGCGGGGCGGAGGTTACGGGGTATCAAAGTTTGCCCCTGCCTCGGTGGCCATTCGTAGTGTAGGCGGAGGCCTCCGCTACTTTGTTCGCCTTTTGCCTCGTGACAGAGGCACTTAAGGGACGTACACACGACCGCTCGGCTCCCACATTAAATTTCCTAAGTTACTCAGCTTTAAACACGTATGGTATTAGCTATGAGTAGTTTAGATAAAAGCATTTGAATATCAAACTTGTTAAAGTTTAAGTTTAGTTAGAGTTTTGGTTTTTTCAAATACCAAAATAAAATATGTGCGAATCATTACCAGATCTTGTCTACATTTTCTATTTTATAGGCTTAGGAATAAGGATATACCTAAATGTAACTCTCCATTGCACATAGGATTTTTTATAAAGGAATTACAAAAATAAATCAATTCATTAAAGTAAATTACGTAACCAGTTACCACTATATTACGTAAAATTTTAATATAATTGAAGTTAAGTTACCACAGAGTATGGAAACTTCTACAATAAAAGCTATTTTGAAATAAAAATACAACAAGCTTCTGTGTCCACCCTTGGACGTTTTCGCCGAGCTAATAACAGCAATTACATGATAATTGTCTTATTTAAAACGTATTGTTAACAATAACACTTAATTTTACCACCGCAAATTAAATTATACGTTACGCTTAAATGTTGTTTATCAGATGGGGCAAGTGGATTTTATGTTTGAAGTAGTGTAAGTGACATAAAAATTGCCTATAGGTCCATTTGACCTTGAAAGATAAACTTAGTGTGCCTTTTGCTCAAACCAGACTTAGCCTAAGTACTAAAATAAATTATCAGTATTGTAATGTTTAAATTATAGTTGTCATTAACGATAGGCCTGAAATTGATTTCTTACATTTTTACCCGTGGTATTGAAAGAAGTGAATTTTGTCTTTTTATTTAGCGTTACGATATATCCAGTCGAACTCATGTCCAAGTTAATTTGGTGCGAACGATTTGTAATTCATTTAGTTGTTCACTGACTCCAAAAAGGAGGAGTTTATACGTTCGTCTATATATTTTTAAACAATATTTTAATCAGGTTGGACATTTTAATCTTAATGACAAACCCAACAATTAACCCTTTGAAGTGATTTAAAGTGTTACATGGAATATAACTGAGGGTCGCAGAGACCCTCATTTTGATAAATCTAAGAACAATAATTTGAGCCCTAAAATATCTTCATGAGTCATGACGGCTAGCTCTACCGTCCAAGAATTATTTAGGTTTTCCTCCTTCCCTGCGTAAAACGCTCAAAATAGGAGGCATTTTGAGCGTTTTGATTATTTTTAATATCAAATGGAACGCGGGGCTTATGTACTGAATCTAACGATTTGACTAAATCTGACATAATTATGGTATCAGGCATCAGCGTTAAGTTAACTATGATTTTAATAACAAATGTTTGTGAAACTAATATTTGTGCGCGGTAGAATAAAGGTTTAGTTTTGCCCGCATTCTGCCTAATCTGCGAAGTTTTATGTGTAAGGTCAGAGCGGAAGCCGAAATACATAGCTCAAAGTGTCTAACCGAACCCAAAAAAGTATATAACCCACCATGGGTCCATATAAGCCCGTCTTGTGCCTTCGAGCTGGGAAATGTTAAGAAGGGTCCGGGGGGTTCCCCCATCCGGTGGGCGGGTGTCGAGGAAAAAATTCAGACTGCCGTACCCTTGGTACGACCCGCTGCCGTCTGCGTAATTAGTGATGCCGCGAGCGGGGCACTGCTCGATAAATACATCGATAGCTATGTTTATTTTTATTTTATATTTTTTGTACAATGTACTATCAGAAAAGTTGATTCCTAGGGAGATGGGGATCTACGTAGTTTGGTCGCGTTATGTCAAACCCAGCCGACAGATCACAATTAACATTGAATTGACATGATCCGAACAAATGACGTTGGTCTGTCAACTGCCTAGGAATCAATTTCCTCGATGGTACAGTGGCGAAATTAATGCCATGGGCCATAAGGCATTTTCTACCAGTCAACCAGTGGGTGGTAACAATTTTCATTAGATTTGTGAAAAATACAAGATGAAAATATGGATGAAGACAGGATCGGTTTTTTACGTTGGCGTTTGAATCAGAATTCAGGTTTTTGGATATTTTACGAAAACTAATTAGAAATGTTATATTAATCATCATATTAGTAATATCTTCTCGAATTTATAACATGATGATTTATATTTTTAAGAAATTGACGTGACGTGATGAATGAAGGTCAGCAACAAATCATGCGCAGAAACTCTGCTCAGTTAAATAATAATTTTATTAATTAAAACCCTCAAAATAATAATCATTGACATATGGAGGATTAAGTACCATAATATAAACCTCTTCACCTACTTTGCTTGATTAGTTAAGACAGTTTCGGTCACATACTATTCTCTAACTACATATAAAAGGTTTTATATTTTTCTTATGCACGAATAAATTTTGTCACAATTAGTAAAATATAGTAATGTAGTATCGATAGAACCGCCCCATCCCTATCAGATTATGACAAGATACAGAGCGCAGGGCTGGTAACGACGCCGGGCGCGGCGCGGGAGAGCTGTCAGAAGAACCTACATTAATGTTATTATAACTTTTTCTAGATCCCAGTACATGCATGCCCTCGCTAAATGGAACTTTGTGAGCCTGTCCTATTTGTAATGCTTTTCTGAGTTTTTCCTCAACTTTTTTCCTCACTTTATACTTTCTTTGGGGGAATTTGTCGTATTATGTGTGTTGCCACATCGTGACAGATTTGTTTCGTGTTGTATTTTGTTGATGATATACTTTTGATATATCGATATATGGATACTGTTACAAGTAAATGTTGAATACAGGCTATAGAGTCTATAACTGTTTTTTTGTTGACTGTACATGTCAACTAGTGTTTCTTATAAGCCGTTGGACGTTCTCAAGCCTGTGGGAGCGATATCAGCCCAACAAAGGCATAACTATTATGCTTAAGGCTGCTTCACGTGTCACGGCCTGGTCTGAGACCGTCTTAAGGTCGACTCTGATAGAGCGGAAAATTGACGAAATTCTTAGCACAATGCCCAAACACCGTTTTAATAGACTAACGCACGGTTCCTAAGATTTTTGACAGGAACATGAACTAGCTGTAACGTTAAAACGAAAACCAATAAACACCACTGTTGAATAGATAAACTCCAGTCAATAAACTTCAGAAACCGGGCAAACGTAGTTCTGTCTTTAGAAGTGGAAATTTTATGTCCAGTCTCTAAGTTTTAGGCCTGACCTTCACCAACACATAAGGAATTTTCCATCACATAATCTTTAAAAATGTATCAACTGAACTGTTAGTATATAAACCCAACGTATAAATTTAACCTTAAAAATCCACAAATACGAGCCGGAGGACGGTCCGGTCCTTTCGGGTGAAGGGTCCAAAAGGGATTTGCCCTGGGATCGGGGTCCACACTTATACAAAATGTCCAATATGGATCCCTCCGACCCTCGGGCCCTAAACATACCTAAGAGCAGCACCCGTAGTAAACAAAGAAGTTTCTGCTCTCTATTTCTACGAGCCTAATGTGATAAAATATTTGTAATGTTATTTAAACTGGATAAAGCAATCCCTCCATCAGTCATATTTTGAATTTGCTTTCGTTAAAAGTCACGTGACTGATCCGAGGTACAATTGAATAACACGCAAAAATTAAATTGGCACCGGCCTACGTGGCATTCGTTCAAAATAAGGTGCCTTATTTTGAACGAATGTTCGTTTTATTATGAACAGGTTTTCGTTCCTTATTGATTAGATATTACATAATTAGTTTATTATAAAATAACAAGCTACAATAATTATTGCTATGTTAATAATTTGACATATTTATACAGCCTCTGGACTTAGACATTCCAAACTTGTCGCCTAATAAGTACAATAACGTGAGAAAACAATTATGATTCATACTGTGCCTACTGTAAAATATTATGCATGGTGCTAGCGATAAAACGCACAATGCAATGTGCCTAATTGATAAGTATAAAATGTTTATTCGATACATAACCTATAAAAAATATAGTTAAAAATAATAAAAAGATGCATCGCGATAACTTAAAGACTCAAACGACTGCAACTCCTGTTTTGCCAGGATCTATAGTGGTAACAATCCGCACAAGAGCTCTTTCACATAATGGGCATAGAATAGATAGAGTAGACCACGGTGAATAGCAAAGGCTACTTTTATCGCGGGAACACAGATTCTCGGAAATTTTTTATTCTTCTTTTGTTATCGCGGTCGCATGCGACCGCTTGGGGCATGAAAGGTTAATATCAGAAAAAAATTTAACAGACATGATTATGTACTATCAGAGAAGTTGATTCCTATGCAGATGGCAGACCTGCGTCATGTGGTCGACTTATGTCAATTCAATGTTAGCTGTGATCGGTCGGATGGGTTTGACATAACGCGACCAAATTACTTAGGTCCACCATCTGCCTAGGAATCAATTTCCTCGATGGTACTTTTCTTGAGTTTTACTCTTAAATTACCAACAACGTTTTGGCTACTGATAAACTCAAGTACTATCAGCAGTAACGATTTTACGATGAAAAAAGCGCTTAAGATAAGACCTACCCATAACGAAGTGTTAGCGAAGCACGCGACTTCTATCCCTAACTAGATATGGGGAACTAAACGAAAAGTATTTTGTTACCGCGCCGACTGCCGAGCTAACTGGAATTGGGTCACGTTACTGAATTAACATACTGCGTACACATTTTTGCTTTAACGAAAATGTAGTGTTACTATTTACTATACTGATATAATATATAGCGATGCTCGGTTTCTCTCATTTTATTAAAGTTTGTGTTCACTAGCGTTTTTATCAGAAAATGTCAAATACATCAAAGAAATAAAACCACTTAGCATAGATTTCATTCATAACATAACCGATTACCTACTACAAATCATGAGCTATAAACAATCGGCTGTTGAAGGGATTGTTTTCGTTGGCTGCGCTTTTGAAGTAGCAGACACTCAGTAATTAAGTACAGTGATTAAAACGCTCCGTTGATGTTTGAGAAGGAATCACACCTCGTTTCTCGTCAAATACGACAAAGCTTTTTTCTTAATTAATTAAGTCGCAAATTGATTACTTTCGACGGCAGGAAGGAATAAAAAGCGGGGTGTAGGCACTAGGAGCGCAGCGGGCGGTTGGGGTGTAGTGCCCCGCCTTACGTTGCGAGTGGGTAATGTGAAAGCAGACACACGAACCCTGCTGCTGCCCCAGTACGGATAGCACAAAAATAATTCAATATTTTCATTTCAGTTCGCTGCAGTAGGTCACGTTGAGTCGTTGACAGAGAATTCAGTCTGCAGTATGTTAGTCTAAAATTAACAATTGAATCACTAAAACATTGCAACTGTAGTAGTGACGTAATACAGCAAATGTAAATTACGCAGGGCCCTTTTCTCTGCTAAATGCATTCTAATAAAAAGATCCTCTCACTTAAGACTTAATTTCTGTCATGCAGGATGCAACATTATTAAGTACAAATATTGTTACATAGCATTTGCATACACGGGGATTTTAGTAAAGGGTTTAGTAAAAGAGGAGTTACATAATATTATAGAACTAAACATTCACGTATTTGTACAAAAAATCCATTTAACTGAATAAAAATAAATCATTAAAAGAAAATGTCGCTGCAGACTCTACAATTAGACGGCCGGCGTGCCCGGCGTATAGCAGTTATTATTTACCGGCTTTATCATTTCGAAAATTTCATATTCCCCGTACTTGGACGCTTGAGGTTTAAAAGCGTAAGCGTGGGGGTGTACTTTTTGCCTGCAGCCCGCACTACCAGGGGGTCATGGGGTGTTGGAGCTAAGGAATAATAAACCGCACTTGCTTAGACCGCGCCGCTCGGCGTCGTCGGCTGTATATCACGGGTATATGGTTATTTTAATTTTTTATAATTAAACCTTAATGAAACTCGTATATTATTGAATAATTAAACCTTAATGAAACTCGTATATTATTGAATATTTAGTGTGCGGGTCGCGCAGTTTTCTTGTGTTTCCCGAGTCTCGAGTCTCGACCCACGTAGAAAATAATTGCTAGCGAACTTTTTAATTTGAATTTAATTAAGATACAGCAAGGTACCTTTTTGAAAACTATAAATTAAGGATTTTCTTGATAGTCGTACTAAAAGTAAAAGTATTGATGCTACTGAAGCTGATATTATTATGAATCCTTATGAATTGGAGTATCCGAAATATGGAGAAGCATGTCACTTTCAGCTTTCATACAACTACGCGTATCCTATTAGCTAATTTATCTCTACCCACAAACCAGTACATTTCTATTATCTATACGAATTAATTTCTTATAGCCACATTTCAATCTCTAACTTGTACACAATTTTTAAGAAACAAAGGGCGTTTATTATGAATATCTACTTAAGCCGAGGCCTGTAGGGCGCGTTATCGGCGCCGAGCGCAGCGGGCGACCACCCCAACCCCTTCGCAAAGCACAAATAAACGTCCTTACGTCTTAATATTGTGAATTAATTGTACATCGACGGGGATTATAACTATGACAGTTCAAATATTTTAATATTAGATTAGTAGATATTCATTTTATTTTATTTTTAGTATTTGTTGTTATAGCGGCAACAGATATACATAATCTGTGAAAATATCAAATCTCTAGCTATTACCGTTCTTCAGTTGAGACAGCCTGGAGACAGACAGACAGATAGACAGACAGACAGACAGACGGACAGACGGACAGACAATGAAGTCTTAGTAATAGGGTCCCGTTTCTACCCTTTCGGTACGGAACCCTAAAAAAGGACGTCGCCACGAAAATATGATTTGTCTATTATAATCAAGCAAGAAATTACGTATCACAAGAGTATATGTATATTAAACCACTCAACAACATTATAAATAATATGGTTATGGTGGTAAACAGATCAAATGAAAATGTTTTTCCCTAATTATGTTGAACACGGGTCGGAGGCGCGACCAACAAGCTGTATATTCAGTACGCGGCTGGCAGCGCTACGAAAAAACTCACAAAACATTAGCGTATCATTAGAGCACGTACGGCTCTCTCGTTTTGAAATCCTATTACTTTTTAACCGACTTCCAAAAAGGAGGAGGTTATATGTTCGTCTGAAATAGAATCGAGCGAGGAAACCATAATGATCAAAGTAAATAGTATTTAAGATAAAATAGTAATTAGAATTTTAAGATAATCTTTAATCTTTCGCTAACGGTATTAATTAACTGAAAGCGAACGTGCACCCCGAGCGAAGAAAGAAACTGAAAATTCCTTTCATTTATTTGAGCAGCACAATGTAGGCCGTCCTATCGCCACAAGAACAAAAAACATGTAGAGACGGTTTTAACATAAAGTTTTTTCTCGTCGGATTAATTTATAGCGAAATTACTAGGAACATTTTCCTACTTTGTGCTACTATATAGAGTTGGTCTTAATACAACTCGACGCCGGCTAACCCATCGGGTCCCCCGTATTTTTAATGAAAGCTGTGGCGTCGGGCGGGCGAGCGGTGCCGTATTAATCTTAGCAACGGACGTTCCAACCTCCTGCGCGCCCCTATTCGCCTAGTAGGTGGCACGAAAGAATTCCCACAGAGGGGGCGAAAATTTTCCCGATTTTTCTCTATTTTACCCACTTTTTTCTATTATGCATTATGCAGGACGGCTCCGAGATTTATCGAAGGGAAATTAAACGTAATGTCGGTTAATCCCTTCCGTACTCATGTGAGTTCATTGACTATACTTAAATAAATAAAGTGTTGCTGTTTGTCGATTGTTTAAGGCTGTTTAAGGCTACAAATTATGAACTAATAAAATAGCTAAATGTATGTAATATACTTTATTCAGTGAATAATTCTCAACAACTTTCTAATTATGTGAGAAAATATTTTTTTGTCGATTCTGGTTATTTTGACTTAATACAGTGTTGTATTGGTTTTGTGATATATTATAATGTCTTATATTTTATTAATGAAACGACAACGATATAAAATGACCGACATTGAATTGAGAGGCCTCTCGGAATCACGTGTCAGAAGGACCGGTGGGTCGTTTATTTTTCATTTCAGTAGAAAACGAGGAAATTACGAGACCAAAAAAATACGTCTCGATCTTCGCCTGCGAAATCCGTCGAAAAGGAAGCGAGAGACCATTAGGGTATTATCGGGGAAAAAGGGCGGAGGGGAAAAAATCAGAAAAAAATTGCTCGAAGCCACCCTTTCCTTTTCGTGAGCGTCGCCCGTGCCCCCCTCGGCCTTACATTAGACTCCCGCCGTCGGGGGGCGCCACATGTATGGTGGAGGCGAATTACATAAACGGCAGGTGAATTTGGAAAATTAAAGTCGGTACACTATCACGCCGGCCTCAGGGACCGCGCGCGTGGTGGGGTCAGGCGGCTAATTGCCCCACTCAGCTCATTACTCACGCCTCACTACAGTTTTTGAAGAAACGCCTCGCCTCGCCGCGTCCCCGCGTCAGCCTCAATCACGGCTTTCATAACTTATTTCAATACTAGTTTTGTTTGGGACTGCCTGCCGGGAATTATACTAATTTGTTTCGTTTTTTAAATAGTTGGTAAATTAAAAGTGATCATTGTATGAAATCAACATTAGGGCATACGAGCGATTCCATTTGATTCTAAATAAATATTCAGCTTAGCCAAATAAAGGAAGGATAATATTATGTTGACAGAGCAAAAGGCCAAATATATAAATTTCTTGGAAATACAGTTTTTTTTTTGCTAAGTTAACTAAGCAATAACATTACTAGATATATCCAGAGACTCCGTTGTGAGGCTTGTATAATAAGACTAATTTTTTCCGCGACGCAAAAAAAAACCAGCGAACCCCTACTTTTTTTCTTTTATTTATAGTAATTATTGAGAAAATTATAAAAAATACTAAAACACTACATTTAAAAGTTAAAACACATTTTATGTCAAACAATTTCTTCAGGCGTGAAAAGTGGAAACAAATGGGAGGTCCATAGTATGTTCAAAAAACTATGAGGGTGTTGAAAGTGGGGATGCCGATACCAAAATAATTCACATGTGACAATAATTAAGAGGCCTCCTGCCCCGAGGGCGCGGGGGGCAGGGGGCGAAATTATATGTCGCTTAAAACGTAGGTGGTGTGATTGCTAAGGAGTAAGGAGCTTTCCTGTTTACCTACACCCTGTAATGTGTATCGCATAATGAAATGTTTGTGTAAAAAGTGATATCACTTAATTTTGTTACACCGCAAATCGCAATTCATACTTATAGACAGGGTGTAACAAAACTAAGTGATAATACTTTAGGGTGTGTACGTGTTCCTCGTATAGAGTTCACTGTGAAAGTAGCAGCGTTGAAAGACCAAATTATTTTTCACTTTTGTATGGGGCAACTCATTAAAGTATTATCACTTAGTTTTTTTACACCCTGTATAATATAATAGATATAGTAGATCTAGTATATATTATAATGTAATATGATGAAAAAAGTGTGTGTCTGTTTGAGTCCTCATCTTTAACCACTGAATCAATTTTGGTAAAATCTGGGATGAAGGTGCTTTCGAGCCCGGATTACATAGAATAGTTTTAAGTACTCTCGAAAAAATGTACGATTCCCGTGCAATAAATGACTTTAGAGTTTAGGCGCAACAAAGTTGTGGGCAGTTACTAAGTATCTAGTGAAAAATATTACATTGTGTAAATTGTTATTTTTTTTTTGTTGCTGATAATGGGTTAACTATTTCAAAACTGGAATTTGACTTGGTACTAAATAACGTGTGAAGAGTGCACGTACCGTTAAACATAAATTTACTTTGCAGTTTAATTCGGTAGAATATGGTTATTAATTTCCAGCGTAGAGCCCTGAAGATATTTCAAAGTTAGCAGACGCCATTTTTCTCGGGCAGACACTGAATCATGCGCTAGGACTCCAAGTCTACACTATTACGTCATAACCTCGTGAGGTTTTCATTTCCTTCGCACCGCGCACGGAATCCGACAATCACTCTACTTACACTTCTTTCCTCAGTCGAATAGACTGTGTGTTGTAAAATGAGTTTTGAAAATATTAAGCTTTCATGTGAAGACGATGTTGAAATTATTTTAAAAGCCAGCCATGACTCTATTTTCCTAGTTTATACAAAACTGAAGCAAACAAGAGACTAATGCGGCATTATAAAATAGTAGAATTGGCGTAGCAATATTTTTTTAATTTACGTAAAAATTGGAAATCTACAGGCTTCGGTTGTGTTAATAAACAATAACCCTCCTGGCAGTCGGGTAAAAAGGATAATAAACACCAGGCACACATAGAGCGTGAGAAGCACTAATTTGTGGAAGTAAATAAAAGGGCGCACCTACGCGACGGGTCCGAAATGATTATTTAATAGTAACCCTCCCCAGTCCCCCCCGAGGCCGCAAGGGGGCACCCGAGACCCTAGAAAAAGTTTTGCCGCGCGTCTATCAAACTATGAGCTCGGACAGGGCCAGGGATGGAGCTCTATAATTGTTACAGTTTATGAAACATTTTTAGCTATATTATATTGCCCCATGATTAATTTACTTTTGGCCGATTAGAAAATGATAATTCCAAAACAATATTGTCTTGAGCTTAGTAAATGCTGTCATTTTACAAAAACGTTCAATAACTAGGAAAACTTGTGTTTGCTATGTACTAACTACTAACTCTTTGCGTATTTCAAGTGGGTTTGTAGCTAACTTTATAACAGATACATTAATGACAATAATCATTAAAATATCATTAAACCGTTGACTTTGATTAAATTAGAGTCATATTATGATACATTCGATGTGGTCGGTATATAATATATTTGGGGGCACTTAAGTCAGAGGATGCTTCAAAGGGGCCCGGGCGGGGCGCGACGCTGTCAGTGCAGATTATATGGGGTCGCTTGGACCAGAGGCTCCCGTGGGTGAAGCCCTGCTCGTGGTTTGCGAAAATTGGGTATTATGGACAAGGCATTATAATATTTAGTTGATAGGAGATAAATGCGTCGTGATAATTTTCCCAAAAACGATTAGCAGAAATGTAAACTATCTCATTAATCTCTTGCGAATTGCGATATATACCATCCTACTAAAGGAGCGAATATGTTTAAAAGTAACGCAATATTTACTATATTTCAATAGATTGATGCCACAACAATAAAACTTAAATTAAACAAATACCACATCCATTTTATAAACACCTCACGGGCGACTGGGGTAGCATAATGATGTACGCATTCTTAAAATATTTATTGGAGGCTTAGTTCATGCGAGCCTGATTTCGGTTCACAGTTTAACTATTCAAAATAATATAAATTAATTAGTTAAGGCGCTATATTGAAAGTAATTTTACCGCAAGGGCAATTTTATACTTAATTTGTATGACTATAAAGTCGTGAATACGCTGCGGTCAGAAGCTATCGGCTCGCTTGGAAAACATGCGAGAAACGTAATTTTAATTATTTAAAAAATAACTAGGAGCATCTTCTATACGATTTTCAGTTGCAAAGGTGTCTATCAATTAGACTAATTTTCTACAATACAACTATTTTCGTTTAAAAATAATCTTCAAATTTCGTATTTTTAAGAGGTCATTTCGATCGAGAAATGTATCGAGGCAAAATACATATGAGAGTTCTTGACTATTGTAGTAATGTCTGTTGACTGTTTTAACTTTCACATGCATGATGACAATTTTTAGGGTTCCGTAGCCAAAATGGCAAAAAAGGAACCCTTATAGATTCGTCATGTCTGTCTGTCTGTCTGTCTGTCTGTCTGTCTGTCTGTCCGTCCGTCCGTATGTCACAGCCACTTTTCTCCGAAACTATTAGAGCTATACTATTGAAACTTGGTAAGCAGATGTAGTCTGTAAACCGCATTAAGATTTTGATGCAAAAATGGAAAAAATATTAAAAATTTTAGGGGTCCCCATAGGTACAACTGACACAAAAAAAATTTTTTTTCATCTAACCTATGCGTGTAGGGTATCTATGGATAGGTCTCCAAAAATCATATTGAGGTTTCTCATATCATTTTTTTCTAACCTGAATAGTTTGCGAGAGAGACTCTTCCAAAGTGGAAAAATGTGTGTCCCCCCCCCCTCTAATTTCTAAAGTAGAGGCATGATAATTCTAAAAAAAATATATGATGTAGATTACTATAAAAACTACCAACGAAAATTGGTTTGAACGATATCTAGCCAGTAGTTTTTTTTTATACGTCATAAATAGTAAAGTACAATTGAAACAAAAAATTTTTTTTTTCATCTAACCTATGCGTGTGGGGTATCTATGGATAGGTCTCCAAAAATCATATTGAGGTTTCTCATATCATTTTTTTCTAACCTGAATAGTTTGCGAGAGAGACTCTTCCAAAGTGGAAAAATGTGTGTCCCCCCCCCTCTAATTTCTAAAGTAGAGGCATGATAATTCTAAAAAAATATATATGATGTAGATTACTATAAAAACTACCAACGAAAATTGGTTTGAACGAGATCTAGCTAGTAGTTTTTTTGTACGTCATAAATAGTAAACCTTAATCTAAATTTCATTAAATCGACTGAAATATAAAAATAAATCAAAAATATTTTGATTTCATAAAAATAAACCTTATTGCTGCTGCGGAACCCTCCATGGGCGAGTCCAACTCGCACTTGGCCGCTTTTTAAAGTATGTTTTCTTTTGTTTTGCAAAAATCTTTTTCAAGGAAAAGCGTCTTTTTGACGAAGTTTTTACTTTTAAAAATATAACAATAATAATTAATATGTTATCAAACTACGTCACTAATACTTTAATGAAAGATCTTAAAATCCACCCATGTTAATACAATAACATAATGCAAAGTACGCACTCCATTCTAAATTATTTTACCTTGGAATTTCTATAAAACTATTCCGTATGTCGTTGCCGTTAAGGTCTCGTAAGGAGCAAAACAAACATGAATAGTTCTAGCTGAGCTCGCGCGCGTCGCCACAAACCTTGCGGTTTTTCTCCAACTAGCGTCGCGCTGAAATTGATTTCCTTTAGGATTTACGATTGTTTTACACGAACAATGTAAAATTATAACAAGGTTGTTGGGAATTAGCTGATGTTTTTATGCGCGTTTTAAAGTTTATGTAGTCGGTAAGGTGGCTGGAATGTTTTATAATTTTGTTTTGCAAACTGTTTTAATTGCTATTATTATAGTAAGCTTTATATTAAGATATTAAGAGGACCTTCGATCACCATAGGTACTCATAAGATAAGAAACTTACAAAAAAAATGTCCCTTATTTGTTATATTTCCATCACAGAAAATACAAAGCCTAGTTAGTACATACTTGTACCCTAGCCCTACGCCGGGGGAGCGCAGTTTCTTTCAAGTCCGTTACCATTATTTTCGGTTGGTTAATTCAGTTGCGTGTAGACACCTCGCTCGCGAGTTACTAGGCGTTAAAACTAGGCGTGGAGGTGGGAGGCGAACTCCTTCCCTGCGCTCCTGGTACGTGTGCGGTGGATTTACTGCGGCGCCCTGCAGGCGGCCAGACTCACGACTAATTCCGTTAAATTCTTAGAACACTATGCTCGCCTGGTAGCAGCGAGCGGGGAACGTTGAGGGTGCAGAAGCCCCCTCTGAAGGCATTTTACACTGTCTAAATCTGAATATTCAGCGCTTCAAGTGCCACCGAACTTAGCATTCATAAAAGCCACTTGTGCCAACATTTTAAAGCGATGTTTAAAAAACTCAAAGTTTTTATTTTGCATTTATTTACTTTCAATAGTTTCAATGGTAAAGTTTTTTCGTAGCTTGTGTTTTGGGTAGATCCATAAACGATCTATCGCTTTACGTCTAGATGCACGCTGATTCGTCAACAAAACACTGCAAATGTAGACTTTGCATAATAATATTGTAAGTATGAAACATAAATATAGCTACAGGTAAATGTTTACTAATAAAAGTAAAATTTCACCACTCGGCATTGCTAACGATTTGCTAATTATTCAGTTTAAACAGATTTAAAATGTATAATTGAATGGCGAAATAAAGGTGCGTGCACACCCCGTGTTGCACGCCCACGTGGTTCTCATTACCGCAGTATTCACGCTCAAAAACGCGTGATCCTACATTTAATTTTGCCTGTATTAACCGCATTATATTATTGCTGCTAATTCACGATTTTAGATTGATTTAGTTCGTATTAGGTGGTGGGGCAAATATGGGTATGTTTTATTATAAGCCGATTAAAAACGTTTAGCCAATACCCTTAGCATGGCTATAGAAAGAGTTCTTTCTAAGTTTTTGGCATAGAATAGACAATGACAACGTGAGAGAGTGATTAAGAAAATTTCTCACTCTCTAAAATCTATATAAATATTTAACTGTACTCTAGTACACTATAACTGTAGATTCGCCTACAATTTGAAACCACAGTAGTACAGTGTAAATTATTATAATATTATACTTTGGGCCTGTTTCACCACTTCCTGATAAAGTGCCAAATAGGCTATTCACAACTTTTTTGACAGATTCTCCATACTTCATCTGTCAAGTTATGTGGTGGATAGCCTATTCGGCACTTATCAGGTAGTGGTAAAACAGGCCCTTATTCTATTCTTAACCCTCGACAGAAAAGAGGCGTGTTATAAGTTTGACGTGTCTGTCTGTGTGTGTCTGTTTGTGGCATCGTAGCATCCAAATGGGTGAACCAATTTTGATCTAGTGTTTAGCTGAACTGTGATTAAATCAAAAGTAATTTCAAAAAAAGTAATTTAAATAAGTAATATAATCATTAATCAGTCTCATGGTACGAGTAGTATTACAACTAAATCTTTAGCAGTAACTAATGTGCTAATACCAATTAAGTACTAGTACAACTAATAAGCAATAAGTTAAATTATTCACAGAAGCAATACAGCATGACTGGTGAGACATGTTCAATACTCGAGGACGTGATATTTGGCTATTATATTAGTTGAAAAAAATAATATAAAAAAATAATATCAATTAATCACTGAGTAAATGTAGCTTAAAGTTAAATAATTATTTACCCAACGCATGGACACCGCGAGCGGGAGTAGTAGCGCGCGGCGGGGTAAAGCATGCCGCCGCGCGGCCGCATAGTAATTTACTAAGTGTCCGTGATTCATTTGTTTAAAGGGAAAGGTCAAAAATTAAGTACCTAATTTTATTACATATTTATAATGAGAATCGAGTACTGAATACTCTCCTTAAGTATCGGTATTGTCTCACCAGTCATGCTGTATCCAGGGAGGTAGTAGCAAGTTTATTGTTACCAGTTACCACGAAGACCGCGCGGCACAGCGCAGCGTAGCGCGACGTAGCGCGACGTAGCGCCTCGTAGCACCTCTACGAGGTTTTTCTTATTGGCAATAATTATATGTGAAACTTGTTTATATAATAATTGTTTATAATAATAATTATTATTATTATTGTTAGCATACAAGAATCAATGTATCTGTAAGTATATAACCAAACTTTAAAAAAAATATCCTATGTAGCTGTGCTATTATTAGAGAGATTTTGTGACCCTATTTGAAATATATGAATTTCGAATTATTACTAAATAACGTTTATATTTACGGTAAAATCATACTTATTCGTACCTAAGTAGTAACCTTAGTGTTTCGAATTTTCAATGCCTTGAGAGTTGAGAGCTTTCCAATTGCGTTAAACAGAAACCTAAGGTATTAAAGTTGTACAAAAGATTTTACATACAAGCCAGGCCATAATGTCGTTACGATCGTTTCAGTCGCCGGCCGGCGGCCGGGTCCGGTCACTGGACACTGGACACCGTACCGGACACCGGACATTGTATTAACCTCGAAGCCTAAATTATATTAACCTGATTTCAATCCGCGAGGGACGGGGCTACCCTTTATACTTCATAAAGTTATTTAATGTACTCGTTTAGGTACAGCCGGTCGTCGGTGGTTTACTTGTCAGCCTTATTGCTACAAGAAGAAAGTTCAAAATGACTCAGCTTTATGACTCTGTAGCCAAAATTAAAGGTACCAAATTTTAATCTAAGTATTAGCTAAAATTTTTTGGGGAATTAGGTATTAACTTTGAAATACTCAATGGACACTAATAAAACTATATTTTCTTAGGGACCTTAGTCCCTAAGGATATAACTCTATTTTTGCTTCCTACATAATATTGTACACATTTTCTATTTGTTCAAAGTTTAATATAACTTCTATCCTGTCCAAGCTGTGCAGTTCTTATTTAGCTGAACCTATCACATTGTCCTTACTCGTTTAAATAATATTACATTCATAAAACTTTGTTACGAATATACCTTTTGTCCGTTCCTACAAACTACAGACGTTATTCTTTCAAACCACATTCTACATAATAGACAACCATGATAGCACTAAACAAAATTATTGTCACAAATATAGGTCATTTCAATGCAATCAGTTTTAAACAAACTTAAAACCATAAAGTAAACCCTAACTGACCGACATAACACACAATCATAATCTACAACAGCTCCCTGCTAGTGCATTTTCGCCGCTATTAGCACAGGCATTAGAGCCGTTATGTTATTAGGAACATTAGTAATCCTATGGTAGGGAGAGACCCTTCCAATCGATCGGTAGGGCGCAAACTTAATTATGTCAGTGTTCAAGGTCGATATGCAACAATAGCGACGGAAAATATTAGAGATTTTCTAGGTACACAGTATATTTTAACGGACACTCGGCCACACTTAAGACGCTATATTGATAATAACGTCCTTTTTGAAGTAATACTTATAGGACCCTCAGAAATGTTACAAATCTGGTAATGAGATATACATAATATCTTCATAGCCTTATCTAGGTTTGAGAAGAACCAGAAACACGATTAATGTATTTTGCCTCGATACATTTCTCGATCGAAACGACCTCTTCAAAATATGAAATTTGAAGATTACTTTTAAACGAGAATAGATGTATTGTAGGAAATTAGTCTAATTAATAGACACCTTTGCAACCCAAAATCGTATAGAAGCATTTTGCTTAAATGCTCTTAGTTATTGTTTAGATAAACAAAATTACGTTTTTTCGCATGTTTTCCGAGCGAGCCGATAGCTTCTGGCCGCAGCGTATTCACAACTTTATAGTCATACAAATTAAGTATAAAATTGCCCTTGCGGTAAATTTACTATCAATATAGCGTTTTAATGGTAACTTAACTTTAATGAAGAATTTGATACTAGCTATATTAAGGTACAAGTTGGAACCGAGCGACACGCGACAACTGCAGACGGCGTGTCGTCGCGACACTACAGTGGTTTCCATGCATTTCTATGAAACTCCCTCCGCAGCTAGCGACACGAAGCTAGCGACACTTATTCATAGAAATACATAGAAACCTGTAGTGTCGCGACGACACGTCGTCTGCTGCCGCTTCATGTAGCGGGCTTCCAACTTGTGCCTTTATGGAGTTTATGTCAAAATCTTTATAAAATTAAAATGTGCTAATAATGTTTTTAGGAAATTACAATTTGACACTTGAATGTGTGTGTTTATTGTAAGAATAATAATTTACCTTCCTATATCACAAAGTCATACTACTCTACTCATGCTTTATCAGCTGATTTCAAAATTAAGAAGTAAAAAAAATATCTACGTCGAAACATTTGGATAATAGTTAAAATTTCTATCCACCAAGTAGCAAAACCTTAATTAAACAATTGTGAATTATACTTATTATAAACAGAAAACAGTACACCTTATTCTTAACACACAAGACATCGGTACATTGACATTAAAATCCCACGATCTTGACCTAAATCGAACTCAAAAAGGGGTTGAAAAGTTGTAGAGCAATAAATATACAATGCACATTATAGACTGTATACACTATACAGGATGTTTTATTCTTGCTTTTAAAAATTCTAACAATATATTTTTAGAAAAATATTAAATTAACTAGTTGACCCGGCAAACGTTGTTTTGCCATTTAAAGTATTTCTACTTCATCAGTTGATACAAAATCTTACCCCCTCTTTTGTCCCCTAAGAGGGGTGGGGGGGGGGGATTTATCAACAGATGTTAAGTTGGAAAACACAGTTAATAATATGAAGTAAGTCCAAGAAAAAAGTTTGATACAAAATTTGAGTTTAAAGAAGACAAATATATCTGCGAAAACCGTATGCAAATCGGAAAAGTAGTTTTCGTGTTATATACAAAAGTTTGATACAAATTCTGACCCCTCTTTTGTCTCCTTAAAGGGGTGGGGGGAAATTTTTTATACACCAGATGTTAAGTTGGAAGAAGACAAATATATCTGCGAAAACCGCATTCAAATCGGATCAGTAGTTTTCGTGTGATGCTGGAACAAACATACAGACAGACAGACAGACAGACAAAAAACTAACCACAGTTTTGGCTTCTATAGCGATGTATGTAACACCCCCTGCTTATTAGTTTTTGAATATCTTTAATGTACAGAATTCACATTTCTACAGTTTTATAATATGTATAGACTAAATTTGCTAGATGCTGAAAAGATGCATGTTAATGTAGATGTAATATTATTGTAACTGTGTAATATTATTGTAAATTGTAAGGCAGGTAAAAAAGGTATGTAATTTGCGACTTTCCAAATTTTTGATTTTGTTTATCTATTAACGAACAACATTTGAAAATTCGTTAGATATATCCAATGAGGGATCGGTCCATAGCATTAGCAACAGAAAATGGAAAGTATTCATAACAATGCACATCAAACGGTCCGATTGTTCGTGGACGAGGGCCGAACTAAACAAACTTCTAATCTCTAACATCAAAGCCCTCGCACGCCGCAGCGTCGGGTCGCGTCGGGGTGCGCCAGGCCGTCGGGTGGTCGACGTGTTATTAACATGCCCCTGCTACAGAAAAAAGGGGGTCGGCCCTGATGTAGGGCGGCTAGATGCGACATCAGGACATTTTTTGTGGGAACATTTCATTCGATTTCGGAGCGTTGGTTACTTGTACTATTATCTATTCTGTGCATTGGTTGTATGATGTTGTATGAGCTGTCCTCAGTTATTCCTCTGAAGTTTCAGCGGATTAAGCATCATCGCAAGGTACCATAATATACAACTAGAAGTTACATAAACATTTCTTGTTAGAAATGTTTATGCAAAGTAAGTTCTCCCTAAGACTTAAAATATTATGTAATTTACACTCTCCTTCTTAGATGGGTACTAACTTCTCAAAATAAAACCAGAATAGTTAACTACTTACATAAAAAAAGGCAAAAACCCTTCACAAAAAGACTCGCAGTAATTAAAAATATCATGGCATTTTACGGGCATCATAAACCGTAACGGTCTCTCGCTTCTCTAAATCCGTGTCTTTAGTATCTGAGAAAAAAGGGGGGGAGGGTCGACTAGCCCGCAGGGGGGTGCGAGGGGGCGCGGGGGGCGGCAATGGACTGAAGGAGCCCCAATCAATCTTACAAGTCGGGGGGAGAGGTACTTTCGGGGGTCGAAGGGACCGTACCCTCTTACGGTCTGCGAGTGACCCTCGGGAGGGCCCCGGCGGAAAAGGTCCGACCTAAACTCTCGGATATTACTATGAACCGAGGGTTTTATGTTTGCGATTAATGTACTTTTTACGCTCCGGTTTGCACATATCTAAAACTTAGTATATTCAGTTTTGTGGAGTGAGAGCTAAATTAACGTCTTTTTTCTAAATTAATTTCCTAATAATTTTCCTTATAACACTTATATAAGTGTTATAAGGAAAATTAATAGGAAAAATCATTTGAAATGATGCAAACCTTCAACATTTCTTTATACACATTGTTCGTAGCATGCTCACTTGAACTTTCCCGTATCGGCGCTCGCACGCAAAAGAAATGTTCTTTCTTCACGTAGCCCCAGGAGTCCAATATAAAACGTTACTTCGACCATTCCAACTTACATTATATTTCTTGCGATAACCGAAAATACGTATCGCCTGAAAAAAATTCAAAAGTGTGCTCGCTTACTTCTCCATCGGGCGTCGTTTTTGTGTCTTGTCTAATACTGTGACGCCCCCGGTCTCCCCCGCCCCGCCCCCGGCCCGGCTGATGAGACCCCTGTCTCCCCACCCACCCTCGCCTCAAGCGAGAAAAATGAGTTAGAAAAGATGCGGCGCCCGATTATAGCGTAACGCGTCCTTTGTGTGACCGAATCAATCGGCCGGCCGCGGAGCCCGCCGCTCGTCAGGTACGCACCGCCTATAAATCCTGCCGCCCTGGTAGATTGCGAAAACCATTACCAGGCAACTTTCTTTCGAGGGTAGACAGCAAATACGAAAATAAAATCCCACCAAAAACATTTCTTGTAAAATGTTGCAATACCACATAATGTTTACCCTGTGAAAAAGATATGAGATCTCATGTAGAGCCAAGCTTCTAAATCTAAACGGCCTAACTCTACTGACCCTAACTTAAACAAATTTTACAGTAAATATGTATGGCTTCGTCGTTTCGCTACAATCGCGGAGGTTGTCGAGACGACCACATAAAGTACCTTATGTGTTAAGTGTTACCATCTCCACAACATTTTACAAGAAATGTTCTGGTGGATTATATACTTATTTAAAGGTTTTTTAGTTACTGTCTACAGTCCCGTATAAACCCTTATAAGTCCTAATCAGGGCGAGCGAAGCAAGCCATAGTATATCCCACAATCTTAACATTTTGTGGTACACTTTACGGATAAACTATCACGCCTATTGATTTGTGCTTTAACATAGTAATTTTTATTTATATGTAGATGACGTGTTATCATCAGTCAGCCAAGGTGTGACGACGCGTCGAACCCTCACAATTGTCACAAAGCTCGGCTTTTAGCTAGTTCATAAATTGGGTGAAAGTCTCATATTATAAACCTTCACCCCCATTTCAGGGGATGGGGGGCGAAAGTTATAAGTTTATGAATTTTTTTGTTGGTTGTATACTAAACTTAAAAAACTTACCAAATTTTAGCTTTCTAGCACTTCAGAAAGCGGCCAAACATTTTGATGACCATCAGTGTGTCAGTGACGAAAGCGCTAAAGTATTAGAGCTATTTAAATAAGTCAATTATTGACATCATATCCTGAGAATATGAACTATCTGGTACATCGGAAACCAACTCTTTGAGGGTTCTAAAAAACGACGAAACACTTCGAGAAAAGATAGGTATAAGGTAGTCACTATTGCGTTTCGCTTGGCTCGTCTCGGCGGTGCACCGTTAGTGACACTTTTGGTAATGTCTAGAAAAAGTTTCGTAGGTTTTGTAAACAATACAAGTATTAAAGAAAATTCGGCCCGCAAACAATTTTAATTGGCTACTATTTTTGGAGATGGTCTCAACGACAAAAAGGTTACTTGTGATAAATTCATAACTCAACAAGTTATTGTCTGATAACTAGAGAAAACGCTTTGAGATTGTATTCAAAGCAATGAAAATTCGAAACAAAAATTAAAATATTATACAATATAACGTCCCTACAAACATAAAATCGGCCAAGTGCGAGTCGGACTCGCGCATGAAGGGTTCCGTACCATTTTAAAGCAAAATTAGACCAAAAAATGTGTTTTTTGTATGGGAGCCCTCCTTAATTTTTTATTTTATTTCAATATTAAAGATTTTGAGAAAAATTCAAGTACCTGTCCTGTAATTGCCATTATTGATATAGAGCAAAAAAGACCAAAAAAATCACGTATTGTTGTATGGGACCCCCTTTAAATATTAATTTTATTTTGTTTTTAGTATATTTTGTTGTTTTCATTTCAACCCTCTATCTATTACCGTTCTTGAATTACAGCCTGGAGACAGACAGACAGACGGACAGACAGCGGAGTCTTAGTAATAAGGTCCCGTTTTTACGCTTTGGGTACGGAACCCTAAAAACGTACATTAGTTGCCTAAATCATAACAAGGGTTATCGTCCACAAAGGCGCGCTTGTGGGTCGGACCGACCGCCGGCTTTGCCCGTTTAGTTCGCAAAGTTTGAGCTAGGGTTAAACCCGCCCAATTCCATGTTTATTTTACCTCATATTAGTATAAAAAATATACATTTTGCGGTGCGAATTCTGCGTATTATGTTAAACAATGTAAAACAAAGTATTGTACAACGTACAGTCGGACCAATTGAAACAATATTTAACTTTTTATGCTCATATTGCCTTAGAGACTGAGTTGGTTATTACGAATATGTATTTTGTTTGTTTGAAACTGTTACAAAATAAAAAAACACATGTGATGAAACTGAGTAAAATATGGGAGGGAACAAATACGTTTTTAACTATAAGATAAGTATGTCTTTTATGATAGATTTTGTAAGATATTCAAGCCTATATAATATAGCCTAAAGGCTGAAATTGTGAACACAACATAGATATGTTGTGTTTACAATTTCAAGTATAAATAATAACAGCTTATGTACCAATTTCCTGAAATAAATGATTCTGATTCTGATTCTGAAACACTTTATTGAAATATCACAAAAAAAACTAATCTACCTCTACTATAAATAAATAATAAATTATTCTTTATTGCATTAAATATTACAAGGCCTGTCTTGTGGAGTCCATGAGTGGTCTTACCAATAATAATAATTTTAATTACATATTTTTACAAAATGTTAAGTAATTAGTAATCACCCTTTGAAATAAGTTAATTATTGCGAATTTTCATACTAAAATACAGAAAAATAAATCTTTTACTGTTTGCAGTTTGTTGCAAACATAAACTCGACGAAAATTAATGTGTTTCAAGTTCCCTGTATTACTGCCTACTGGGCTTGGTATACAAGCGACCCGTCTTGATATGTTGCGAACTGCCAAGTATAGAGGAAAGTAACTGAAGGGTTAGATCCCCCACGCATGGGATATATAAGCCGGTAACAAGTAAAAATTGCGCAATATACTAGAACAAAATTTCATAAAACATGTTTAAACCATAAGTAGTTTGTTTCCATTAACCCTAAAGCACTGAGGTCCTCTAGACAGTAATATGAATTTTACGTACGCTTCCAGTTTTTTTTTAGCTAAAATTATTGAGCTTAATAATTATTATGCACATAGAAAGGGATTTATAAAACCATGGCATACCTTATCTATAATAATAAGTAGGTATTATTGGAAAATAAACAACTAACTGTATCAATTTGGT
This sequence comes from Plebejus argus, assembly GCA_905404155.3. Lineage (NCBI taxonomy): Eukaryota > Metazoa > Arthropoda > Insecta > Lepidoptera > Lycaenidae > Plebejus > Plebejus argus. The sequence continues at coordinate 6,387,090 of FR989927.1, read as the reverse complement.
TCAAATTTATAATATTTACCAAAAAGACTCGAATTTTCAAATACGGGTATTCGAAAATTCGAGACTGAATTTTGTTGAAAAATGTAGATGTTTTTGTTAGGCATGTAATGGAGGCCGCCTGGAGGCCCTAGATTAAAATGTAAACCCACGCTGGGTTTATTTATTTATTATTACAAACGAGGATAATTTTGATATTTTAAAAACATAAAACCGTTGCTGTTACTGGTTTTTATTTTAAGACAGCGCCAGAAGAACGGACAAAAGTGAGAAATAACTAATTAGTAATTACTAATACTTACTAAAATGTACAAAAGACGTTAAAATTTAAATCTTATCAAGAGCTGGAATCCAGTTTGAGATTCGACTCTCTCCTTGAACCCGACACTCGAAACTTTGGTTTACAATAATTTGCATTTAAGATTATTTATTTTAATAGCCTGACTAAGCCCGGCCGCACATTGTAAGACATTTCTGATCAGAAACAGTTGAACGTACGCGCTGTCTCTTACATGTTGTGCTGAGCCGAGTGAGCTCGAACTCGCCGGAAGGAATTTCGGATAATGTGCGGGGCATGACTATCCGACGGAATTCAAATGTTTCTGATCAAAATTCGGACAATGTGCGGCTTCGCATAATGTGTCTTAGGGCCTGTTTCACCACTTTCAGATAAAGTTCTGAATAGGCTTAATTCACAACATTTTTGACAGATTCTCCATACTTGATCTGTCAAGTTCATTGGTGGATAGTCTATTCGGCACTTAACAGAAAGTGGTGAAACATGCCATTATTCCCGAATTTATTTTCCAAGCTTGAGACGTCGCGTCATAATAATATTATAAGCTGAGGGGTACAAAAATGTGTCAAAACTCAAAACTATAACTACCACCTACCTTGGCATCAGCTTCAACGGCCTCGGCGTACAGACTCCTCATGTGCTTGAGGTACGCGGTGGTGATGGGCACGCTGAAGTCCACCTCCTCGCCGTACTGCGAGCCGTCCGGCTTCCACGGCCGGGGGTACCTCCCGTATAGCGACGAGCAGTCTATGTTCGATGGCAGCAGCTTCTTCCTCGGCGGCGACCTCGACTTGGGCGGGTCCTTCGACGTCAAATTGGCGACGTCGAGGGGATTGTACTTTTTCTCCTTCTTAATCTCAGTCTTTTCGGGCTCCTGCTCCTCTGGACTCCTGGTGACTTCGCTCGGCGTCTCCTCCTTCGATTCGTCCTGCGTACTCGCTAAGGGAGGGGGGCTCTCCGGCCGGACGTCCTCCACGTCGATGACGCTGTCGTCTTTGTCTATCTCCGGATCCGTTCGCACCGGCTCCTCTTCCCGGAAGGGTTCCGATGAGCTGCTGTTGTACAGGTTATTCGGCTCAAAGCCGTTGACTTTCTTCGGCGTCAACTCGATGTAGGTCGGCTCATCATCGTCGGCCGGTTTGGGACTCTCGATCTTCTTCAGCGGCTGGAGATCGGTGTAATCGTATTTGGGCTCGAAGGAGTAGTTCTGGGCGGCGTCGATCTCGGACTCCCAGTTTCTGGTGTACTCGGGCGGGCAGTGGGGGACGAAGGGGAGATATGTGGGGTGCCTGGTTGGTGATGGTGACGGTGTGGGCAGCGGCGGAGGCGAGGCGCTGCGCGGCCGCCGCGCGCACTCCGCACAACCCGTCAGGAACCGAGTGACCGCTTCTCGCGGCAGAAATGCGTATGTTTCCGTTATCTGCAACAGTAAGAATTAATCATTAAACTTTAAAAGATATAAATTAAATCGAATAATGGCTCTTCTTGCTTGGAGTTCGTCTTCAGACTTCAGAGAACGTAATACGTACCCCTATACCTACGTAATAAGTTAGCATCATGATTTATAAAATTGATAAGGTCTAGAATTCGATGAAAACAAATTATTGATAACTGCCCTTTTCCTAAATCATATCAACCAAATTCGGAAACCAAGGGCTAAGATCAAAAATAACGTCATGAGGAAATATTATAAGATAGCCATCTGTCGGTTGAACTATGTACTAATGTGATACACGGTGTGACGCATTGCCGCGCAAATTATTGTAGCGTCGCGTTGGAAACACAACCATACTAGAACACTTAGTAGTACCATATAACACAATAGATGGCGCTTATAAATGAGGTCACAAGAAGCAATTTTTAATCTTTTCTAAAACTAAATTATAATAATCCAGGCTTTTGTTTTCATCCCACAAATTGACATTGAAATAAATTAATACGATTATTTGACAACAATAGAATCACATAATACTATAGTTATTAAGTAGTTTACTTACAGTCCTGTACGTTCGTTTTTGTCCAGCGTGCTTCCCAGGTCTTCCTTCAAGTTCGACGTGTACTGTATAAATTATATCGAAGAAGTTTTCTACAATTGCTACTTTTCTATAAACTGGCTCTTGATTCGGTGCATTCTGTAACAAAAAATAAGACTTGGATTCAGTACAACAGCGCCCTCTTGTAGTGAGTAGCATAAATTACTTTCGTCCCTGTGGAATAATAACTAATACTTTGAACGCTAGATGGCAGTAACAGTCTTTGCAAAACCGTTTTTAGGGTTCCGTACCCAAAGGGTACTGCGCCTGATCTCTCGCCGGTCGTGTCGGTCTGCCGTCCCACTGGGTTATGAGAGTAAAGAAATAGAGTGCTCTTGTGTACTGCGCACACACTTGGGCACTATAAAATTACTCCTGCGTAGCTGGCCTGGTTTCCATGAAACCGGCCACCGTCACCGAAACCGGTGTGGGAGCTATTATTATAATAATAATATTATTATGTATCTCATATTTCCTGCATGATATTTTTTCCTTATTTTGATATTTGACTCATGCATGCGGCATGCCTAAAGCACAGAATAGTATATTAGTTTAACAACCTAAAGGCAAAAATATCCGTAATAATTGATAATATTTACAAAGCTTAAATTTTAATCAGTAAATATTTGCATCGCAACTCGCAACCAGCAAACGTGTTTTTATTATTTATAATAGGCGATAGTACAGTAAAACATTCGTCGAAATTCATGTAAAATGCGCTGAAAGCGACGAAACAAGAGTATCATCAGAGATGCTTATCCGGCGCCCGGCGCTGACGGGCGCGGGGCGGTCGAGGCGCGGAGCGGTCGTGAAGCGGGGCGATCAGGCGCGGGGCGGGGCGGGCGCAAGTGGCCCGGGGCCGCGACTAATGGCACCGGCAATTACACATAGCTAGGGATGCCGCTACTGTGTAATTATGAGTTGATATTTTTTGTGTTTGTGGTTTCCCTACGAATCCACGAATCTCATAAAACGTAATATTTTACAGCTTTTTAGTCCCAGCTATGTTTAATGTTCGTTTTCAAAGGCGCCAACGTCGCTCTGTCATTTTGAACTCTAATATTTTACATGCTTTTAGAACTGATACTATATTATATTATAATACTATAAAAAATGAGCCTGAAATAATCGTCTACCTTCTGGCCCCTGGGCATAAAACTCAAGAATAACCATAATCCAAATTCCAAGCCGTCCCGGAATTCTTCCAAAAAATAAAACGTAACGTTTACAACCCTAGGGCGTCCAATTAGAGCGCGGCGCGCCCGCCACCGCCGCGACTCCGCGCCACTTAATAAAAATAAATTGTGCAAAATATCACCTCCGCAGAAATTCGGATCTCCCCGATCTCAGTTATTGTCCCGGCGCACGGCGTGTTTTAAAACAGAAGTGTTTATTGTCTGACTGAAGTTTTGTACGACGGAGTTAGGAGTTAGTACTGTTAGTAGGTAGGTACGCTGTAGGTACGAGACAAATGAAGAGACTTAGGTAAAGTTTTAATATTGCCATTTGCGTAAGAGTTGGTACTATATATACATATATATATTATTTTATGACTAACTCTTAAGTCGCTTTTACAGGTACTTTCTGATAACATCTTTTAAATTATCATAAATTCATAACAGCTGCTGCTGCTTACGTAAATACGTAGTAGGTAACTATTTACTTACTATATTTTAGTAATCTGTGCTGAGGCCTGGGAGTTGGGACTACTTGTACTATTAAGTATCTATTCTGATTTCTGTGCTGGGACTTGGGAACTTGTTTTATTTGACCATTGAGGAGTCTGAGGACTGATGGACTCAACTATTAGAACAGTAATAGCCGTTACTTAATGTAGTAGTTTCTGAGTCTAACTTTTTCGTTACACTTCAGAAAGTCGCGGTCGGTTAGTTTGGAGCACATTTTATGTCCGGCATGTACGCGCAGGGCAACAACTAACATTAACAAGCTCCGTTGAATCGATGGGTCGTTTTTTACCGACCATAAATCAGAAGTCGCTGGGAGCGAGGAATCATCACAATATCGTCATTAAATAGAGATGTAGGCGGCGGTATCGACGTTTCTGGCTGGCCGCGTCGATAATGATCCGGCCGCGCCGCACCGCGTCGTGTCGGCAATCCCTCGCTAGAACTCCCACTCGCACGCTAGGGATGCTATTTTTTATGTCAGAATATCGACTATCGATAATTTTTATTTATGACTGCAGTATTGGATACAGCGTTTGTGATTTGTGATGCGTGCGATAAAATCGTTAGCGACTAAATGAAAAAAGTCGCAAATCGTTCATCATGTTTCATCAAAATATGTCGATGGTATATTTTTTTATGTAATACCTCTAATAAGTAACAAAGAGATTTAAACTTCGGAATATCAACTGAAAACTATATTCCCCAACTTTCGTAAAATAACACTTAACACAAAATAACTTTTGAATAGTATGAAAGTGTACGTACCGATACAATAATAATAACAATCTATCTTCTTTCTTCTATATATATAAAACTCAAAGGTGACTGACCGACATGGTGATCTATCAACGCACAGCCCAAACCACTGGACGGATCGGGCTGAAATTTGGCATGCAGGTAGATGTTATGACGTAGGCATACGCTAAGAAAGGATTTTGATAAATTCCAACACCAAGGGGTTAAAATAGGGGATGAAAGTTTGTATAAAATAATACTTCTTAACGCGAGCGAAGCCGCGGACAAAAGCTCGTTAGTTAATATAATTAATAATTATTATATTACTTAACATTGTAAATTATTTATTAGTTATTATTTGACCTATAGTCCGTCCATCCTTGTTTTATTTCAGTAATAATTTCATATTGATTACTGATTGCCGGTCAGGATTTAAGACTTATTTCTAATTCAAAAGTTAAGAAATGAAAAGTATCGATATCGATGAAAATACTACAGTCTGCGGTCGGCCCTAGCACCGCTTGCCGTGCATTAATCAGCCGTCGGTCCCGCCGCGTGCCAGCGATCCCCGACGACCCGTCGACAACACTAGGGCTGCCAACGAACCGACAACGGCCAGGGCTGCCATCGACCGACCGGGACTGGCAACGAATAACGATCGTAGGGCTGCCAACGAGGCGGATAAAACTTTACCGAACTTCCTCGCAGCGATAAGTCTCTGTCTGCAACTGAATTGATTCCGATTTCTGCTCCCTCGGACTTACAAATTGCTAAAACGGATAGGTCCATATTTTACATTAAAAAGAGCAAACTGAGTCCGAAGATTTTTTTCACAGATGAAATAGAACTTCAAAATTCTAGGTGATAAAAATGCGGCCAGGCAGCCCTAATAGCATAGCGCCCTGATCCCAACATCCGGCGACTCTTGTTGACAAGTGGCCCTCGTCTCCCCGCCGCCGCCCTGCGCCCCTGGTACCCGCGCGTCTCATTTCCACCTCGTTCATTACCGACATTATTTGCAGGTCATAATTAAACTTTATATTATCGGCATCTGTCGAAACTGTACTGCATGGGAAATTACAAAAATATTGAACTATACTTAATTAAAGGAGTAATTGGGAATTACGAATGTGTTTGAATAATGTGTAATCCTCTTTCCTCTTGTAGGTTTCAGCAACCGCACAACGCAATATTATATTGTAATTTCGTTATAATACTATGTTTTAAGCAGTAGTTCTGCCGTATATAATGTTATGAATTAAATATTAATACTGTAATATTATTATAAAAATTGTACTTAAATATTATTAATTACTTAGTAGTTAGTTGAGACCATTCCATCCTCCGTGCTTTTTAATTTCTTTAAATAGTAAAGGCTACAGATTGTTAACAACAAACTTAACATAATAATAAATAATAATACAATACGTCGTATAAGTAGCAGTACTTAGAACCAACTAGCATTTACCTTTAGGCCTCAGCATGGATTAACAATTAATGTCGGATAAATATATATAAATACTTTTTTCTAGCCTAAGGGCAGGTGTTCCCAAAATGTAGGCGCAACAACACGAGCTCACAAAGAAACAGCATAAATCATAATATTATGTAATTAAGTTTCTGAATGTGGATGTTGGAGTATTTATCATTTTAGTACTTATCTATTATTCTATCTAATTATTATTGAAAATACTGATATCTTGAAAGTATTTCATAGTACTGACATATAAATCGATGGTACTGACAAAATTTGGACCTGAAGTGATCGAAGACGTGGGCAGTGGATATCTGCATAATAAAGTTAGTCTGTGTTTGTATTAGTTCACTTAGCTCAGTTACCTAGTAGTCAGTACCCACTGTAAACGGCCGACCCAATTAAATCAATCATTTCAACACAGTTATGCAAATCCAGCCGACAGCCAGACTATAGTTACTGTTAGAGACGATAATATACAGCTGATGGTCAGATGACACATTCGAGGCCAAAGGACATCTTTTTTTATTTTTTTTTATAAAATTAGGGGGCAAACGATCAAACGGGTCACCTGATGGAAAGCAACTACCGTCGCCCATGGACACTCGCAACATCAGAAGAGAGCTGAAGGTGTTAAATTACATCTTTACAAACTCTACCTCGATTCCAACTAGTTCTCTACCATTGTAACAAGTATCCAAAATATAATACAACGTTTCTCGGATTGTTCGAAACCCTCTAACTTGCGCAGATCTGAGTTAAAGTTAACTCTGAGTTAAATATCATGTCATATCTGTCACTCACTTTAAAGAGTGATAGAGATGACATGATGTTTAACTCAGAGTTAACTTTAACCCAGATATACGTAAGTCCGCCTAAGCCGTATTATTGAAAAGACTCCGAATACATAATTGACGTGACCAGACGTCCCGTTTTGAACGGGTTACGACTTACGGGACTGTCCCTTTTTTATAGTTACGTGTCCCGGTGTCCCCGAAATGATCTCTGGGACGCCAAATTGTCCCGTTTTCTGAAACCGCGCGAAAATTTCGATTTAGATTTGATTGATCATTCTGACAATATATTATTATTTATCTCGATATCAATAAAGGTAGATATAGACAATATATTTATCTCGTTATCAATAAATATACTTACAAGACGTAACAAACGTAAGTGATAAATGATAATACTAATTATGGGTGTGTAATGTCTATGAGTACCGCGTAATGTGTATAGAGTTCACTGTAAAAGTAGAGGCGCAAAAAAATTTTCACTTTCGTATGGGAAAATTCGTGACGCTGGGACACTAGGCACTAGCCCTACGATTCTTGAGAAATACTTGCGCTTGCATTCTAGCACTCCTACTTTTGAGACTAATTTTCTAGTGCAATATTATGTGTTAGACTAGCTATAATTCTGGATGCATCGCGGCATCGTTGTTGGGTGTGTTGGTCGTGGTTTAATGTCAACATTAATATTCGCGTCAGTCGCGTGTTAGGTGAGCAAACAGCCGGCGGCGGTCGCGTCCGACCACCCGACCCGACGACACGCACCCGACGCGACCCGACGCACCGACACGTCGCACACACCTGACGGTGACAGCTGACGCAGACTAACGAAGTGCGAGAGGCGACAACTGATGAGACGTGTTGATGCTAAAATAACTAATGAGCAGTGGACTGATAGCAAATGCTGGCGCGGGCGTGGCGACGCGTTATTTCAGCAACAAGCTCATACTGTAAAAAAAACCCGTGAGAGACTGTGATTCTACTCGGATGAACTAGTCTCATAAAGATATCAGCACCTTTGCAATTCAACTCCTAAGTACCAACGAAGCACCATGAACCTCCTAAAGGAAAACCGCAAAAGACGTTGATAGATGAATTTGAAAGATGAATTCAGTAGAATGCGGAGACATTGCATTATGTAATAGGTACATAGTGTACACTAAAAAACTGGGCCTTTACATCCTGTGTTTGTGGATGATTAATAATACAGAATTTTCAGAGCGAAGCTACCTCTCCTCAGATACTGTAGTACCCCAGGTACTAGATTTTTAAATGTCCGTATGATTGCCTAAGCACATACGGCATTCCTTGCAACATAGTCGGCCTAGTCCAGAGGAAAGAACTAGTCAATACGTCTGGGACCAACTATGTGCGGGTTTCCTCACGATGTTTTCCTTCACCGTACGCGTATGAGTGTCAGAGTGAGATCAGAAAATGTCTCATAGACCTACACGCCTCCACCCGGAATCGAACCCTTACGAGTGTGAACTGCGAACCAAAGGTCTACCCAGGCCACGGACGCCTGCGCCTCACGCCACACCTACGAATACTGTAGTGTAATGTGAACGTTAATGAATTTTCAACCAGGCAAATCTTATGAGATCCAAAGTCTATGGTAATACCCACACAAGCATATTGTGCTATATAATCCGACGGTAATATGCCTCGTTCTTACGCTTCCAGAGAACAACGAATTGATTACCAAATAGTAAATACCCCTCACGTACCTGTATCAGGGACCAAGAGTCGCGATCTTCACGACTCACGACCACGAGAGGAGAGAGTATCGATTCTGGTGTCATTACAATATCCATACTTATACCACAGAATATATAATAGTACTCCGTCTTATACAATATATCCATACTTCCATAATCCATACTAATTATATAATCCTACTAATATTATAAAGGCGAAAGTTTGGATGTATAGATGTATGGATGTATGGATGTATGAATGTATGGATGTTTGTTACTCTTTCACGCAAAAACTACTGAACGGATTTTAATGAAACTTTACAACAATATAGCTTATGCATCAGAATAACACATAGGCTATAATTTTAACCAACTTTCAAAATGGAGGAGGTGTTATGTTCGTTTTTTTATGCTCAACGATTACTCCGCCGTTTGTGAACCGATTTTCAAAATTTTTCTTTTGGTGTATAGGGCATTATCCCAATTTAATATCATGTTCACAAAAATGGTGATCTGATGAAGAAATCCATGGGTAATCGAGGGAACTCCTCAAAATTTATATGGAAACATGTGGTGACTTTGGTTTCATGAGAAGTATTCCGAGTATATGCTAACAACAAGTAAGATTTTGGACCCAGCAACACCCACCCATGGTTCGGGAGCTGCTGAGAGAACTCCTGACTCTTCATAGATATACGTTTGAGAGTTTCGGTGTTGATTTAAGATCGGAAAGCAGATTCTACTATGCAAATTACATTCGTCATCATCATCATCACTACCAAGTACAATTTTTTTTAAGAAAAAAGGAGGCAAACGAGCAAACGGGTCACCTGATGAAAAGCAACTTCCGTCGCCCATGGACACTCGCAGCATCAGAAGAGCTGCAGGTGCGTTGCCGGCCTTTTACGAGGGAATAGCGTAATAGGGTAGGGGAGGATAGGGAAGGGAATAGGGGAGGGTAGGGAAGGAAATAAAGGAGGGTAGGGAAGGGAAAAGGGTAGGAGATTGGGCCTCCGGCAAAGAAAATATACACTACGCGAACCTCCGGTCAACTCACCACTCGGCGAAACACAGCGCGGTTTTCTGTGAGCCCGTGGTATTTCTCCGGTCGAGCCGGCCCATTCGTGCCGAAGCATGGCTCTCCCACGGTATCGTCCCATGATACGTTTCATAGTCTTTTAGATCGAGACTCGAGTTTGTCAATCGATTTAAAAAAATTTATATCTACTAATATTATTTAAAACCTGAAGAGTTTGTTTGCTCGAACACGCTTATCTCAGGAAGTACTTTCTGGTCCGATTTAAAAAAAAATTCAGTGTTAAATAGCTTATTTATCGAGGACGGCTATTTATTATTACTTACGCTAAGACTAAAATATATAATATGACCGAAGAATCAGAATAAAATGTGGAAAAACCCGGGAAAATTATTAGAAACTAGAAAGGGTTTATCTCACGAAGTACTAGAGCATTTTTGATATTATTTGTCACAACTCACAGATATAGAATAGACCACGTGAAGGGACAGAACTTTTTGCGGGAAAATGTACGGTTTTCGTAAAATTCCTAATTTACGCGGGCGAAGCCGCACGGGACATCTAGTAAATTATAATTATGCAAAAGTGTCTGTCTGTCACCTCTTCACACTCAAACCGCTGAACCGATTTTGCTGAAACTTGGTATGGAGATACTTTGAGTCTCGGGAAATGAAATGGAAATGCCCTTTACATAGGATACTTTTCATCCCGAAAAAATGTACGGTCCTCGCACGATAAACGAATTTTGGCGCAAGAAGTTGCAGGTCATTTAGTCGATAATAAAGAATTAAAGATGTCTGTTGATCAATAGCGAATCCTGAGATAATTTTAGTTCTCTTAGATCCTTTACCCTATTTCCTAGTGCAGACTGAACATTATATTGTGGACTAGACCATTTGTACGGGAAACTCTACGCTTCGCCTAAATATACTCATTTTTTTAGGGTTCCGTAGCCAAAATGGCATAAAAGGAACCCTTACAGATTCGTCATGTCTGTCTGTCTGTCTGTCTGTCTGTCCGTCCGTCCGTATGTCACAGCCACTTTTCTCCGAAACTATTAGAACTATACTATTGAAACTTGGTAAGTAAATGTAGTCTGTGAACCGCATTAAGATTTTGATGCAAAAATGGAAAAATTATTAAAAATTTTAGGGTCCCCATAGGTACAACTGAAACAAAAAAAAAATTTCATCTAACCTATGCGTGTGGGTTATCTATGGATAAGTCTCCAAAAATCATATTGTGGTTTCTCATATAATTTTTTTCTAACCTGAATAGTTTGCGAGAGAGACTCTTTCAAAGTGGTAAAATGTGTGTCCCCCCCCCCTCTAATTTCTAAAGTAGGGGCATGATAATTCTAAAATAAATATATGATGTAGATTACTATAAAAACTACCAACGAAAATTGGTTTGAACGAGATCTAGCCAGTAGTTTTTTATACGTCATAAATGGTAAAACCTTAATCTAAATTTCATTAAATCGACTGAAATATAAAAATAAATCAAAAACCTTTTAATTTCATGAAAATAAACCTTATTGCTGCTGCGGAACCCTACATGGGCGAGTCCGACTCGCACTTGGCCGCTTTTTTTTTAATTCTAGATCCGCTCAAAGTAATTAAGTTTTTATACGCAAATAAAACGTTTTCCACACACGGTCGGATGTCCATAAAACTAGTTTGGAAATAGTACGAGAGTTGGCGGTCGCGCCCGCATCTCGCCCGCCCTGACCGCATACTGCGGAGGTATTTAAAACTTGGGACGAGCCGATAGGGCCCATAAAATGGTGTACGAGGGTAACGGCGACTATAATAATATTATAATATTATACTTGTCTCGTCCTACGAGTTTGAAATAGGGTAAGTCCAACCTTAGATAGTTTTAAGTCCTGTCTTAAAACTATCTAAATAATCTTATCAACATTAAAATAAGAGATGAAAGAAATAGATCAGTTAGAGCTTAGAGCTAAGAATAATTATTAGTACTAATTAGCTCATTTATAGTGGCTTTGCAACAAAACCTAATATTTAGATGACGAATTGCAATTCGTAAGTAGAGGTCTCCACTCTCCTCCTCTCTACAATTTACGTAAGAGTTTTTACTTAACCTTCTCTAGTCTTCTAGTATTCTAAAATCTAGCTTTTATGTTGTTTTTACGTATGTCTTTACGTATGCTTTTAAAGTATTTATTATTTGTAATCTGATACATCTAGCCCGGTTTCTGAGGTTTTTTGACTGGAGTTTATCCTTTCACTAGCGTTGTTGATTGGTTAATTTTTTGACGCCAGCCAATCAAAAGCGATAGTGAAAAGATAAACTCCGGTCAAAAAACCTCAGAAACTGGGCACTAATCCCAGCTTGTGTGAGTTCATGTTGACATAACTTTCACGTTTCAGCCCTAATAAATATGCACGTGTTTTTCTTTTGCAATTTTAATTTTTGGCAGGCCGACATGAATTATGTGACGCGTGATTCCCGAGCGAGCGGATGACATCTCGCGAACAGCGCGGCCCTGACGGCGGACGCCCTGTCGGCTGTCACCCCCCGACGCCCTGCGACGCCCTGCGCCCGACGCCTCGCGGCTCGCGGCGCCCCGGGCCCGGCGCGGCGTGCGCCCGATGCCGACATCACTCAACCGCACAGCCGCGGCGCGGCGCTCCTATTTGCACTAGGGTTGCCACTGCCAAAGTTTTATAAGAATATTTTTCGGATAGTTCTAAATTCTGTTACGGCTTACGCCTGGTAAATGGTAAAAAATGCTTAATTATCTGTCAAGTATCAGACGGAAGCAGAAAAAACGATAAAGTTCTATTAGATTCCAAAATCATAGGATCGTCAGCAAGATGCAACACAGTAATTCATCGTCGGTACATAAATCGTAAGCATAACTATTACAGAAATTACATGGTTAGAACTTAGAAGACAGATAAAGACGTACTTAACAAGGAAAATTACAAGGATTGTATTACATACACGAGATGAAGATGTGCAATGCCGTGGAACATAGAAAATGTCAAAGTTCAGCTAGTTATTTCGCAAATGAAGATGCAATAAGTGAATTCTCATACGTCACTACGAAGCTATTTCATTTGTCGGAAAGTATTCTATTTCAAAGATGGTGTGATGATGTCTCTATAAATATAGTAGCTATAACATCAGCTGGTAACGCGGGGCAACGCGGGGCGCGGGCGGCAGCGGGGAGGGGCGGGGCAGCAGGGGGGAGGGGTCGGAAATGTTGTGCGTGCGATTTAATTCCATCGCCTCGCCTGGGAAGGTGACTTGAGTGTACTTGAGACCTAGGGTTGTACCGAGCTGGCTCATTCGATGCATCTTTGAAATTTTCTGAATTCTAGTAAGTATACTGCTGATGTAGCACAGAATTCAAATACATAATATAAATGAAACTCGCCAGTCGCCTATTTTAGTTTTCACTTCGTGGAAGATTATTGGACAACGCGCGATGATTTGAAAATTGCAATTCCATTCGAAACATCTGAAAACTCGGGCCTGAAAACTTCCAAAACTTTATATCTATTCACTAGATATTGTTGGCCAAATCTAATCGGTACCACCAGTCCGCCATCGCCCATCGTCCATCAACAGGAACGTTAAAAAAACAATTCTACCATCGTCTATCAACCAATTACCTTAAAAAAGTAACTCTACATAATCTTATCGATAAAATATGTGAGCACATCATTAGTATACAGCGAGCTAGAAGTGCCGGGGCCGACACAATGCAGCGCTCGTAAAATCGCGAGCCCAGGTGATTCCGTCGCTCACATAATATTATATTATTATGTACGTAGGCCGCTGACATTTCCGCAGGGCTGTTAGACGAGATATTTATTAATCTTATTATCGCACAACGGAAAAGATATTTCATTATTAGAAGTTTCCTTTGGGACTTGCAGTTCAAGAATTCCTACCTCCAGCATTCGGTAGCAGTCTGCTGAATTCTCTTAAATGGAACACGGGGATTAGTTTAAATCCGAATACCCGATAAGAATGCGCCGTAATCTCGTAACTAAAGTCTAAACTATTGGCCATGTCTAATGTCGGTCCCCTCCATAACCATAACTTTGGGTTTCCCCAATACGCCTGAACGGTTCGACGAGAAAGGCGTTTTCTTCTAACTCTACTTTTATTACCTTCGACTTTCGAGACGTTTTGTATTAGTCTGGCGACGTGTTAATTTTAGGCTGGGGCCGAAATATGGACGCTGAAAACTCTGGAGGAGTCAAAAATTTGGTGTACCGATTCCTCTAATACCGATCTTGTAGTCCCAATAATGACATATTTTTAACGCATCTCCGAACTCTAAACGACGAAGCCACTAGTCACTGTTGGAACTACATTAACTAAAATTGAAGTCCGCCCGCGTACGAAGTGCGAAGTAACTTTGAAGTCACCGACGGCGGCGGAACGTAGACGAGTCCAGCAACACCGTCATTTATGTCGAGGGCGTCTTTAGATCGGAGCGACGATTGTAGCGACAGCAAAAACGGATTATAGAGTTTGCCATTTGTGGTCGCATTTGTGCCCAAAAATGTATTTGGGGCAACAGAAAGACTACAGCAGGACAATTTTCTTACAGCGGCTTATGTTCGTTTCTCTAACTAGACTGTCCCTCTCGCGAAGTGGGATAGGCTGGGAAATGAAATTGATGTTGTGACGATTGGGCTCATGCAGCTTGCACTGCACAATAAATCCACAATAGGTATCCTATTTTTTTCTTTCTGTGGAGCTTGGTTTGGCTGTTCCATTTAAAGTCAGTTCAAAAGTGAAATGACTTCTAATGAAACTGATAAAACGCCATAAAGAAGTACTCATGAAGAATGTTAAGGGTCTTATAAGTTATAACAGCGAACGGGACATTCCTTGTAACAAATAACAATAATAATGTTAGTATCCTCTGGTGAGGATCCCTTAAACCCTTCAAGCTTCAATATTTATCTTGCATCAAGGAATCATATTTCATGAACCTTTTTTGCTGGCGGTATTCTGTCCTCGTTTCAAGAAAATATGTATACCGGCCGTACGGTCTGCAGCGACCAATTTATTTGCTCCTTTGCACGCTCCCAGCCGCGCCGAGGGACGGTCCAATCCATTATTTTATTAAACCGTTATAAGTAAAGATAATATTATTTCCGCGGCTACGGCTGATAATTGAAAAGACCCTGTGGAGGCTGTGGACATTTATTTTATAAAAAAATAATTGACGGACGAGATTTAATTTTTCTATAAGCCGTAACCTGATCAAGTGTATGATGAAATATAAAGTACAATTAATACTCAAAATATAGAACTTTACATACAGACACTTCTAAGCTCTAAAAATCTGCAGAATCAGGAAAAATTTCGTGGAGTCTACTCGCTAGTCGCTAGTCGCTACACCAAATTTTCTGAGAAATATAATATTATGAAACTCTAGATTTACTTTTTTATTATCAGTTTCTATAATTATTATAGTTGTAGGTAAAAGTATACTTTTAACTTACACTAGATTGACATACATGATAGACTACAAAAAGTATTATTTGTAGCAAAGTCATTTAAGAGTCCCGTCTTGTGGCATTCCTTATTACTTCTCACGGGTACCGACTATCAGCGCATCTTGGATTCTAGACTTAATTGTCCCGGACTAGATAGATGATGGCGTGAGGCGTCTAGA
The DNA here is from genome assembly GCA_905404155.3 of Plebejus argus. Classification (NCBI taxonomy): domain Eukaryota; kingdom Metazoa; phylum Arthropoda; class Insecta; order Lepidoptera; family Lycaenidae; genus Plebejus; species Plebejus argus. Next base: position 6,371,667 of record FR989927.1, on the reverse strand, counting down.
AAAACTTCTGATTGTTTTCCGATTGAAACTGCAATTTTCTTAATTCCCCTGGGATTTCAAAATAAGATGATTCGATGATGGATGGCTATCTGGTATATTGACTTCTCTACATAGTACCTATGTATAATCATAAATCATAATAATTTTTAGGGTTCCGTACCCAAAGGGTAAAACATGACCCTATTACTAAGACTTCGATGTCTGTCTGTCCGTTTGTCTGTCTCCAGGCTGTATCTCAAGAACCGCTATAGCTAGGATTCTGTAATTTTCACAGTTTGTGTATGTACCTATCTGTTGTCGCTATAACAACAAATACTAAAGTCTAAAAACAAAACAAATTAAATATTTAAGGGGTAAGGGGGGGGGGGGATGTTTCCCATACAACAAACGTGATTTTTTTGCTTTTTTTTGGCTCTATATCAATAATGGCAATAGATAAGCACTTGAAATGTTCACAAATTACTCAATTGTATTTATACTTTAATAACTGATAGTAAAATAAAATAAACTAATTAACTGAGGGGGCTGCCATAAAAAAACACAATTTTTTGGCTATTTTTGCTCTATAACAGTACGGAACCCTTCGTGCGCGAGTCCGACTCGCACGTTTAGCCGATTATTACTTCCCAGTTCCCACTTCCCAGTTTTGATTATCTTGGTCAAGTAATTTCGTAAGCATCACGTAATTTTACTATATTAAAATTTAAAGACATTCGATCAAATATTAAGACGATTAGAATTATTATTGTTCTGTAATCTGTATCCATCCAACTTTTCGGTACCCCGTACCCACACCCAACCTTTCCGAAGGCGGTTATATTTTTTTTGTCACAATTACGCTATTACCCTGAGTTACAGCGAGATGCGCGAGTGCTTTTTTTAATATATTATAGCTTTCGACGACAACAGAAGTACCAGAGCTACATAAATTAGAGAGTAGCGGCTGCCGGTCAATAATTACGGTACACCGCGTACAGCGCGACGACGCGACGACCAAGCCGCGAGGTTTTAGATGGTTACGAACTTACGTGTGTACTGTCAACTGTGTAGCCCATAATATTATCCCCGCGTTCCACCTGGCGTTAAAAACGATCAAAACGCTGAAAACGCCTCCTATTTTTAGCGTTTTGATCGTTTTCAACGCCAAGTGGAACGCGCCCAAAATTATGATACGTTAGGACTTAGGAGTAGGAGTTGGTACATGCGAGCTTTACCAATTTCTGCGCTAAATGGTCAATGTTTTCTTTAAATAACTGGCAACTGGGGCACAAAATAGTGTCTGCATGATGCTACTAGTCTAAAAATGTAAAGGTACCTCAACTAACCTCATACACTTATACATAATACATACTCCGTAGACGTATAATAATATAACAGAAATACGACTATTCCTTACCAAAGCGTCGACTGTAGTCATAGATAATACAGTAGTGGAAGGCTTGTGAAAGGGCAGCAATATCACTTATCCGTTCTTAAGCAAATAAATTGCTCACTTGTTTGCTCGAGTCGGGACTCGGGACAAAGACGCGTCGGATATTCCGGGACACCTTTGCGTGACGTAAATTAAGGTCACGTCATATTCCGTCAGGTGTGTACACTGCCGCTTACAATTATCCCCCCTCCCCCCTCTGATAACAAGGCGAGCACTTATCGTTACGGGACGCGCCGAATCAATCAATCAACCGAGCGGGTGACGGTAATGAGCGGGGTGGCCCCCACTCCTCCCCCCACGGGGATGCTGGGTTTAGGCGACGACAGTCTGTTAAGCCACCGTCTGATAGTTTTGTTTTAGGTGATTAGTATGTGAACGCCAGACGTAGAGAAAGACGACAGTGTCAACTTCTAGTTAACTCTATGTTCTCAACTGTGGTAGCTCTACCAGAAATCTCTTTGGATTTTTGGTAGAGCTGGCTTGTGATTTAATGTAAGGGATTATTTGGTTCTTCGAAAGTATAATATTATGTAGTTTATAATTGAATTATTTCGACCATTTTTGGTATATGTCGGGATATTTTTAGCGCTCGGCCGCATTGCACGGCGCGGCTGGGCGGCGCGGCGCGGCCGGGCCGGGTAGTAAAATCATATTTCCACAGGAGCAGCGCTTGCTGATTGCTTTTGCTCTCGAATAAGGGTTTCGTAATTAATTGACGCCACGAAAATAAATTGGCGGCGCCATAATATTTAATATCAACGTAAAATTACGCGAAGTATATAAAATGTATTTAAAATGCACTTTGTAAATTATAATAAAGAATGTTTTCAGATTTCGGGATGTTGTTTAACTTGTACAATATTACTGTACAGAAACAGTAAAACATACATAAATTTTACTGTTCAGATTAAACGTGCAACACATTTTGGATGGATTCTCAAATCCAAACTGAGACTGACAAAAGAAGTCATCTAATATCTTCTTTTGTCAGTCTCAGTTTGGATTGATATTATGTGTAGACTGTACCTACCCTGTAGACTGCATAGAGTGTAGACTGTCATATTTAAACGCTAGATTAGGTTTAGGCTTAAACGACATCGATTGCCTTAATTAAGAAAAATATAACGAGAATATCCTCTACGCCTATATCTCGGCTCGAAGTTCAAATTAGGGTCAGGATAAGTGGACGGGAAAATTGGGGGTCACATTATAAGAGCGGAAACGGCCGCCGGTCACAGTCGGCACATGCAAAAATACCGAAATAGCACCGGGTCCGGCCCACCGGCTCATTTGCATACTCGTTAGCCCGTATAGATCTTGCCGAATCGATGGCTTTTTAGGCGACACCTAGCTGCCGAATTTTAGGAAGCGAAATACAGACTGGTTCGTCCTTGAATATGAGTTATTTCTTATTATTCACGTGATTAGGAAATTAAGAGAACATTTTAAAGCCAACCCAGGCTGGCGCTCGTAGGTCTTATACGGCCTCTATCATAATCATATTATGCATAACTTTTGCTTCCCTTGTCCTAATCAATTGAGCATGCTATACACATTGACCATGGAGGACCATGGTTATCCACAATGGACTAAAGTCGCGTAGTGTATTTATTCTTTGCTAGCGTGGCCATTTGTACGTTTTCGGGCTATACAAGGTGTAACAAAACTAAGTGATAATAATTTAGGGTGTGTCTCAGACCAATAAAAAAAATATTTATTTTATTGATCTAAGGGGTGTGTATGTATTCCTTGTAGAGAGTTCACTGTGGTAGAGCGCTGAAAGAGCAACAATTTTTTTCACTTTTGTATGGGGAAACTCGTGACGCTCTAGGGCGCTCGCCCGGATACAAGAGTGAAAAAAATTGGTCTTTCAGCGCTGCTACTTTCACAGTGAACTCATTACAAGGAACACGTACACACCCTAAAGTATTATCACTTTGTAATTTGTATATTCACGAATTATAGGCGACGGTAAATATGTCGCCTACGGTTGTTTTTATTATTACGTAAGCGGTTGCGATGGCAAAATGATGATTCGTGCATCGTGGGTTATCAATCAAACACCTACTAGCAGCTTTCACACCCTGGTAATTTATTCCGACCGTACTACGTAGCTCGTAGAGGTGTTTGTAGCACACACGCGCTAATGGCTCCACGGCCGTCATTATAACTAAATTATGTAGGTGCCACACTAATGCGAGCAGCTGACGTTCATGTGCTCCTAGTACTTGACTCGTACACGAAACGCTACTTTGTGCCCTAAACCAATCCAAAATATGTTGCGAAATGAGCGAAACGCGTCGTGAAATACAAATAAAGCTGAGAATAGTCGTGCCGCAGACAAATTAAACTCGGAAATGTTCCCAAACATTTTGAGATAATGAATCATATAAGAAAGTAAAGGGTGAGGGCCTGAGGGGGCTCCGAGGCTCACCTCCTCTGAGACATAGTTTTTAAAAGTGCACCACCGTTAGACAATAGAGTTAATCATGGTTTAAGTTCGAACTCTACAAATTAGTATGATCTAACAAAGTTCTTTGTTCTGGATATTGATTATTGATGCTCCATATCCATAGAATATGGTACCGGGAAGATTGCACATTTTGATGATTTTAATTTAAAAGATTATGCGGCAAGCAAGACCTCGGCTGGCGAGTGTTCGATATTTTGGACACCATCTGCTGTACATTTTACGTTCTTTCTGATAACATTTATATGGCAGTACATAAAATATGCATGTCTGCGAACTTTAAGTACCGCGTGTGATTTGATGCGGGTATCGGTGTGTTAGGTTATAAACCGCCCGGGCCGGAGTTCGTAAATAAATGATAAATACGATGAAATCCCCGCAACAGAAGCGACGTGCACGTGTGTGCGCCGCGCCGCGTCTCGCCGCGCGCCGCCCGCGCCGCCCGCCGTCGGCCGACATCCGCAAACACGTTCACCAGTAGGGTTGACACATTTTATTTTTATTTATTTCGAATTGTTAAAATATTTAAGTAAAACTTAAACCTTATTATTTGTTACCGTGATAGACACTCATTACTTAATTATTCAAAGTGTATGTGTATGTTGTATGCTTTATATAGGTACTAGATGGCTTTTTGATTCCACAGTATTTATTTTATCAGATAAAAAGCAATAGTAGAGAGAAAAATGTATACTTAGTAGAGTATGACATAATATTATATTATGTACATATAACATACCGTACTAAGTTTATTTTTGGGATTGGATTATGGATATCGCTGACATACCATTCTTTTTTCAAATTCCTCCGTTATCTATACTTAATATTATAATTCTGAAGAGTTTATTTATTTGTTTGTTTGTTTGAACGCGCTAATCTCAGGAACTACTGGTCCGATTTGAAAAAATATTTCAGTGTTAGATAGCCTATTTATCGAGGAAGGCTATAGGCTATATTATTATATTACCTACGCTAAGACTAATAGGAGCGAAGAAATAGAGGAAAATATGGAAAACACGGGGGAAATTATTTGAAAGGGCTTATTTGAACGCGCTAATCTCCGGAACTACTGGTCCGATTTGAAAAAATATTTCAATATTAGATAGCCCATTTATTGAGTAAGGCTATAAGCTATAATATTTTATTACACTAAGAAATAGAGGAAAATGTGGAAAAAACGGGGGAAATTATTTGAAAGGGCTTATCTCACGAACTACTGGAGAAATTTTTATGTTATTTGGCACAAATAAGAAGTACTAGTAACTAGGCCACTTGAAGGATCTAGGATATTTTTTGTGGACCAATTTGTCTCTGAAATATCTAATTTACGCGGGCGAAGCCGCGTGGAACGTCTAGTAACTTATAATGATTAAAACTCTACGCTTTATAATAACGTACCTACTACCTTGGGGCTCGGTAAAATGTTGGGAGATGGCTTTTGATAAAATAAACAAAACTACGCGTAGCTCCGGGGTACCGTTTGAGGTATTACGTTTGATCCCCACCGAGCGACGGGTATCACGTCCATACTCGATTAAAAATCGTTGACATTTCAACCACCGCAATATTCTTTTGTGGCATAGACTCGTACTTCGTATGTTGGGCATGGGTGTATATTGTAATCATCGGACTGAAAAAAACGTGATCGATATCGCAAAAAAGTAAGAATTTGAACCGGTGATGTTTTTAACTTCCGACGAGGTCAGAGGGGAGTTATAAGTTTGACGTGTTTGATCGAGAGAATCGAGTTATCATTCATCATCATCAACTCGCTAATTTACACTTATTGGGTTAGGTAGGTATTTTCCTAAGACTGTAAATATAATATATTTTTCTAAGCATCAGCCACAGATTTTCGTAAGAGTATTAAAAAACAAAGTTCCCAAATAATGAGGTAGCGTGGGTGACCTACTGGCCATATGAACAATGATTAATAAATGACTATAATGTAATAATTATTGCAGTTAAATTTACTTTACAATACAAAATATTGTTTCTATTGAGAGTATCAAATTATTTTGAAAGGGCTACGTTCCGCTATTACAACAAATACTAAAAATAAAATAAATATTTAAGGGGGGCTCCCATACAACAAACGTGATTTTTTGGCCTTTTTTGCTCTATATTACCAAGTTTTCTTACCAAGTTTCAATAGTATAGCTTTAATAGTTTCGGAGAAAAGTGGCTGTGACATACGGACGGACGGACGGACGGACGGACGGACGGACGGACGGACGGACGGACGGACGGACGGACGGACGGACGGACGGACGGACGGACGGACGGACAGACAGACAGACAGACAGACAGACAGACATGACGAATCTATAAGGGTTCCTTTTTTGCCATTTTGGCTACGGAACCCTAAAAAACCTTGTTTGCACAGCCCTATGCCTCCCTGTGGGCTGTGAGCAGCCGGGCGCGGGCGGCGGGCGGCGCGGCGTGACATGGGATCTGTCGACTTGGCCCGTTCGCTTTCGTCGCGTGCGAGCGCTGCTCACTGTGCTATAATATATTATACTATACCGCGACCCGAATGTTTTGAGACTAGTTTTTATTATTTGAGACAATTTTTTTCTTATATTTAATTTGTAAACAGTTAATGTGCAATGTGCATGTTTCGCAACTCACACAGCTTCTAGTTTAAAACCATTAAAACACAGCATCTACAATGCAAATAATGTAAAGATGTTAAAATTTGTGACATCATTTCTGCGAAAAACTAACCGTACACGGACTAAATATCAAATTCATACTTAACCTGTTGATATTGTAAAATAAGATCCGCATTTACCTGAAACAAGAAAAAAATAGAATGTGGTTAGGTTAGGCGATTCCTTATTTAGGTTTGTGATTTCTGAATTTATTCTTTATTAATATTACTTAATATGTTCCTAAAATTTAATGAAAATAAAATGACTTCAACATTGACGATGCTAGATATAAGAATATTTATAAACCGAGCGATCACTTCGGTGATCGGTCCCAACTGCAACTTCCAAATCATGACCAGACATAACAGCACTCCTAAAATACCAGGCGCGCATAGCACACTAGGAATAATATCGAACGAGGCGGGCGGGCGAGTGCGGACTGCGAGCATCACGACAGGATACGGGCCGCGTTATCGCGCCCCCGCGGTGAGCGCACGTCACCTTGTCACCGACCCGGTTTTAATGGGCTGCCGTGCACCGCGCCCAGCGGATTTTGATACTTTCATGACAACGAATTAAATTGTTGAGAATATGGTAATAAGTTTATCCAAAGTGTTTGCGCTAAGGAGAGTTACATCCGACGACAGCCTAAATTAATAATGTAAGAAACTTTAAAATAATAATGATGATTACAGATTTTATTTCTTAAATTGAAATTGTAAAAAAGATTAAAGTTAAATAATGCTTGCGTGTTAGGAAATCATAAAAAATACTTACAATTCCAAACTGCAGGAAATTTTATTTTAAATAAAATAATAAAGTAATGAATGACAAAGTATTCAGGCGGTCTTATGCCCCTTTTTGAATTATAGTCGCCATAATTTATATTAATTACAGTTAACAATTGGTATATGAATATATGACTAAATTTAAATTATGTACTTGAATTTTAGTGTAACATGATAATAATGTTATTTGATGGATGCTGAGTTAAAAATAATCGACATTGTTCAATGTCCATCTAATTTAATATGATGTCAATTGGCCTGAAATTATAAAATCTTTCTTTCGTGGACTTAATGCTTAAATCAATATTAAATTGTTTTAGATAAATAATATTTGCTGTAATTAAATAAGCATATATTATGAGTGTATTACCAAGTGAAATCTTTTGTGACTCTTATAGCAATATACCTACAACACAGCGTAATGCGAAAAAGATACGTTAATTACATTTTAATGCGTTTAAAGCTAGCTGCCTATCCCGCAGACCACAAGAAAACAAAGGGACCGTACATTAGGTGGTACAGTATAAAATGGTGAAAGGGGTATGGAGTCCGAATATCGTTCCCACAAGGTATCATTAGGACGATCCTGTCTGTAGTTCACGCCGCAATATGGCGTTGAAAAAAGCCGGCTTGTGGCATAAAAAATGTCTGACGGCGGGCGGGTCGCTAACGCTGCCTCTAATGACGGCACACTCGCTCGTTTCCTACGTAGGGTTGCAAATGACACCTTTAATTTTTTATTTTATTTTACATTATTTTTTAATACCCATATAAAATATGGGAGTTGACAATAAGAACAATATATTTCCACATCTATGCAAATATGTGTTGCCTTAAGCGTTTTACGGTTTTTTCTTTGTAATTCATAAGATTCTAACTAGGTGACACTGACAGCACCTCTAAAAAGCAAAATATATGTAGAAAAAAAAAATCTTTTCGGTGAATTTTTTTCTACATTTCTAAAAATTCTGCAGCTTTGCATCTTCAAAGTTAAAATAGAGGATATATAAAACAAACGATTACTATTTAAACTTTAAAAATTAACCTCAATTTTACCAGACTATTGAAAAGACTGATCAATCCTCGTGGGCCGAAATCATAAAATCGCGAAAATCCTATACAGTTTATAGGATTTTCGCGATTTTAGAATTCAATCAGGATATTTTTTGGTCCGGCTTTTGCGACTACTTGTTTATATTGGTTTATTTTGATTTTATTGGTTAACGCCTCCGTGGCCCAGTGGTCTAGAGCGTCGCTCTTGACTCGGAGGTCGTGGGTTCGATTCCCGCGTTGGAAACATGTTATGTATTTCCAAGTTTGATTAGGACAATGCAGGCTGATCACCTGATTGTCTGACAAGTAAGATGATCCATGCGTCGGATGGGCATGTAAATAGTCGACCCTGCGCCTGATCTCTCGCCGGTCGTGTTGGTCTGCCATCCCACTGGGTTATGAGAGTAAAGGAATAGAGAGTGCTCTTGTGTACTGCGCACACACTTGGGCACTATAAAATTACTCCTGCGTACCTGGCCTGGTTTCCATGAAACCGGCCACCGTCACCGAAACCGGTGTGGGGAGTATTATTATTATACTGGTTTATAGTTTCATCTATTTTTTTTTATTGCAAATTTAGTTAAAATGTTTTATTTACTTTGTCCATGGCAAACGAATTTCGTGACTGTTCCAACAGAAATATGTGGTCCAACCCGGATCAGATAAAATGTTGATTAATACATCACAAAAAATATTTAGTTTAAATATTCAAAATCATTTGCAGCCCTAGCGCGAGTGCGAGCGCTCGCCTCCTACATATTTAATTTGCCCGGACTGGTTCTGTCCGGGCGGCGGCGGGCGCCGCGCTTTGTGTTTCGTTATGGCTCTATCGGCGGTCGGCCTGCCACTGTGGGCTGATTGAAGAAGCGCTACTTTATTGTTCGTCCGTTCTCAATATAATAACGCTTAAAACACGGTTAAATGTACTAGGGTAGCATTGAATAGATTAAACTTTTCTGAATTTGAATTTCGGATAATTTTAGAAAATAGATATCGGGATAAATAGACAACAGAATATGATTATAGTAATAATTTTATGCATCTAAGGTGAAGTAATGACTTTAACCAAGTCGTTTCGCTGCCATGACCGATGAGATACTAATTATGATCAGATAGGTACACAATTACCGGCTACGGTCAAACGTGGTCTTCGCATAACATCAATTCTAATCTAAACACGCGACCTGTGTACGAGCATGCCTATTGTCCATTAGGAATAATGCCACATAATTTCACCTTCAGAGTTCAGACTCGACATAGCCATCACACACCAATATAAACAGTACAATATCATCAACTCATTATTGATTTTGGACGCGATCGCTGCTTCCACGACGATTTTTTTCTAAAAAACATCTGGCGCCAGCTTTAGCAAGTCGCATTTCATTTCAATTTTTAAGGAAATTTATTGGTTAGGCCTTACCAAACTGGCTACGTGTAATTGCAAGTTGCAACTTGCAACACCTATTTAGAGTGTTTATTCTCCGATAGATGTAGAGCTGCTATCAAAGTTTATCCCATAATACCTAAAATAGAAGTTCATTTAGGGCAAAGTTCCAAAACCCTGCTTTAAATATGTAATGCCCGTTTTCACCTTCAAAGCTAAAGGTGACAGGATAAGAAATCGCAAATTTTCAAACTTTTCTACAGATGGTATTAGTGCCCAAAGCGATAAGCCGTAACGCGACACGTTCTCAAATTTTTCCAAGTGGAACTCCCTGCTTCATAATTCAATATACATTTCGCTGTGTCGCAGAGTGCAAGTACGCGGGTAAAAACCCTGGGCTAGGGGAGATGGGGGTCACATTACCGGGATGGGGTAGGGGCGTAATCCCTTATCACGCGCGCCGACCGCACATCGCCAATTATTATAAAGAGCTGATGTAAACTAGCTGTGAGCCTGTGATATTATATAGGACGCAATATGCATGCTTTATGCCATTTACAAAAAATGTAGTATGTAGTTCGAACTTCGAACTTCAAAAACAGATAATATCTACTGGTAATAATTTTTTTCTTCGAATAAATTAAATTTGTCTCAATTTATTACTTTCAAACATATTTTACTACAAACTATGTATTACGAATTACGATACTAAATATTTGTTTTTTTTTTTTGCAGACTTATAATTCTAGTGACTAATAGACCTTTAACTGCTCATGAAAAATTTGGTTTGAAATATTTAAAAATATATATAACGCTGCTCTACCGCGTAAGAGATTTTTTAAAATAACAGCCAAGAATAAAATACAAGTATCAAAACTATTCGATCTGTGTATTTTGAATCGCGGTCGTAAGCTATGTAAAGCCGCCGCGCCGCGCCGTCCACGGTAGGCCCGCTGGCTACGGGTCCCACAATAAGTATCGCCTTCTCGCTCCCACCTAAGCGATCTGTCGACTGTCCCACTCGCACCCGTGTAACACCCGTTCTGACACGTCCCGTAACACGAAGGAGCTTAAGTTAAGCTCCGACCGAACGAAATTCTGTATCTCGGGCCGACTCCCGAGGCGGAATAAAAATTTAATAAAGACACCGACTACTTTCGTACCTAAATAAACGCAAAAAACTATTTTGCGTTTATTTAGGTACGAAAGTAAAAAGCTCGCCAATAAATAGCCGAAATACATTCTGTGATCTGTCTAATACACTACCCATACTAATTATTATGCATTTAAATTTTTCTTTAACAAAGACTAGAACCTATTACCAATTACGTAATATTATATTACTTATATTATGTATGTAGTACCACTAGTGTGTACATTGTACATATTATAGGAAATATTGATGACTAGTCTAAAGTTATACTCGTGAGTCGTGAGTCGTGGGCACTGAGCTCGTTTTCGATAAAAAAAAGTACTCTGTGGAGCTCGTGAACAGTGAACACTGACTACTAAGGCCGGTATAAATAGTCAGTACTCAAGATGCATCTCGGTCTCAAGACGCGGTTCGGCTCTTTGATTGGTCCAAATTTTGACAGCCAACCAATCACAGAACCAACCGTGTCTTGAGACCGAAATGCATCTTGAGTACTGACTAATGACTATTTATACGGGCCTAAGTGCCGGCGACAGATAGAGATAATAATAATATAGATACTGTGAAGAATGGAGAATATATCGATCAATAACCTAATGTTAAAATGTGTAAAATGTACTTGGACGAAGTACACCACAGCGGAGTCGGCTACATTACAGATTGTCATAAATAATTTACACCTCCACATTAGACGTTTACCATAATAATAGGACGCTCGAGCAGAACGGAATAATAAATGCAAATGAGAGGCGGCGATGCATTCTAGTTTCGCGCGTCATTTCGCACCGCGATCATGGCGTCGTCGTACCGCGCCGCGGCTTGGAAGACCGTTCACAAATATTTTACCCCTAAGAGGATCCTTACGACGTCGACATAAGGATCACCCTCGTAGTAGCAAGAAGGTAACTCTGGACTATAAAGCGCGAAGGCGGCAGCGGGCGTGAGCCGGGTACAGAGAGGCAATTACAAAGAGCGGGAAATTATACAGTAATAGGCGTGCCTGCTAATAAGGTGACGATCGGGACCGACGCGACGACGACTGTATAATTTGCTTCTATGGTATACCTATGTCGCAGTCATCTGGTTCAATCTGTGATTCGATTGAATGACTAGCGTATTCATTGAATGACACCGTTCTATTGAATGACTGAAGGACAACTAGTCGAGACGCTGACTGTAACGTTTAACGTCTTGACTAAACGTCATCATAGTGAAGTCGTTAAATGGAATGCTATGATTTTTTTTAAAGTATTTGTTGGTGGCGTACTAATAGGTTAATCTAGAAACTGACTTCAATAATTATGAGGTGACTCGACGGCTACTTCTGGGTGGTTTACAAAAAAAATAACCACGATGGCTAAGGCGGGAGCTTCGCTGCGCTACGTCCCGCCTTGCCATCTAACCTAACCAAATCCAATCGTATTGGACAGACGAAGTAATAAATACATTGCTATTAATTACCTAAGAATTATATACTGTTCTTATACATTTCCTGTTCCGTTAAAAATAAATACATTCAATTACCTGACTAATTTCATATCCGCTCTCTTCAAAGGGCTATGTTAAAAATCGCTAACTAGTTGAACGTTGAGTGACGATTGTTCAATCAACGTTCGGCCGAGTCATTCAATTGAATGGAGTCATTCAATGAATGCGCTAGTCATTCAATCGAACCGCAGATTGAACTAGATGACTGCGACACCTATACTCCGCCGCCGCTGACATATTTTTTTTTCTTCTTCTTCTAATCCTATATCAGTTATTTGTTTTCTTTTCTTTTTAATTTTATTTTGTCATGTTAAAGAGTGAAATTAGTACGCATATTATTTATTAATAATAATTATGACTAAATAAGAATTAGATTGTAACTACCTACTGATATTAGACCATAGCACAAACCAATAATGTTATCAAGTAATTCAAATTAGCCATGGAATTAATAGGATTATGTAATTTAAATACTAAGATGATTGACTAATGTATCATAATATATTATTAACATTTGCACGTCGAGAAAAGCGACAAAATATGTGAGACACTGTTAGATTAGCAACACCTTATTCTACCATATTTCATGCAAATAAAGATTACTATAATTACTATTACTATTACTCTGTGTCTACACAAGTAGACGTATAGTACCAACACTACCAACGTACCGACTGAATCTATCTATCTATCTACTGATCTATGCTAAAGCTAATGAATAGACAAAGATAATTAAGGTTGTAATTATGAGAGATATAAAAGAAATAAAACATCCAAACAAAATCGAAATTGGTGATACTTAAAAGATTAAAAACGAAGATACTTTAAAAGATAATCAAATGCCCTCTACTTCGGCAGTTTTAATCTAATAAAGACTTTGTAACTAAATTGTCCCTAAAGATAAAAGCAATCTGATAAAGTCCGCCCCTACTAATTACTGGCAAACTAGGCTACGTTACGGAAAAAAACAGTAGATCAGGCGCGAGGAATTGAATCAAGGAGTCGGAAATTCGTATTGGCTGATGAAGAAAGTAGAAACAAAGGCATCCCCGCACGGAGCGAGGTACGTGACGCGCCTCGTAATCTCGCCCGCACCGCTCCTGCAACAAATCCTAAATCTGTTCCGGCTAGCGGCTGGCCTCTATCAAGAACATATCAAGAATAGTTGTTTTAATTTGTAGAAGTAATCGGATGGTATTGTACTGTGCTTATTAAACGTGTACCATCGAGGGAATTGTTTCATATACAGTTGACAGACCCACCGCCCACGTCATTTGGTCGGCTTATGTCAATTCAATGTTAGCTGTGGCCTGTGATCGGTGATCGGTCGGATGTGTTTGACGTAACGCGACCAAATTACTAAAGGTCCGCCATCTGACTAGAAATCGACTTCTCTGATAAGTGATAATACATTCAATTTGAGTTGTGTCCGCACTTCCAGTTAAAAAATGTGAACTTTCACATTCAAAAACATTCGTATAACAAATTATGGAATTGAAATAATATAATATAGATAATCAGTAATCACTAATCAGTAATCATCTGATATGTGCAATCAAAAATTGTTAGGAATTAAATGAATAAAAAAAGGAATTAAATGAATAAAAATCTTTATTTGTATAAATTATTGCTTTTCGAATCAACAAAATATGTTAATTGTTAAACCATCTCAAAAATGAAATTGAACTTATAAGTTTCACTTTTTATCATCCAAAAAAGCCAATAAATTCTACTTGAGAATTGTAATTTGAAACAGTGAGAGCGATTGAAAATAACACTTTAAACTTAATGTTTATATCGATTTCAAGTAAACCACTCGTTCCGTGGCATATTAAGAAGTAACAAACGGGAAGCGTCTCGGGCGATTTTATTTTCCTTTTATTATTTTCTTTTGTCTTGCGCCGCGCCGTTTCCGCACTCGAGTCTCGAGCTTTACGATTACGATTTACGAGCGAGGCTTCAAATAGTAAAATGCAACATTAAAAATAAAATAAAATTCCGACCTCAAACCGGTGCTTCTGTTTACGTGTTATATCTTATTACTTTATCTTCATGATTATGGGTACAGTCAAATGAAATAGCAAGAAAATCAAGAAATTCAACACTGCGGTCTGTATGTTCATTGTTCTTCTGTCTTCAAACATAAAATCCACGTGGACTCATGGATTTTGTGTTTTAATGCGCCAATGAATTTCAATATGTTTCATTTCTGTTTGTAGTGTGTTACTTACTGTGTTAGTAAAAACATCAATTAGACGTAACACTCTTTTAACAACATGAAGAATGACATTACGAAAAATATTTTAAGCTCCTAGCTTATGTAACTCGTAGGTAGTATAATATTATGGCTAGAAATTAAAGATGCTCTGACAACGCTTTGACTACAACAATAATTAATGACCCACCTCATTTTTTGTTACATTTTGTTATCAATCATTAATTCTAATTTGGAGTTAGTGACTCGTGGAATTCAGATTTACTTTAATAGAAAATGAAAAGAATATTAATTTTATTTTCAAAATACAAACTATGTGCATTATCCGTATTCCGTACATAATATAGGACCAGAAAATATAGTAGAAAGAGATATTTTGTAGATAGGATATTGGGTAAATTAAAAAAGGTAGACATTTATAAAACATTTATTTTCAATAAATTACATCATATTTCAATTGTGGCACACCGAATAACGAATAAATATAATATTCTATTATATCTATTTGAGGTATTTTATTACTAGCCTAAACGTTAATCACAATTTCACATATATCACTACTAATAAACATATCACACCGAAAATAAATTCGTTATTTATTAAATTACAACAACAATTATTTACCCCATCCTGGAAATATTTCTGGACTCCAGTTGTATCAAGAAAACACGTTGACAATCAGATGAACAATAAAACAGTATAAACATCAATGATCATTATTGTGAAACAAAGAGATTAAAATATTATGCATAAATAATCTACTTAAATGCTCATGCTTTAAATCTATGTGCTATGGCAATCTGGAATAAATATACTATTTGATACGTGTAACTTCTGACAAAACAGTTTATTAATTATTATATAGCATTAAATAAGAAAAAACACAGCCAAACATTTGAGATCTAGAGTTGAGTGTTGAGCTGTAGACAGTTACTCAACACTGAAGATATTTCTCATTAAGTAGTTATATTCTGTAAAATATAATTTGTACTTTGTAAGTATACTTTTGTCACAAAACATCTACCTTTATAATTAGCTAGATCACATAAACTATTATATTGTATACAGTTGCGATTGTAAACATCTTTTCCACAGCGGAACTTTGCCAGACTAAATCAGATGTCTACTCGAAAATTGATTCTGATTAAAAGCGGTCTCAGCTTCGCAGAACGACGCGACGGGAGAAAATTTAAGTACAGATATAATTTTGTTGATTTAGCCCTGAAAGTCCGAAGCTCTACAGGCATTCAAAAGGATATTATTAAACTTTACTTATATATAAACGTTATAATATTATGAGCATACAGCTTTTACAACAATCCTACATAATATTCTTACTCATCGACTTCCGAGCCCATAGAATATTCATTTTTGCATTCCCTGTTTAAATCGCTGGGTGAATCGTTTCTCAAGTCCAATAGGGAGCGGGTCGCGAATGGGCTCTGCGACGTCATACTCGCCAGGATCCCGTTCGAGAGGGCCTGCACCGACAGCGCCTCCTGCGACGGGCCGGCATAACTGTACTGCTGATAAACGGCCTGTATCCGGGCCGCATTTACCAACGTCTGTATCTTTAATTGCGTATCCAGTGCCAAGCTCAGAGGCAATTTACGTAGCTGGCTCGCAATCAATTTGCCAAACATTTCGAATTCGTTTTCATTTCCGTTCTCCGAGTGCTGGCTCAGATCCTGCGGGGTTTCGGAAAGGTCGCTCCTCTCGTCAAAGTTGCTCTTTTTTTGTTTCGTGGGAACGGGATAGATAGTTGCGAGCGAGGTCGTCAGCGGGGTCGCAATACCGACAGGTGGATTTAGGAACGATGCGGACGTCGAGCTCGGCAAAAGTCCAAACGGAGATGAAGTTTGATTGATTCCGAAGGGTGTAGTCGGACGCGGCGAGGGGGTGTTGAGTACGTAGGGGGTGGACGAGCGTGTCGAGCTCCGCCGCTTTCGAGGGGTCTTTTTATCCGGCGACTTGCGTTCACTGAGGTCTTGAACGGCATCGCTGTCGTCGCTCATCGAAATCTCCAGCAGACTGTTGTCAATCTAAAAAAAAATAGTAAAGTTATCATGAGTTTAAAATCTCAGAGCGCATGTCTCAGCGATGTAAATGTAGGCACTTACAGAGCTCGGTGTGACGATCGCCCGTAGAAACCTGTCTGCGTGCTCAAACCACGTGACACTCGGCCGATACGCATGCGCGCCGGCCTTTCGAGCCGCGCGAATCTTCTTCAGCTCGACGCTGTACGACGATCGTATATTCTTTATCTTGTTTTTTAGCTCCTTAACAGTCACATCCACTAAATTCAACGTTTTAATTATCTCCACGTATCCTTGCTCACGGACTTTTTTGTTTTTGTAGTTTTCCGACACAGGATTCCACAGATACTCCCGTTTTTCGTATTCAATGATCATTTGGATAGTGAGGTCCTCGCTCCATTTTGGATTAGACAATATTGCGACCATTTCGACTTTAGCACATTTGTTTATTTTTCGAGTATTTTATTCAATTCGCGTGTTTACAAGACAAGATACTAGGAGCACAGAAGGGTGCGGGCGTGTCGCATGCGCGCAGCATACTAAAAGCACGTCGATGGGTCGGTTCCCCGCGCGGGGGGACTATTTCGGGAGTAGCCGATACGCAGCCGCGTGCTTTGAAGCGTGCTGTTTCCTCTCCTCAGGCCGGGGATGCTGGGATCGAGTGAAATGGAAGATTTGTGACCGGACAGCGGCGATCGACCGCTTTTAACAAACTCGTTCTTATGTTCTCGTTTATAAGAATCAATTTGATATAGGTCGCGTTGTAATTTCTCTTTGGGTGATAGTTTAAAGGAGCCGCCAATGACCCTCAAAATCAAAAATATTATTTTGAAAATTGATTTATATTTTTTACCTTTTCTTATTACCTACTATACTATACTTATTTATATCTAACCATGAAGTCGGTTTTATTTTTTTAAAATACATACTACCTATTTAAGGTTAAAATCAGCTGGTTAGTAATCTTTTTTTAGGGTTCCGTTACACAGTGTGATAAAAACCTCAATTTTGTTTCATCTCGTTTTTCTTTCAAAATACTATAGTTAATAGCTATACAAACATTAGAGTAGAACACCGAGATCGATATTATTTGTAGTTTTTTTGTTAAAGAGTGTCAAAGTTGGCCTTTTTCCGGGTCATAAATTTGCATAAAAATTGAATTAAAAAAAAACTAATCAAGTAACATTAATTTTGTGTATACCAATTGAATAAGCACCTAATAATATACTTTTTCTCCAAATTTGGTTAACCTACTGTGATCAAGTAAGGAGGTATTAATTTGTTTATTAATTTTAGTTTTTAATTTTTAATTTCCCCATTAGATCGAATTAGAAAAAGTTTTAAGCATGACACGTTAGTGTGAGTAATCCTTTATCAATGTTATTAAAAATCACATTCTAATAACGTCTGTGTCAGAAGTTATATCAAATTCAATTTATATCCGGATTTTTAGTGACCTAGGGTTGTCACTAAAAGTCTCTTGTTTGATTTATCCGGTTGATAATTTATTTTCCCCGACTACTTCAGAAGGTGATTAGATACTGTTTGAGCGTATAAATTAATTGATGTACGTTATATTTTTTTCACTTTTTAGATTATTTTTTTATTAGACCTGCCTAAACGTGATCTTGATAATTTGTATATAGGCTACTTTCGTACACTATGTTTAGAATAATTAGGATTGTTAGCGTTAATATTATGACGTCACAATTGGGTATTTGAACAAAAACTCTCTATAGGGCTGCTGTAAGAGATTTCTTTTAGAAATAAGCAGTCCTTTGTGTCGTCTTTCCGTGTTAATTGTATCTTTTTGTATTTTTCTTGTGTACAATAAAGAGTAAATAAAAATAAAAAAAACATTTTTGTGATAAATGGAAATCCATTTTTCTTTTATTTTTTTTTCGCAATAATTCAAAAGTTATTTCTAAATTAAAATACCGAAGACAGGCCGACAGCTCCCGCACTAACCCAAACGCGTGTGACGTCATAATGTTAATTTTCACCACAGAACACTAAAAACAGTAGAACTAACATACATTTACATTCGATTTGAAATTAATATCTATACTTTTTGTAACAAAAGTATCAATAACCGTAATATTATTGTCTATTTAAAGATAAATTGTTATAATATTATATTTTCTGTCAAAATATCATGAATTAATTAATAATAAGTTCAACTCACATAAATTATTGAAATATGTACTTCTCATAAAAAATTAAAATGTACAATGTTGAATAACAAAACAAGACCATAATTGTTACCATAAATCATCATT
This sequence comes from Plebejus argus, assembly GCA_905404155.3. NCBI lineage: Eukaryota > Metazoa > Arthropoda > Insecta > Lepidoptera > Lycaenidae > Plebejus > Plebejus argus. Next base: position 6,352,712 of record FR989927.1, on the reverse strand, counting down.
TTATTTACGACTATTATTGAAATAATAGTAATTTATATTCATCAATATAAATAACTTTTATTATTTTACCAAAACGCACACGCGCATGAAAAAAGGTTTACATCCGGATATAAAAAGTGGCAACCCTGAACAAAAATTTTAATTACTCTGTAACTTTTGATTTAGACGTCATTAGAATATGATTTTTATTAATATTGATAAAGGATTACTCACTCTATCGTGTCATGCTTAAAACTTTTTCTAATTCGATCTAATGGGGAAATTAAAAATGAAAAACTAAAATTAATAAACAAATTAATATCTCCCTACTTGATCACAGTAGGTTAACCAATTTTGGAGAAAAAGTATATTATTAAGTGCTTATTCAATCGGTATAAACAAAATTAATGTTACTTGATTAGTTTTTTTTTAATTCAATTTTTATGCAAATTTATGACCCGGATAAAGGCCAACTTTGACACTCTTTAACAAAAAAACTACAAATAATATCGATCTCGGAGTTCTACTCTAATGTTTGTATAGCTATTAACTATAGTATTTTGAAAGAAAAACGAGATGAAACAAATTTGAGGTTTTTATCACACTGTGCGTTATCCGTTAAGTCAACAAGTCCTTGAACCCTAAAATGGTTAATATAATATTTTACATCAAAGCGCACGGAGTGCGCGGCCAAGTTCCAGCAGGCCGCGCGCATGCCGTGCACTATTTACACGAACGGTTTCGACGCACTTTTGACCCCATTGTATCTCAGTGCCTATTGCGAGAGCAAAGATAAAATTTTACCTACCTAATTATATACTAGTACTTACGCAATATACCAAATTTCATAGATATAGATTTGTTAGATCCTGAAATATTTCCTTGTAAAAATAGCTAATTTTGGCACTGACTCACTGACCGATAATCAAAATTCACTGGCCACTTCCAGTTGTCGTAGCGTTATGAAATTTGGCACACAGGTTGTTTGTTATATGTAGATTAACAAAAAATTAAGAAATTTGAGAAATTGGTCAAGCGTGAGTCGGCTCATCTATGAATTTGAGATAAAAATCGGTAATCAAAACCTCTAGGCCACTTCCAGTTGTCGTAGCGTTATGAAATTTGGCACACAGGTTGTTTGTTATATGTAGATTAACAAAAAATTAAGAAATTTGAGAAATTGGTCAAGCGTGAGTCGGCTTCAAAACCTCTAGGCCACTTCCAGTTGTCGTAGCGTTATGAAATTTGGCACACAGGTTGTTTGTTATAAGTAGATTAACAAAAAATTAAGAAATTCGAGAAATTGGTCAAGCGTGAGTCGGCTCATCTATGAATTTGAGATAAAAATCGGTAATCAAAACCTCTAGGCCACTTCCAGTTGTCGTAGCGTTATGAAATTTGGCACACAGGTTGTTTGTTATATGTAGATTAACAAAAAATTAAGAAATTTGAGAAATTGGTCAAGCGTGAGTCGGCTCATCTATGAATTTGAGATAAAAATCGGTAATCAAAACCTCTAGGCCACTTCCAGTTGTCGTAGCGTTATGAAATTTGGCACACAGGTTGTTTGTTATATGTAGATTAACAAAAAATTAAGAAATTTGAGAAATTGGTCAAGCGTGAGTCGGCTCATCTATGAATTTGAGATAAAAATTAATATGTACAAGTAAATACACTGAAATAAGATGAGGAGGAAAGAAACAAATTGGTATGATTCCTTAAAAAAAGTATTGAAATCTCACCAAAAACATACCTGTTAAAACGGGGCCAAGTTCCTATTCACTAATTGTTCGCCTTAAAAAAGAGTTGAAATCCAATTCAATGCCAAGTTTAGATGCACTTCCAAATCGATCATAATCATCTTCATCAACAGCCTGATCCTAAATACTTCTAAATTTGAACTTGGCAGGTTTTCATGCTAGTAGCACTTGATAATTATTGTATAATTTTTAAATTTAAATATAAGATATCTATGTGATTAAATTAACCTGCCAAGTTCAAATTTAGAAGTATTTAGGATCAGGCTGTTGATGAAGATGATTATGATCGATTTGGAAGTGCATCTAAACTTGGCATTGAATTGGATTTCAACTCTTTTTTAAGGCGAACAATTAGTGAATAGGAACTTGGCCCCGTTTTAACAGGTATGTTTTTGGTGAGATATTATATTATAATCAACAGTAGTCAGTAGCATTGTCCTACAAATACAACAATCCACATATTTTTATTTCGCACTTTTTAGTACTTACCTAGTCGGGTTTTGGTTTTGTAAACTTTATTTTTTATCCTTTCTTAGATCGGCTCTGTTACAGGTTACTACTACTTTCAATATTTTCACAGAGGAAATTGTTGTTCGTCTTCTGTAAATTAAGCTGTTCTCGGAAAATTTGCTTGATAGTAATCAAACGAAAAAAATGTTCTAGGGAACCCGGACTATTATATTATAAGCTTTTACCGCGATATACTTATTAACTAGACGTAGGGTTGCCATCCATCCGGATTTCCCCGGATTTGTCCTAGTTTGGAGGGCGTCCGGGGAGCGGTCGGGTTTTTGAAAAGTGTCAGGGTAAAATCCGGACACTTTTGTGAAGAGAACTATTTAGATTTTAGAGTATTTAGTCATGCAGCAATAAACGAAAGATAAAAACTCGCTAAGCATACACGGTTTCTTGCACGAACTTGAGACAATCAGATTTAAAAAAAAAATAAAAAATTGGCAAGACGTAATCGTAAAACAGTGTCCGGGGAAATAACCATATTTTGGCCAAATGTCCGGGAATTTTGTCGTGCCTGACCGGCGATGGCAATTTAGGAATTAGGTGATGGCAACCCTAACTAGACGTAACGTAACACTCGAGAGTTTCATAAACCCATACACCACGTCTAGACTTATTTTCCAATATTTTAATTTCGTCGACGACGTGAGGCAGCCTACGTGTCGCTCATATATTGCGGTTTGCGCTGCCACTTGAGTCGCGTTCGCAAATAACGCAGGTGACGCCAAATCTCAACCTCGCAGTCGGCAGGTAATGAAACGAAATCTCTTTGTTTATTACACTGCGTAATTTGGAATTCTCGCTTGCCTATTAAATTATATTTACGTGTATGATGAAAATAAGATTCGAAAATCGTTTCGCGAAATGGGATCTGGTTGTGGTAACCTTGGTCATTTTAATTCAGCATCAAAGTTGCTAAATAGTAAATACTAAACTATAACTCCATATCCATCTATGTATGTCTGTGGACTGTGACTGTATTCTTTGGTCACGGATATAATATTGAATGTTTGGGTTTACTTATTGTTTTTTTTTTTTATTTAATTGCTGGGCCTAATGATTAAAGTGGTAACTCTACATTTCTGATGTTGGACGTTGGTCCTCTTCATTTGCGTTTCATACGAATATTTTGTTAAAGTAGACTTCTATTATTATTCTACGTGTAGTTGTTCACGTGACAATAATTATAACTGAAGAGTCAAGTGTGAGTGGGACAGGAAACGGAAATTAAGCTGTTGTTATAATGCGCTCTGGTGCCTGCCCAAATGTTAATGGAACACCGTTCATCCAGTATAGCTATCTGTTCATTTTACATTTTGTGAAATTATGTTTATTTTAAATAGTTTGTGGAGCATCCGTTAAAAAGTAAAAATATTTTAGTTTAGTTTCTGGTGACTGGCACTGTAATTTTTTATTACAATATGATATGTATTTGAAAAATGTATGTCCCTTGTTGGGAGCAATCTGGAACAGTATTTCACAATGTGCAGATAAACAGTTCATTGGAACATCTAGACTCCTAGATTCTATAATCTAGAGTATTTCATAATGTCGGTTGAAGGAGCATGTTTCTAGTCTCTACAATAATTTAGCGACATTAGGTCTGGTACGTGTGAGTTGGCACAAATCCTAGAACTATGTCTGGACTCTGGTATGAGTGGTATGCACGTAATCATGCTTCCCTATTACTCAACTTGTAGAGTAGAGTCGGTAGAGTAGGGTCGGCGGAGCAGTGCTTTAAAAAAATCCTGACGAATTTTAGATCTAACAGAAGTTTTCCGAATACACGAGCTAATAAGCTTCGTACTTAAATTATTTTATTTTATTTTATTAAATTCGGAAAAATTACTTCTAAACACAAGAACAAGTATAAATGACACACACAGGAAGGCCAATTAAAAGTTTTCACAGATGAACAGAAGAAAAAAGACTTAGGCCGGTATAAATAGTCAGTACTTAAGATGCGACCCGCTCTCAAGACTCGGTTTGGCTCTGTGATTGGTCCAAATTTTGACAGCCAACCAATCACAGAGCCTGAACCGTGTCTTGAGACCGAGATGCATCTTGAGTACTGACTATTTATACCGGCCTTAGACACTTTGGAGTCAGCGGTTAACACATAAAATAGTTATTGGTTATAGACTATAGTAAAAACAGTACATTGCAATACAAATAATGTATGATACAAAATATTATTAGGATGGAAAAAAAAATTAACAATAGAGTTCTTCATTTTAAAAACTCTGGTATTGAATAGATCTAAGTCCTCGTCGTATGCAATTTTATTAAAATTTTTACAAGCTCTTATATAATAAAACTGTTTTGTCTGTATGTGCTGTTGACAAATGGGATATTAAGCAGCTTAGGCCTATGCATTTGAACTGGACATGTTACTAACCCAAGCTCACCAAGTCAACCGTGCTGTTAGCTATCTTAAATCTTATTATTATTATTATTATTATTAAGATAATAATATTCCGTCGTTCGTGTAGAGGTAAAATATGAAATTTTTTGCAACGAGCATTATAGTTAGATATTATGTAATTACGAGATTTGAATTGTAAAAAGTGAAGGAAGCGCCTTTGGATGGATTTTTTTCTATCGCTATAATAATTATAATGTGGATTCCATACTTGGGAAGCATATTCCAAATGGCTGCGGACAAAAGCACAGAAAAGGATTTTGAATGTCTTTAAGTTGTTAAATTCATTGGAAAATCGTAGTAAGTATAAAACCTAGCGCTTTGTTGGCCTTGATAATAATTCTGTTAATGTGGGCGTCAAATAGTAGTTTTGAGTCGAAGATGACTCCTAAATCTCTAATTTTATCAGTTCTGATAATTTCTATATTGTGCAGTTTGTAATGAAATATAAGAGGGTTGGGCTTACGGGTAAATGTACAGACATAACACTTAGAGATATTAAGTTGGAGTTTGTTAATTGTACAGTAATTTTGAAGATTGATAAGATGGGGAATAATATTTTCATGTTATCTGCGTATAGTAATAATTTAGCATAGGAAAAAACAGAATGTATGTCATTAATAAAGAAGACGAACAGCTGTAATGGGCCAAGAAGGGAACCTTATGTATATTTATATATTATATTATATAAATATACTCCGCTATAATAATAATACTCCCCACACCGGTTTCGATGACGGTGGCCGGTTACGCAGGAGTAGTTTTATAGTGCCCATTCACGCGTTGGAAACATGTCATGTATTACTTATTTCCAAGTTTGGTTAAGACAATGCAGGCTGATCACCTGATTGTCTGACAAGTAAGATGATCCATGAGTCGGATGGGCATGCAAAAAGTCGGTCCTGCGCCTGATATCACGCCGGTCGTGTCGGTCTGCCTTCGCAATGGGTTATACTTATGAGAGTAAAGCACTGATCTCTATTATACAAGCACGCTAGATAGCTGGTTCCCTTTGAAATGACAGTTATTTCTTGTGCCTATTTGAAGCGGAATCAGCGCCCCCATTATTCGGGTAGAGAACTAAATCTGACGTAAAAATGACGTTTGAAAGCCGCCATATCGGCGCTGATAGCAGTAGTGAGAGTACTTGGAACTAATACTAGTGATGACAACAGCTGTTGTTATTGGTTGTGGTTACGTCTAATTTAGTTCTCTACCCGAATAATGGGGGCGCTGATTCCGCTTCAAATAGGCACAAAAAGCAGGTGTGTATCAGTTATCCAGCGTACTTGTATATAATAGAGATCAGTGGAGTAAAGGAACAGAGAGTGCTTTTGTGTACTGCGCACACACTTGGACTCTATAAAATTACTCCTGCGTACCTGGCCTGGTTTCAATGAAACTGACCACTGTGATCACCGAAAGTCCGAAACCGGTGTGGGGAGTATACTCCGCTATGCATTACAATCCAGTCTCAATATACAATATTATACAGTGTTGACGGGTATATTAATTTATGTTGGTGGATATTTCATTAAGACAATACGGGCATCAGTCAATTGTGTGGAGACAAAAGGCTGGCAACAATGCCTCTATCTGCCTCGTCTACGTTACTACATCAAAGGCTTCAATATTACGAGGAACATTTTTGCTTACAACCACCCAGGAGCCCAAAAGCATGCAGATTTTGTGACATAATTCGAAGAGCTTTGGATTTTGTGATTTCTTCATGTTTCAGTTTTTGCTGTATAGATTTTTCAATACGAGCTGCATTGCTCTAATTCTTGTAGTCTTAACACACTAACAATTATTATAGAATATAAATTATAGATGTTTAAATAATTTTTATAGTTCCTTTTACTCCAATTTCCACGACAAGAAACACCTTTTGTAAGGTATTTACTTGTTTCTATTTTAAATAGATTTCGACTCTACAAAACAAAACCACGGAACAACAAGCCTATTTAAAATCTACCAAGACAGATATTATCATCACTAAATCAAGAGTCTAAAGTCGCAATAATGATTGATCACAAAAAGCCTGATGATGGAATGGCTTGTTTATAGCGGACGACGTCCAAAAATGGTTTTGATAAAGGCGATACAGCGTCATCGTAGAGAACTGTCGAATATAAGATGTCGGGCCGGGGCGCGGTGTAATGAGGGTGACAAATGGAGGGCGCCTCTTGCCCTTTGGAGGGCGATCGTCCCGCTCCGCTCGGCTCTCGTGTCGGAACTGCGGCGCGCTAGTATTGATACTAGGTTTAAGTAAAAAATATTTTTTAGTTTAAATTGTGAGATACTATTTAACAATCATATTATTATAAAAAATCTTAGTTTACGATTTAAAAATATAGGACTCGCAACTTCTTCCCATTTATTTCATTGTGGCCTCAACTCACCTCAAGAGTCAAGACCCAAGATAGATTAAACATTCTCGCGGGCTGAATCTTATAAAACCGCAAAACTGATCTACTTATCATAAAAAAGACTCATATTTATACGAATTTCGAATTATAAACGGCTCTGTGTCACCACCTTGTTGAGCTTTCTCGTTAAACCATGGGTACGGGACGAGAAAATCCAACTACAAAGTACACAACCATTGTTGTGTAGCAAGTAGCAACACAGAATAATTAGTACCTTACGGTAGTAGCAACTACTAAAGCAAGCAAGGTGTGAAATGTGAAAGACCTTTTCAAAAACAGCTAAAATTGCTTAACGCAAAATATTTTCTTAAAATCTGAATTTTGTATTTAAAATTCGATTCCATGATTGATGATACCTACTTCTTCGTTTTCGATTTTCGCAAGTTTCATTTTAGACTAGACTCCACTAAGCAAGGGCAAACAGAACTTTTCTGTCACTTCTGCGCAACCAACCGTGTCACTGGGTCGCAGTTTGTGAGTTGTGACTTGTGACCCACCAGCTCTTTATAAGCGTATGGATGACGCATCCTCTCTTCAAGAATACTTACAAGGTGCTCTGATAAGAGACCGACAAGGCTGGCCGGGTCATATTTTAAGCTGTTTAAAGTTTATTCTCTAAAAGGTACTTATTTATTTCACAGTTTTTAGTTTTTACGAATAAACTGAACTTCTAAAAGGGATTTTTCTTGCTTTCTATTTTTTTTTATGAAATAAGGGGGCAAACGAACAAACGGGTCACCTGATGGAAAGCAACTTCCGTCGCACATGGACACTCGCTGCATCAGTAGAGCTGCAGGTGCCTTGCCGGCCTTTTAAGAGGGAATAGGGTAATAGGGGAGGGTAGGGATGGGAAGGGAATAGGGTATATAGGGATTGGGCCTCCGGTAAACTCACTCACTCGGCGAAACACAGCGCAAGCGCCGTTTCACGCCGGTTTTCTGTGAGGACGTGGTACTTCTCCGGTCGAGCCGGCCCATTCGTGCCGAAGCATGGCTCTCCCACGTCAAAAATGTATTTATTTTCTAATTTTGTCACGTTTCAATAGCTAACGAGCGCAGGCACCAGGCGTTCATAACATCACAAGCACGCGCCATTAGGTTGCCGCCGGAACAGGCCCTATTTCCGCAAGGAAGCGTAGGAAGCCACGCCACGTCCGCCCCGTTTGAAGCCTCGCCCGTCGCACTCGCACTATGCTTCCCTAGTCATCGATTATTTTATAACCTGCTGAAACCCCAGTTTTCCCAGGAAGGAAAATCGAAAACCACTAGCTTGCCAGTACTAAAATGGTACTGTTCCCACTTCCCAATTACAGTTAATGTAATCTGCAGAGCATTTATTATATTGGCATCAAATTAAATAGTACATTTTTAAAGAAAATGTTTACTTTTCTTGACTTCCGAAGACAAAAAACGCAGAGTTTAAAAATGTTAGCATCCTAAAATATACGGTTAATGCTCATATTCTTATTGCCAGCGTTATTGAAAGGAGCTCGCAGTTATCGGGGCATACCACGAACATAAATGATAAAATCACTCAAGAAGTCCGCCAGGAATATCGGATTCCGCCCGAGGGATCCTTGAAAAGAAAAACTTGTTCCGAGTTAACACTTTGAGCCATGCCTCTATCTAGGTACTGCATGTAACCTTTTTTAAAGTTCTGGAGGCATTTAAAAAGCTTAGACAGAGAATTACATACCAGTTAGAAGTTAAGAATAAGAATAAGAAAAGTTTATTTTGCACATCACACAACACAATAATATTTACAACGTACGAAAAAAACGAGGGTACATAACAATTAAAATAATGCATTATATTATTGTGTGATGCCAAAAATTGACCCCAGTTCAGCATTAGCAGCCAGTTGCTGCACTGATTTTCTGCTGAAGTTAGAACTATAGTTACTATTAGTACTTAGAAGTTTTAGAAATTGCTAGACCTTGACGACAACCGTAAAGATTGATGTAACGATTCGCCTAAAATCTCTAAATCTTAGACTTAATGATAAAAAGAACTTTAACAATGCTATAGAGTATAGACTATTCACTATAGAGTTATAGACTATAGACATAGTCCATAGAGTACAGACTAAATAACAAATGCACATTAAAACCGATACAGAGCCACATAAACATCAATAGAGGGGTAACAAATAACAATGCAAAAAGACCTAATTCGAATTTGGAGCACAAACGTTCAGGAATGCTCCCGGATACATTATTCAAAATTAAAAGTGGATTAGACCGGGAACATGACACGGTCGGACTTTAAAATGGCTGCCTAAAATGAGTCACGTGCACAAAACCATCTATCTTTACGAAGATTTTTAAACATAAGTATACATATCACCATAATACAATGCATACGATATATTTTTTAATATAGGGTACAAATTGGGGAGACAAAGTCTCTGGGGGGCATATACAAGTGAGGGACAAAATATATTAGTAGATATGTAGTACACACTACACATACACAAGGTTGTCTCAAACTCTCAACTGTCCGTGTCCAGTGCAGTGGCTTATAATAGCGGACGGGATTTGGTCTATTTGCGTTGACGTCTACCTACAACCTTGTGTATATTTGGTAAGAGACCGGAGTTTGCGCTGTACATGTCAATGACCTTGCACTGCTCATACACTTATGACGCTCTAGTATCTGGAGGAAATTTTAAGATGGAGCGAAAAGAGCAAGCAATAAATAAAATTGTGTCGCTTTTGCTCTCTGTAGAGGTTCCAGCTTGTTGAGTCTGTGTTCAGTTTGTTTCTTTATTTTCTTCAAAATGTTTTGTTTTTATGGTCCCTAAATTGTGCTATCTTGTTTTGAAAAAAAATCGGGATCGTTTGCAGAAATATTTTCAGCTGGTTTAACGAACTGCCTTATTGGATATCTATAAAGGCCACCCAAACTCACTCAAATTAACACTCCATCATAAAAAAGCAGTAAAGTATGTTATATGCGATCATTACAGCGAGCAGACGCACGGCAGCCGTCAAATTGATAAGTTGATAACCGACCCTCGGGACCGGGATCTAGCCTCCGCAATCCACCCAGGCCGGTAGAGTTGGGAAGTTACAGTTATATCGGTAAAACTGTCGATGAGATTAAGCATCAAATTAAGTGAGTTACAGCTATAGCTGTAGAACTTGAAGCTGGTAGATAATGATTTAATGAATAACATTAGACGGATACCTAAATCATTGCATCTTGTGAAAAACAATGGTGAATGTCACCATCAAAAGAGTTCAATGAAGTCAATGAGTCACATATTATTATTAATTATTTTATATTCATACGTAGTTGTTATTACATAATTATTATTCAGTCTTATTTACATAATTTTCTTGTATGTACCTCTAGAATCAATGTTTCTTAAGTCGTTGGTAATTAATAGGATCGTAAAACCTCTGACAAACTAAGTATGTTTCCAACCTTTCACAGGTACCATAACGTTAATAATTATTATAATATGAGCTAACAGAAATATTCAGTTTTAACAAAAAAAAGTTATGGAGTTTAAAAACGTTCCCATCCCTAGCGACCTGATCCCGCAATCTCGGCCCCGGAGCTTATCCGTGAAAGAAAGCTGGTTTTTAGTGCGACCGCCCGTTTATTATTTTATGTAAATCGTAGAACGGCGACGAATGAAAGGATAACATTTCTACGTCAACGTTTTTTTGTTTTCCTGGACGTAACGTAGGGTGAGAAACTGAGAACCTTGTTTTATGAAATTATAAAGGGTTCAGAACCCTAGGGCAAAGGGGATCTATTAATTATTTTAAGGTCAGATATCCTTGATAGCATAATTGTTTCCATGCTCAGCATGACCATGTTTAAAATACATACATAGGTCTACCGAGATCTAGAAGCTAACACAAAACAAACGTGTCAAAAGAGATCTTACAGATTTTATTACTTCCAGATTATCGATTTATAAACTATTTGCTACAAAAACGCAAAGTAAATTGCGTTTTAAATGAAATCTTGGTGTTAATAATTTTTAATTTCAAGCTTAATTTTGCTAAGTAAGCTGGCGGCACAAAAATACCCCGGGTAATAGTGGAATCATCTTAGGTGGGCGGAGGGGACGTTAATTGGGGTGCGAATTCGCTCCAGGCCTCGCCCAGGAGATCACGTTTTGCCTCACAAGTCACAACGCCGCGCCCGCTTCATGGAAGATTAGAAATCCCGGTTTATATTGAAATACTATCATGAGTTTATCGCAAAATTTGAGCCTTCAGTTCTAGGAAGTAGGAACTTTAAAATATTTTAATGTTCAGCAAATACTGCTTATGAAGTTTGCTGTTTGAACCCCAATAAATCGTATTAAGAATAATTATTATAGAATGGTAACAAAAAGCAACAGAATGGTTTAAAAAATTTCAAGGTTTACCCTTCTAACACTTTGGGCGCATAAATCATTCGATATTCAAAAATGTGAAAATTTTGTTTTCTTTTCGATGATGTATTTTGGGCGCGGGCAGCGCGCAGCGGCAGCCGGCACGTTCGCCATCGTCGCACTTTTACGATGTAGCCGATAACGTTTACGAGGCACGTTGAGTGGCGTCGCCGCGATTCAGCTGATTGCACACGAGGGTAGCAACCCTAGTGTTTTCTGATTATCACACTCGATATAAGATATTTCATCATTAATCGTTTTATCGGTCGGTTTTACGCTAACTTCTGAGACAACAATCAATAATCATCGACTTAGAAATTCTCATTTTTGTTACGATAAGTCATTTAAAGATGTGAGTTTTTAAAAATTAAAAATAAAATAGTATTATTAATCAGTCGGTAGAGCATTAGACTCTTTCCTTTATTTAAGTATTTAACCCTCTACTACCTGACCCTAATTTCTCATACATAACTACCTACCCGGAGTCTCTCAGACTCCCGTATTTTGAAATCTTATTATACAAAAAGTATGCTACATGAAAATAAACTAAAATAAACTTGTTATAGCTTAAATACTTCTTTATTTATTAAAAGTAATAAAAACACAATAAACTTATGTGTTGTACTTTAAAACTACACATTTTTTCAAAATGAACAAATTTTTTTCAAAATTCTAACTCTTTTGCTAAACGAGATCTTAAAAAAAATGTAACAAAAAATAGGAACTTCCTTTATCAATTATTTAAAGATTTGTGACTAATCAACAAAATGTGACATACATATTTGGCAAAAAAGACTTTTTAAAATAAAATTGCAAGGCTCGAACTTTACAATTTTTGACGTATATTGAGCACGTCGTGTAGGAGCACTTCAGGCAGGTAGGCTTCTTACATATGAAGCATAAGTATTGTGTCTTATGTTTCTTCTTCGAGTCACGTGTAAACCAGTACTTGCGTAGTGCCAACTTTTCAGGTCCTACATAACTACATCCTGCAGCACCTAAAAATGCCTCTTGGTCAAGTTTCAGTACTCGACGAATGGAAAATCATCGATGTCTGGCTCGTTTTCGCTGCATTTTTCATCAACATATTCCTTTTCATTCGAAGAAATGTCTTCCTCCTACCAACGCTCAATATTTTTATTATTTAACGTCATTTTCAACTAAACCAACAAAAAAAAAGGTTCTTGAAAAAGTCGCGTAACTACCTACCTGGAGTCTCTCAGACTCCACGTCATAGTTTTTGACTCGCCAAAATGCACCAAATGCGCGTGCGACCTCGACGACCACAGGCGCGGTACGGCGGGTAGAGAGGCGAAGGTACACGGACGCAAAACCATCAACGAACCTTGCTTGTAAAGATATGAACAAAAATAGAACTGCTGGAGTCTGAGAGACTCCGGTCAGGTAGTTAAGGGTATTATTACGTTAATTTATCACTAGCTACCCGTCCTACAGTTTTATTCTTGACAAACAAGCAATAAACAAACATGTAGGTTACGTTAATTGGCAATTAAGTTTACTATTAAACTTTTGTTGATTCCCGTAGGTTGAAATTCTATAAGCATTACATAATACAACTAAATACATTCGAAGTGAAGTTTATAAATACATCGACACGATACATATAGGCGTGATAAATCACATCACTATTTGGATCGTGTATCCGTGACACGTCGTCGACGACACAGCGGCGTATTTCATGCGCCCCACCGAGCAGCTATGCCCCGTGCCCCGCGTGCCCCAGCGCGCCCCGCTTTGCCCCGCCGCGCCTCTCGAAACGCGCCGCGGTAATGAGCGAGCTTTGACGAAATGAAAAATAACGAGACGTGTACCGGACTCGCTTCACGAGCCAGCTACTTCGTCTGCTTATTGTTGCGTGCGGTGGAGGTGTTAGCATTAGGCGGTATGTCGCATTTCACGTGCGCAGCAATTAAATCTAGAAACTAATCTTCGAGAAATTACTCGCGGAGATAAAATAGGAATGTATTTAATCTCCCCGCAAGTGACCATTACGGGATAGATTTCCGGACACCAGACACGGCTATTTGACCGGATAGTCTAGAACGCGTCGTCTGGCGTGGAGTTTCCGTTAGATCGCCTTTTGAGAGAGGGGTGAGAAAGTGCACCTGTAGCACAGTATAAAACTTTTGTATGGTTGACCATAGTAACCGCAACTATAATATTTTCAAGGCTGTGGCCTGTGGGCTGTGACGTTCGACGTTGCCTAAGAAAAGTCTAATATTCATTTAAGGTAGAACTTAATTATTGTCTTTAATAGGGCTCTATTTAATTAACTTTTTTCTATTACTATTAATAGTGACTTTATTAACTGTGAGGACTGAGGTGATAACTGATAACTAGTTATTCTTGAAATCGCTTACGTTTCCTACGTCATAAAATGACGAACAAGCATCTCAGACGTTAAATGTCTAATAGCTCCAGCTCTAGCATCTAATAGCCAGCCATTTCTGAAACAGATGTCGGTAGAAACTTAAGCACTTTCTTACCTAACGCCTGGCACGTCGCAAGGCACCTGGCATAATTTCTAATTACTGACACTTTCCTCGACGGATTACATGCTTAGCAGTTACCTCTTTGATGCTTAGTCGTTCTGTTGGGCGCATTGTGTTTCATCCTGATTGATTGCAAGTGAGCCAGTTCAGACAGACATATCACTGCCAGACCATGCAGATATTAGATAGGTGTTTCGATAGATTTCAGACTATCGATGTACCTATAAATTAATCTTTCGCTGCCGGGTTTTTACAACATGTAATGGTTATTTTTTCCTTGTAAAAGCTAAATTCATATACAATATAACAGAAATTATAAATTGAAGCATGATTACGGTTAACGGATACTACAGGTTGTTTTATATGTAGACGACTTAGTTGAGGAACACGACGGTGAAACTATCACTGTTGTTCATATACATCTAATTCATCAAAACGATCATAGTGCAATATATTATGTCATAGAGCAGTATAAATTATAATCCACACAGCTCCAGTTTATTTCTGAACGGAGGAATCGAATAGGTAACTTACAAAAACTTGTAGCGAGAGTAGAGACGAGCGAAAATGTATATAAATTAGTGAAATAAAGTTGTTCCGATAGCGGGATTCGCGGTTCGTGATGAACTTAACGACGAATAAAGTTTGCGACAGACACGAAATACACCGAGTCTCGCCACCGACGAACGTTTCCAATCTGCTGTCTAGTTACTTAATGTAGTAAGTGTCACCACATTTTAGCGCTTTCAAGGATTTTCCTAATTTATGTGGAGAAATAAAACAATAATGAATGAAAGAAGATTCTATTATTATTTATCACTTCTCACTCTCTCTGTAACATTCGCGTCTGTATTGTAAATTAAATAGATTCTTGTTGCCTATCTGAAATATTGAGCTACACGCTCCTTATGTAACATAAGCGAGTAATATATCAAACTCTCAACGTAATATTATATTATAGTAAAATATAATATTCCCCACGAGCGTGGCAGCCCTATAGCTATAGCGGTGTGTGCACAACTCGCGGCGCGGCGGGCTGGCGGGCGGTAGCGCGTCGGATGTATAAAGTGGCGCGCCGGTGGCCGCATGACATAGCTATAACTCCGCGGTACCATGACAAACAGCCGCCAAGAAGGTGTTGAGTAGTTAATGTGACTTTTTTTATTTGTCTTATTTCTGTGTTGAGAATAGGTGTTCATTTAAGATTAGTAAGTATTTTGGGTACTACTTTCAAAATGGACTTGTAAGTTGTAACTTGTATTGTAAAGCGCAATACACCCTGAGCCCGCCGGGCCGCCGACAAAGCCCGGCGACACAACCCGGCGGGCGGCGTTCTGTTTGAAATGATCATCTTTGCCGCCCGCCGGGCTGTGTCGTCGGGCTTTGCCGGCGGCCCGGCGGGCTCAGTGTGTATTGCGCTTTACACTGACACATTTCAATTGATTTGATAGTTGCAAACATTGCAATTTATGTGGAAGCTAAGCTAAGCTATTTAGACTTTTATATAACTAACAATAAAACTTAGAATGTCAGAACTCAGAAAGCAGCATCGAATTACGCTTATAGATATTTTTATTTTTTATCTCTTCTCTTATGAACTTTATGATAGTTACTGATGATGAAAAAAAAGTAAAAACTCGTTACAAATAAACTATAAGTAGGTATAATATTATTATAACCTTGTAGACCATCAGAATAGCGACATCTATTGAAAGAGCACAATATGATGTATTTTAGCAAAAGATGCAAAAGAAATATAAAATTAAAATAAATAAGTACATAATTTTAGTGAAAATATTTCGACTCTACGAAAGTTTTGTTCCACGCCCGACACCGGAGGGCGCCGTCGCTAAAGCGCGATACTACGGGCTCGCCTCGGGCGGCGCGAACCAATTACCCGCCGCCGCCGCGCGGGCATTTACCCCCCTGCCCTTCCACCCACTTCCCCTACGCCCGTCCCCACGTTACTTATCTCTCGAGCTCGCTGCGAGCCCGGTACTCTACCGCCCGATGAACGCCCGCAATGCGAATGCGTCGGCTTTTTGTTGTTTGCGCGTGTATCAGTCGTGTTCAAAGGGTCTTGAAAACACTCTGCTGTTTCTGAGCTTGCGATTTTTGCAGAATTCAAAGATTAATATTCAAGAGAAAGATATTTAGATACAGAAGCACAAATCACGTAAAAAGTAAAAAGGTAACATCACGTCATCGACAATTATGCCGATAAAATACGCAGAATGTTCAAAGTGGCAAAAAATCGCGGAATATACAAACAATCATAATTGTCCCGATGAATTCAGTCTATTGTATAAATCAGATGGTCCCTCAGGATATTCAATTAATATTCTTTATGGGCCGGACGGCAGACCGCATTCGGATTTGGGTGCATACTGCATTGTACACATCAGTCCCCTGTATGTCTAGGGATTGTCCTACATAATTAAAAAAATTGTGTCCCCTATCCATTACTGCATTAGGCTCAGCATGAACTTTTTTAAAATATATTAAAAATTTTAACTTTGATTACAATTTACAATTTTATCAAAAACTAGCTGTCCCGGCAAACGTTGTTTTGCCATTTAAAGTTATCAAGTGTTAAATGATCCTCAATATTGTCGGTGCATTGAACTGTACTTGAGCGGCTGATATAATATAATCACAATTCACAGTATTATCATTCATCATCATAATGTCATCACGGAAGTTGACCCTCAAAGACTTGGTTTCCATGTACTTGTCAGATAGTTATGTTTCCATATAAATTTTAGAGGAGTTCCCTTGATTTCTTATGGATCCCTTCATCAGGTCACCACTTTTAATGAATATGATACCAAATTAGGATGATAACCTATACACCAAAAGAAAAATTTTGAAAATCGGTTCACAAACAGCGGAGTAATCGTGGAACATAAAAAACGAACATAACACCTTCTCCATTTTGAAAGTCGGTTAAAATTGTAGCCTATGTGTTATTCTGATGTATAAGCTATATTATTGTAAAGTTTCATTAAAATCCGTTCAGTAGTTTTGGCGTGAAAGAGTAACAAACATCCATACATCCATACATATACATATTACATAATATTATTATACAAATCCAAAAATATTAGTAGGATTTGTTGGAGGTTAGGGTCGATAGAGTTAGGCCGCGTAGATTCAGAAGCTTGGCTCTACATTAGATCTGATTTCCTTTTCAGAGGGAAAACCTTTTGTGGTCGTCGAGGGACGAGGTAACATTTTACATGAAATGTTTTTGGTGGGATTACTACTTTTACTACCAGTTACTACTACCAAAAAACTACTATACAGTACTACTAACATAGCACTTTACAGCTAACTACTACTATTACCATGACTAATATACTCAGAAAGGAGTATTTTTTAAATTCGAAAATAAAATCGAAAAAGTAACTCGTCGTGTATCACATAGTTAACTATGTAATACCTGCCACTGCATCACCTATACTTAAGAATTATGTGTACATGTAGAGCTAAATATCTAACATGAATTCTGTCGGTGGCTGAAAAGCCAAGTGGCTCCACTCGAGACGCCAGTATCAGTTATCAACAGTCGAGAGGGAAACTGAGATCACTCTGTAATATGCGCTTCGGAGCAGAGGTACATTTTTCTGATAATTATATTATTAAATAATTTTATATGCAATACAGAAAAATAGATTAATAGAACACCTTTAATTTATAAGAAAGATGTTTGTTAATCTAGAACTACCTATCAATAATCAGAGTTGTTGAAGAAAGATCTAAAATGATGCCAAAAATTTTAGATCTCTCTCCAATCTTCAACAACTCTGAAAGTCCTAGATTAACACGTTTATAGCCATATCACGCGACGTCGCGTGGTAGTGTAACGTACGCGTTACGATTACGATTTGCGCCTTACGATTTTGTTCACGCTAAAAAATGGTGGCCGTAGCGTAATGGCTACTGGCATTAGTTTTGGCCACTAGAGAAGGGATTTAAATTTTTAGGGTTCCGTACCCAAAGGGTAAAAACGGGACCCTATTACTAAGACTTCGATGTCTGTCCGTCTGTCCGTCTATCCGTCTGTCTGTGTGTCTCCAGGCTGTAACTCAAGAACCGCTATAGCTAGACTTCTGAAATTTTCACAGATTGTGTATATCTGTTCCCGCTATAACAACAAATACCTATGATGTTTTTTTTCATATTAAATCTATGACAAATTCTAAAAACAAAAGAAATTAAATATTTAAGGGGGGCTCCCATACAACAAACGCTATTTTTTTGCTATTTTTTGTTCGCAATCAATAATGGTAACAGCTAGGCACTTGAAATTTTCACAAAATCCTTAATTATATTTGTACTTTAATAATTAATAATAAAATTTAAATAAAATAAATATTTAAGGGGGCTCCCATACAAAAAACACAATTTTTGTCTACTTTCGCTCTATACCGATACGGAACCCTTCGTGCGCGAGTCGGACTCGCACTTGGCCGATTATTTATGTTTTGGCTATCTCGGTAAGTTCACTATTTTTGGCTTGGCAATCAAACAAACCGTGTTAACAAACCTCTATCTTGGAAAAACTGGAATGTTCTCCTACAGGAAGAAATTAGAATTGATAATAATATCATCATAACCTAATGATGATGTTATAATTTTATCAATTTTATCTATAGGAATATTCCAGTTTCTGTACTATCTGAGTTTATTCATAAGCTGTAGGCAGATGACCTTTCAGACCTTCGTAATTAAGTCGCTTTATGTCAAACCCAGCCAGAAGATAGATCAAGACATTGAATTGATATAACTCTACCAAATAACGTAGGTCCATCAGCTGCCTATGCAGCATATGAATCAATTTCTTCGATAGTAAGCCGACCACATGACGTAGGTCCGTCAACTGCTTAGGAATTAATAAATTTCTTCGATGGTACATACAAAATCAGCCATACATATAATTATAACTAAATTATAATATTATGTCTTAATATTTAAGAATCTCTTGTAATTACCACTAATCTGTGGTAGCACAACGTGCGGTCGGTCCTTTAGCAATCCTTTTACAGAGGAACATCAGGCCAATGGCCATATTCAGGTCGTCAGTTGCCGTTATTTATGAGGTGACCCTACAAATTACCAGGTGCCCGGAGACAATTATTATTGATGATCGCCTACAGTGCGTGAACCGCCACCATATATTATATTCTCTATGGAGTTTATTTTTAAATTTTTTGTTTTTTGGTTTGGATTGTGATTTGTGACATCATCATTTGTATAAAGTCAAAAAATCTCTTTTCTCTTTCTCATCTATAATAATTCAAGACGTGAGTGGAAGAATAAGGTAAGTAACATGAAAAAACTTCCCGATTTTTTTGCTTAAATGGAGGCTTTAGGGCCGGAAAAGTTATTTGAAATAGAAAAACTATGGATTGTATGTGTAGCCAGATATATATGTATTAGCTAGGTTATGAAGTAGATAAGATAAAAGTTTTATTGAAATAATTAGGGAAAAAATTAGTTATTGTCCGTATGTTACGAAATGTTACTTATTCGATTCTTCCACTCACGTCTTCAATTATTTCAAATACTGTATCCGAATCTGATACTGGATAATCTAGATCAACGTTTTAATAAAAAAATGATAAAGTGTTCAGAATCAGTTT
Organism: Plebejus argus; assembly: GCA_905404155.3. Lineage (NCBI taxonomy): Eukaryota > Metazoa > Arthropoda > Insecta > Lepidoptera > Lycaenidae > Plebejus > Plebejus argus. Next base: position 6,333,053 of record FR989927.1, on the reverse strand, counting down.
CGCTAACAAGCGGCAGGTTTAAATTTCGCTATCAACGGAATAAACAATACTCCTGAGTCCTGGTCTTTTAGCCCCTAACAAAGAATTTAAATCAGTAACAAAACTCTTAAATAACGTCGGGTCATTTAAACAATGGCGTTCTAAAATATTAAAACATAAACTAAAAGTTCATCGACAGTGTGACCGACGCGTATATTTTTTCACCGCTCGCGCTCCTTTGTGCCGGGCAGCGGCCAGCCACTCGCCATCCGCTCCATAAATTTACGAGGCGGCCCGCGCCGAGCCCTACCGCCGCGCTTGACGTCCACGTCCGAGCCGGCCGCCCGAGCCGTAGGACCGTCCGACCGTTCGTTCGAACGCCCGGCCACGTCACGCGCCCGACCGACCGCCGCGCTGCCTATTTTATGGCGTAATTTTTACAATGGCCACTGCAGACTCCGGATTATAAAGTCGCTCCGATGCACGATGGGCCCGCAGCCCCCACGCCGAATATCAGTATCCGTGCGGAGCGCTTTTTATCATTTTAGATACTTATCCCGCCGCTTCGCCCGCATCGTATTTCATGTATTTTATCGGTTTTATAATCTAAAATCAAACTGGCATTTTGTATTTTTGAACTAATTCTTAAGCTAAAATTACATTATTTTCGATTATCTAAAATGTATTAAGCTAGTTAAATCTCTTGAAATCGGCTGAAGCTATTTTGAATTCCTCACACTATCTCCACAATGATACTGCATGGGGCAGTAAATTTGTAGGCGGGTTGCATGCGTACGATTTCAAAAAGCGTAAAACTGGTCACAAACGTGACGCGAATGTCGGACGAATAGAATTCATCTTTATTGAGAAAGGACCCCTCACATCTATTTAAAAGACGCAGCTCATATGATTTGAATAAAGAGATAAAGGGTTGAGATTTGTGCACATAATATAAGTAGTTTTAATGTTGGTTGGGCATTAATTATTTATAAATTATAACTAAGACGAGAAGTTAAATTCTATTTAAAATATTTTTTGACACTATAACAATAATATAGGTAGTATTTATCAAAGATTCTTTTAAATTGCATGTATTGAAATAAAAAATAAGTGTTTTAAAGAGCTAGTTGTAGCATAACAATATTTAGTTGTTTGAAGGCACTCCTAGTCCTATAATCATGAGTCATGAAGAGACAAACAGCTAATTAATAATATTATAATTAATTATAATGGGTACATACTATTTTCTTAGTAACCTCAGCAAGTGATAGGTACAGATAAAGCAGCTTTACGGTAGTAGCACGACCCGCAGTAAGATTATCTTAATCGCTCAGTTGACTCATCAGAGAACCAACAGCAACACACTGCAAGTAATGGTCATTGCTGGCACGACACGAACTCAGCCGCACTAACTGAATAACGGATATAATATTATTATACTATCTCTATTTCCAGTAGACAAGATATGTATTTCGTAGTGGTCGCTGATGATCAAATCTCAAGCCTAACTAATATAATTTAAGTTTAAGGTACCGGTAACGATTATATATGCGAAACTTTAATTTTGGACTATAGGGAAAATCTGGAGTTACAATAATTACGTTTCAAAGTTTATTCCAAGACTAATTCTAGGATAATCCATAAAAGTGACCACGAATCGAAAATAATTCATCGATATTTTCGATACAAATTAACAGGAAAGCATAAAGCGTTAGGAGGTTAACGTCAAACGAAGCACGGAGAATCGATCGCCGCTTATCACACGTATCGGCGATTGTGGCCGCGACCACAGCCGCGACCGACTATTGTTCGTTTTTGCTCGAATCGGGCCGCGGTCTGTTCGACGAATATAAAATAAATGAGAGCGTTCGCTGCAGGCGCGGATGCAGGCTGATCGCATAGATATTGGTCGCCCGAATCCCGGGAGCACCTCTTAAAATTTCATTGGCTCGTTCGGCAATGCGAATTCAAACCAAATAATTGACTAACAATAATATGGACTGCGGGACTTTTTAGTGAGGCCTAAAACCGTTGAGTAAAATTATAGGAAGTCGATCTGAAATTCCAACTAAATAATATGTCAAAATCATTGAGATGGTCAAAATAGATAAAAATTGTCTCAAAACAAATTTATGTAGTTAGCACTCGAACTCAGCCGCTAGCTAGGACTTAGGAGTTAGGAGTCTAGGAGGACGCGTGCGGTCAACCAACAAGTGTTTTTCCGGAGCAAATCCAATAAGACAAGTGCGAACTGCGAGCAGTGAGATAAAGACAGCGCAGCGACACCGGGCACCCGATTCTTGTGTATTGTCTATTATCTATTCTGTGGCCTGTGCCCGATTGCGATTGTGAGGATTAGGGAGTAAGGACGTGGGGACAAAGGAGGGTACTGACTACTGTAATTATTGTAGCAGCTATCGAAACTTACTGATGAGGGATGAGCACTCTCTCCTCAACATTAGCAGGGTGCCAAAACATCCAAGAGATTTCGGTACGATATTGCGACGAATTTATGGGATAAAAATATTACTAGACACAATAGTAGATTCACTACGGTGCAGTGTCGGAAAGCGTCGCAACACAATTTGATTTTATTTGCATAATGCATATCGGAATATTGTTACTTCCGATAAGGAGAGTTTTTATTGGTTTTCTTATTATTTCTAGTTTATTTTCTACTACAGAAATAAAATACAATGCCTATTCCAAAAGGTATAAGTAATAAGTATTATGCAAAATCTATTCTTGTTCGAAAATTTAGGTGTCGGTCCTATATCATCAGCTGTTAGGTGCGACATTAACATCCTCTTCCAAAAATTAGATTTTGGAAGAGTGTGGTAAAGTCGCGCCCGGCTATGCATCACTAATGATGTTCAAAAGACAATATAACTAAGTGTTGCTTGAAAAGTTGAAACATCGCATTTTGTGATAATGATGATCATAATATCCCCATCACAAATGCCATAATTGACCCTTCCCACGCACGCGTGGATGACCATAATGCGACGCGACGGGACGGCCGCGCCATGGATCAAGCCGCGAGATCAAAAACATACAGGATTGATTACTTTCTTCCCCCTTGATTGTCAGACATCTAGACATTTCCAACAAATGAACCCAAATCTAAGACACTAACTAGTAGAGCTATACTATCAACTATGTGTACTGCAATCATTATACCTCTTTTCAGTAGAACACAATGGCACGTCGCCATTCTTAGCTGCTCAATTAAAGTTATTTATTTACATCAAATAAAAAAGTATTTGCGTGTTTGCTTAATCTCTGAGAGATCGCCGCTGGTCGCTTCTTCCAAGTTCTACTGGTCGGTTAGATGAAGTCTGCGCCCTGCGGTCTGATAAATGATAATGCTAGTTTCTAGAATACAAAAGCTAAAATAAAGCGACTTACCTTTAACGGAGGGGTCGGTATGTATAGTGGTGGATCGTTCTGGGATCCCGTGTAGATCTCCAGGCCGTCTGGGCCTCTGGCGCATCCTTCTGAGTCGACGATGCTGTATCTGCACACTATCCCATCAGACGGCTTGGCATCGTAGCCCGGGGGCTTGCCCACATGAAAACCCTTCGCTTTTACCCAGAAACGAAATTTGGAGCTATCCGAACTATTGCACTCTTCTCCTCGAAGCGTGCGCAGGATTCTGGCGTACTTCTTTAGAGTAATCGTCTTCGTCTTGGCCAAATCCCCATAGGTTTGTATAACCCACGGCTGATATGTCGTGAAGAGATCTACTTTTGGGTCCCCAGTTTGTATTTTAGGTCTCTTGTTATTGTTTTGCTCGTTCTTCTTGTCGGATTTCGAGCTGCTCGGAGTCGACTTTCGTTTCGATGGTTTCTTGGGTGTTTTCTCTGGTATAGCCTCTTGAGTGAGTTTCTTCCTGAGTCCACGATCCTTTATCATTGCCGCTGCCATTTTAACAACGGTTTTAACACTGATATTATTATTATTATATTAATTTAATCATCCTTAGTCAGAGTTGAACCAGTGAATAGCCGCGCCGACTGAAATAATTTCAAAATGAAAATGAAGTAGCCAGTAGGTTCATACGCAAAATATTTAAAGGAACATATTAAGTAGGTACTTAATACCTAAATTTTAACATTCGAGTAACAATATTTGCTCTCGAGAATCGTAAATTTATTATTTTAGAGAAAGTTAAGGATCGCGTGCGTAAAACTTCACGAAGGAGAAGTTTTGACTGCCAAGTTCCCGACGCGCGGCGGCCTAAAGGACTTTATAAAGTTTTGCTAACAACGGCGGCGCGCGGCGTCTCATAGAAATGAGATATCATTATCTTAGCAACTTTGCTCGGTAATCGGGACTACACCCATTACGTAAAAATAATGTCAAATCAACATAATTTTTGTCAATATTTTTGTAAAGGTATTTTTATTAGTACTAGATAATATTATATATTTTTCTATAATTTTATTAATTTTTTTGTCCCTTTTAATGAGAAACTAATGAAAGTGAGAGGATCGAATCATCGGTATGAACCTAACTATAAAATGTAAAGTGAAACTACCGAGTGGATATAGCCGGCGCGATGTCGGGACGCCTAAACAACGACGTAAGCCCCCACTCAGCACGACCGCTCGCGAAGCGCGTTCGCGGAGTACTGGCCTGGCGGTCGGACCGTCGGCGGGTGACGGGTGTCGGCGACGGGCGAGCGTCACGCGATATCGCGGGACCGGGCCGGGACGCAGGCACGTGCGGGTGCGGGCCGGCCCGGCGACGCTAATTGCCCGCAAAACAATCCGCCCGATCGGCCCCGGCCCGATAATGCGCACTTGCACGTCGCGCGTCCTTGCGATAACGCTAAAGTATAGACGCGGCGAACGCTCGACGTTCACGAGTGTTCGCGATAAGCAGTCACCCTGTAATTGTGATATTCTTGTATTCTTCTAGTCTTGAGGATTTAAAAAATGTCAACTTCTAATCGTCTATTGACTCATTACCATTATCACTTGATTCAAGAGTCAAGAGTCAAGACCTAACTTATCAACTACAATTTATATTTTCTACATCTACACTACTATTATAAAGAGGAAAGATTTGATTTTTTGTTTGTTTGTTTGAGTCGAATAGGCTCCGAAACTACTGGACCGATTTGAAAAATTCTTTTGCTATTGGAATCTTACATTATTTCTGCTGAACATAGGCTACATTTTATTTTGGAAAAAAGTAGGGTTCCATAAGATATTTGAGTTTTTCGGACGCAAGGTGTAAAAAATCAGCTAGAAAAGTTACTTATTTTGCGTACGCTGCCTAAACTATAAAAGATAGAACCATAAAATGTTCAAAGTAATTGTAGATCTTATAAATATCTACAAAAAAGTCCGCGACACACTATACCTATCTATGTCGAGTAAGGCACAATAACCATTTATTTATTTAAAAATCCTGAATTTTTTTGGACTACATTTACACGGATATATTTTACTCACGCTATTAATCCTTATCAAAATAAATTATTTTATCACTAAGTACAGTTTATGTAGATAATATTTGGTCTTTGAATGAATAAAATTGGACGTTTGGTTTTGAAATTATGGCGAAATTAAAATATTACGATAGTGGGCGTCACCAAAGCGCGTGCGGGAGGAAGACAATATTCTGTTGTAGAAATGAAAATTCTGTACATAAAAGATATGAAATGACACCCGAAATTACACCTTTGTCACTACATCGCTATAGAAGCCAAAAATGTGGTTAGTTTTTTGTCTGTCTGTCTGTCTGTCTGTATGTTTGTTCCAGCATCACACGAAAAATACTGATCCGATTTGAATGTGGTTTTCGCAGATATATTTATCTTCTTCCAACTTAACATCTGGTGTATAAAATTTTTTCCCCCCCACCCCTCTAAGGGGACAAAAGAGGGGGTCAGATTTTGTATCAAACTTTTTTCTTTAACACGAAAACTACTGATCCGATTTGCATACTTACGGTTTTCACAGATTTGCATACGGTTTTCACAGATATATTATATTTGTCTTCTTCCAACTCAACATCTGGTGTATAAAAATCCTCCCCCCCCCCCCTCCCCTCTCAACCCTCTCTGGGGACCAAAGAATGAAAGAGGGGTCAGATTTTGTATACAACTTTTTTCTTTAGTGGACTTACTTCATATTAGGTATTAACTGTATTAACTGTAATATCAAATAAACAAAACCAAGATAAACATTAAATTATTGCTTTTCTAACAGAAAATCTGTAGTTTTGTCAATAATTTAATAATGCCATAGAGTTATTATTAATGCCATAATATTGGCTCTGTATCTTAGGCGACTGCCTGCAGCGGCCGTCGCGACAACGAGGTATGACACTTCGGTTGCTATTTTGATGCGCACGCGCATGTCGGTGGTCAGCGCGCGCGAGTTGCGCTAATAATTCGGAGATTGCGCGAAGTGTGCGCATAATACTAGGACATCATAAGCGGAACTGTACATCATCTTCGTGCTACAGTATTTAGAGACTAATATTCTCTAGACCTAGAGTCTTGTACTATTATCTATTCTGTGCTAGAGTCTAGAGTCTAGAGTCTAGTGACTAATCCATTAGAAAACGAAATGGAAATTAATAATAATTATTAAACTACAACATGTTGTGCATTAAGTGCGAGTCGGTCTCGCGCACGAAGGTTTCCGTAGTGTACCACAATAGAGCAAAAAATAAAAATAGACTGAAAACTGTTTTTTGTATGGGAGCCCCCCTTAATTATTTTATTTATTTAAATTTTAATTTAAATTATTGAAGTGCTAATAATATTGAGTATTTCTTGAATATTTCAAGTGCCTATTGTTTGCCGTTATGGATATCGAGAAAAAATAGCAAAAAATCAAGTTTGTTGTTACATGGGACTTGGGAGCCCCCCAAACCCCAATATTTAATTTAGTCTGTTTTTAGTATTTGTTGTTATAGCGGCAACAGATACTTATATACACGATCTGTGAAAATTTCAAAAGTGTAGCTATAAGCGGTTCTTGAGTTACATTACAGCCTCAAGACATACAGACAGACAGACGGACAGACATCGAAGTCTTAGTAATAGGGTAACCCAAGGGTAACCCAAAGGGAAAAAACGGGTTACCCTTTGGGTACGGAACCCTAAAAATAACATAATAATATGTCTAAATTCTCTTATATCATAATCATTACTGCAGTAGTCTGTCTAGTTATCTAGACTTACGTAGTCTTGAGTCTTGACTCTAGAAGTGCAAACTTTAACAAAGCTTCTAGTTAGTAAATAATAAATTAAACAATAACTATCTAGGTACTTGTAACTCATAAATCGTTTGCGAAATCAATGTCGATCAATTTTTTAAATTTTTAGTCGATGGTTGCTCACAACACAAAGAAGTTAACGATCGCCTTTTTTATCGATATCGTTCGTAGTTAATCGTAGACAGACGGGACTTGTGACTTTATTGCGTCATTAGTTCGAATTAGTACTAGGGCACCATCAACAGTGAAGAGAAATCATTGCTTCATATATTTTGTGTTGACGGTGTTCAACCATAGATGTCGCTAGTCTCTTAAATCTTGACTTACTGAAAAGTGAAAATAATAAATATATTTTGTGTAAATATTATAGTATGTCAAATGTCAATTTAATAATATTTTAATAAATATTTCGAATTAGGTTTAAGTTTCATCAAGCAAAATGTTAAATTTTAGCTTAAAAGTTAGCTAAATCGATAATATTATTATTATGGTGATTGGTGGATTCGTTACGATAAAATCCATAGTCCATACTAATACTTAATAATTTGCAAAAGTGTGTCAGTCTGTCTGTCTGTCTGTTTTCACGCTCGAACCGCTGAACCGATTTTACTGTAATTTGGCATGGAGATACTTTGAGCCCCGAGAAAGGACAAAGCCTGACAAAGGATAGTTTTTAATTTTTATCCCGGAAAAACATACGGTTCCCGCGCGATAAACGAATTTTGGCGCAACCGAGTTGCGGGCGTCATCTAGTAATAAATATAGTACGATAAACTAACTTTGATCGTTTGATGCTTCCAACTATTGATAAAAATGATAATACACTTCCGACTTTCCTTATGTCGATGTTTCTAGGTGTTAAACTTAAAACATAGCATAATAATATTATCACATAATATTATTAATATAATAATTTAACATCGGCTTATATTATATATGTATTTGAAAAACAACAACAGACAATTATTAGGCAACTGGCAGCAAAATAGTATGGATTAGTAATAACTAGATAACTGTTTAGTTATTATTCGTTTCATTTGAGAGTTGAGACTTTAGTGGATTCAGTCTGGGGATAAAGTGAAGATGAGACAATGTTAAATGACCTGTTTCCTCTTAAGTCTTAACACGAGTGGCGCGGGCGGGCCCAGCTGGTTTTTACATAGCTGCATAATATTATAGTGTAAATAATGTAGACGGCAGCAGTAGTTTTGACGTTGGCAGTATTGTTATCGAGCAGTACATAAGGCCGGGCGGCGGAGGGGGGGAGGCGCGGTGCGAGGGGGAGCGCGGGGGCGGCGTGTAGGTGAGGTTAAGGTGTACGGGACGCTGGCGCGGGCGGGCCGCGGCGCGCCTCGGTGAATCATTGGGTAATGTAGCGCGAGCCGAGTGAAACGATTTGATGCTTGAATTATTAATTTGTTTAATATTATTTTTACTATATTATCTGTCATTTTGATATTGCGCCATGTCAGTATCTGCAAAATATAATAATAATTGGCGTGGGGATGCCAATAAGAATATTGTAGTCTGCAGTTAGCAGTACACCAACGTCTAACGCTACGCCCTAAAACGTTTCTCAATGATATATTTCATTTTTTGTTTGAAGTTTAAAAGTCCGCATCGTGTCCGTATCACATATTATGGGCCTCACTCCTCAGTCCTCACTGGTAAAACACCTACTAAAGACATGTACACACTCAGCTTCGTACTGAATTCTAGCAAGTTACAAGTAGCGTAAGTAAAACTTACTGTAAATTAATAAAGTACATTTTTCAAGTATCAAGACGTGGACATCGCAGTGGAGTCGGTTGCGAGCGGTGAGTGGCGCTCGACGCGGCGGCTTTGTTCCCGGGCAGCCGACGCGCCGCGCCCGACACAGGGCTGCCGCTTTATTAATCATGCTCTATTATTTATTTTTCATATTTCTATAGGTACGTAACTACGTATAAGCCGGGTGTGCCGCATAATAGATGAGAGACATGTTACGCCTTTTTGTGTTACACATTTTTTTCTAATTAGACACGAATACACCGACACAATATTATAAGGTGTTGCTTCAGCCTTCAGTTCTGCTTTGTACGCGTAATCAAACAAGTGGTATTCACGAGTTCACGAGATGTAAAATGAAAGTGTATCTCTGACTAGACTTCCAAGTTTCATCACTCATAACTCATAAGTCATAATATTAATCGTTTAAAAATTAAACTTCGTATTTTATATTACTTAAGTATATAAAACGAAGCATTCATAAAATTTAACTTTTATGCTTTTAAGTACATTTAAAATGGCCTATTGGCTATTAGATGGTGCACTAGAAAAGGATAGAACTAATGCTACGTTAGAAGTCTGCACCTGAATTAACCAGGTTTATTTCAGAAGCAATACCGCTCGCATCTCGGTTTCGCTCCGAGCGAACACTTATCCAAAAACCTGGTTAAAGAGCGTTTTAACCTGGTTAAAAAAATGCCGGTTCCGAGCCCTGCGCGTCAGTGACGCGGGACGCGGTACGCGATACGGCCATACGGGAGCGTCTGCAACGCGGGGCGTGCACACCTGCGCGACTACGGCGCGAACCGTCAAACTTCATTAAATGAAACAAATTTTGTTAATGAACAGTCACTGAAGACGCGCGAAATAGTACACTAAAAACGCTTATATATTTATATAATAGCACCAATGTACAAGTACTTAAAGTTTAAATTCTAACGGCGCGGACCAAGTCATGCGGTGATCTCCCGCATGCCTTGCCATTAAATATTAATGTGTGAGTTATGATTTTGTGTACGTGCACAGTTCGAACACGCACACATACATGAATATCGAATTCAAGCGTATAGACTATAGGCTGGGGTCTGCCGCAGGACATTACAATTTACAGAGTTTACGATTACGCCCGGGCCCCGGCGCGGCGCGGCGATCTCTCGATTCTCGATGTTCTCGATAGACGGCGCTAACAATATTGCCGTCGCTAGCTACATCGCACTATTAAGATTTTTTTCCGATCATGATATTATAATAGGCTATCTGACCACTCCGCTGGGCCAGCCTGGGTCCCGCATACCCTGTGTAATATTGGTGTGCACGCCCCTGGTTTAAACATAGAGTTATTATGTAGTACGTAGTTAACGTAGTACTTATATGTATGTCAATTGTCAGTGGGTTTAAATGCTAAATTGTTGTGGTAGTGGCATCCTCATACCTAACATCATTCGGACGGGTCGTACGGATGGACATGAGGGTTGCGAGGTGCTAAGCTTGCTTTTGATTTGGAAGGTGCAGAGGAATAAAACTCGTCCACAATAATTATTATGGTCAAGTCGAATTAATTATCATGACACAATCTATCAAAACGTAAACAAATCAAAAATTCATAATTCAGAAACTAAATAGTTGTACAAAATAATAAGTATAAAAAAAGGTTTTCAAAAGAAGTCCAGTTAATTATAGTTATGTACACTACAAACGTCACACGTCTGACACTTGACGCGCACGTCCCGCTTTGCCGACGCGAAAATCCCGCGTTGCGGTCGCGCAGGTGTGCGCAGCGCCTTATCATTACATGGGCAGCGTCCGGCACGCGGTAGACGCTCCCGAGTCCCGATTCGCAGTCGTTTTGGTAGCGTAGGTTTGGCCTAAGGAGTGTGAAGAGAGTAAAGAATTTAGGTTTCTCCCGCGTCGGAGCAGGCTGGCTGGCGCCCCAGTCCACAGTCCACACCAACAGGGTCCTACATGTGCTTCGTACTGTAGCAACAAAATAATATAATATCAGCAAGCACAAAGCTCATAGCAATATTTTAAAGTTATAAAATAGTCGAGCAACCCTGGTCTTGACGGCCGATAGCAATATCGCTGAGTGCGCGCGGCGCTGCGGCGGGCACGAGAGCGACTCCGCGCCTAATTTACTCCGCTAACGCCTGCCGCCGCTGTCGACCTGGTAAACTCAAAGAGAAATAACTTACTCCGTTCATTTTACTTTCAACTAAACTAGTTAAACTAATCCGAATACGTTGAGTTGAGACAGATATGCGTCTGGGAAAGCTGAATTCATCTTTATGTAACTTGTAAGCAGTCGGCTGGCTACAATCTACATACTACATAGCTCATAGTAACTAGAGTCTAGAGAAATGTACATACATAATATTATGTAGCATGTAGTGTCAAATTTTTTCATGCATATTATATATTATCTGATTTTTTTTCTAGCCTTGAAATAAAATAGCGAGACATATTTTAATCTTATGTGAAATGTACACTTAACACTCCTAAGTCCTAAACCTAACACACGAACATTCAACAAGTGGTCAAGCCCTTACCACAATAGACATAACCCTTACTATACAGGACTAGAATTTGTCTACTTTCTTGGTTTTTCGTGGAAAATGTAAAGTCAACCTTCTTTAAGGACGCTATCACATTTTTTCACAAATATCAGCGATTTTCCGGTACCATTTTAAAGAATTAGGAGTCACACTGCGAGGATATTTTGGTTTCAAATGAAAGATAATATATTCATCTCCACGTCTATACCATAAAAATTTTATAGCCGCATACAAAATTTTCACATAAAATACGTTTTAACCATCACAATAATCTCAAAATATGAAAAAAATGGGGTCTGATTAGGTACCATTATAGCTAAATACACTGGACTAAGGAAAATAAATATACAAAAAAATTGTTGCTTATTTAGTCCTCTATACGAGTAGCTAAATATTTTATGTAATAAAAATAAATACCTTTTCCAGTTATAAGGGAAATGAGAAACTTCCTCAATTTTTTTCATACATTTTCGCCATATCAAGAACGCGGCGACCGGCAGCGAGCATCGTAAGTCGTAACCGCCACTGCACAAGGCGCGCTGATATGAATGTTATTTTCATGGCCTTAAAGTCGATATTCGTACTGACAGACATCCGACCTGCTAATTTTTCGGTTGTAAATAGAATGTTGTAGCATCCTTAATTCTCCTATTTCCTAAATCTTAGTTACCGTTCACTGCAGTGCAGATGACGACTGGAGGTGAAAAAAAAACATTGTGTAACTTTTTGTTGTAAACTCCCCTTGACATTTACAAAAATGTAAGCGAGTACTAAGGCCGCAGAAATAAAAAGAACACGCCTCAGCCCTCAGCTAGTCGCTACCATCGCTAAGTACTATTTTTGTAAATATTGCGTTGCAGAAAAACGTGCTTGGTGGCGAAATGAAATACTAGGGTGCAATTAAACCTTCCTGCCAAATTTTTTCCAGGGCTTAGGTAATAGGTAATAGGTATTAGGTATCATTAGGACTTAGGAGAGCCCATTTACCGAAAAAAAAAATTGGGTGTTTAATTTTTTTTGATGACATATTTTATCCCATTTAAAATCGTTGCAGGATGGTCAATTGCGGCGGTGGGTGTATAATATCTGCGCCATGGTTTTCGCGATAAGAGCTGGTACACATTGAGCATTTAGAAGCGCGCGCTTTGCTAACGCGCGTTTTGAGAACCCCGGATTCTATTCAAGCGTACACACTACACACGCATGACGCAAGCGCGCGTTTGCGTGTGAACGCTTCAATAGAATCCGGGGTTCTCAAACTCGCGTTAGCAAAGCGCACGTCTAACGCGCGCTTCAAAACGCCCAATGTGTACCAGCTCTAAGCCTAGAGCCGCGTGACCGTGAGACGAGGGAGGGTTTGCCAGTGAAGTAGGTGTCATTAGGGCTGCGATCAAAATATGTGGTTTGCATGTAATGTATCGCAAATTGATGCTGGATTATTCACAACCTTGCTACTTGCTTCTGTTATGGAAGCACGTTGGGCGTGTTAACTGTTATTTATTAAAGAAATATGGGTAAATAAAATGCCAACTTCATTAAGTACTGCTATTTCTCGTCTTCTAAATAAACTTCCAAGAGAATAAGTCCAGCTGTAGGCTCAAGTTTACGCTCTATACGTAATTATGTAATAAGTATTGTGATTAGTGATTACGTATAATTTTTTTTGTCTATTTTAACTTGGATAATAACTTGACAAACAGCATTTAAAATGGCGATTTTATTTTTTATCTAATAAATAGTTACAAGTTCTATTTAGTATCGACTATCGACATTTCAAACATATTATTAGTACATCACTACGGTAAAGCAGTGCGGAATGAGTGCGGACACGGAATATATAACACTAAAGGAAAGGGCATAGCAAGTAAGTTTCATTGAAACTGGTGTCGCCAAACTCACACAGTAACATTTTACGCACACAAAAGAAATAACCAATCACAAAAAGATTTCTTTTTTAAATACAATGTCGTAAAAACAACCCTAACCCTTTTGAAATAAAGAAGAATTTAAATTTAGCAATACCGGCTCTGTCTACCGAGTTCTGTTATTCAACGCTAGATGGCGCTTGACATCTAAATATGATAAGACTAAAAGTTGTACGCAATTTTACACCTTACGTCAACTAGCGTAAGGTTTAAATTCGTACTCGCGCACTTTCTTTTGCGTGCGAGTTAAGTTACGTCCAGCTGGACCTAATTATGGCACGCGGGCCACGCCCACATGCCCTTTCCTCTATTGTTATATATTCCGTGAGTGCGGATGAAGCGGCGACGGGACGGGGCACGTTACACACTGTTCGGAATTATTTACCTCTGAATTTCTATGAGACTCAACCTTATATCTTCAGTAGTAAGGTACTCTAAAAGGTTATAGCTGTGAACAGTCTGAAGAGAACGGCTGAATGCTGATATCACAGCTATTATAGCCTATAGCCAAGTTAAATATTTTTTGTAAAGGTGGCATGTCGATCTCTAGTTTGGTTAGGCTCTTGTGCAGGCACAGGTACTACAGGTACTCCAGATCTTCGATTATCCTAGTTTTCACTAGATTTAGTTTAGTGAAATGACATATCACTAGATATTTTTAGTAAGAAGACGTAACAAACAAGAATATTCGGCATCTACCGGGAGTTCGTGATATCCCTAGGGATATCGTGAAATCCCTGATATCCTCTTTTCCCTGCGACATATATACAGCATGACTGGTGAGACAATACCGATAATTAAGGAGAGTATTCAGTACTCGATTCTCATTATAATTATGTAATAAAATTAGGTACATAATTTTTAACCAAATTTCCTTTTATACAAAAGAATAATGGACACTTAGTAAATTACTATGCGGCCGGGCGCGGCCCACCCCGCCCCGCGCGCCGCGCGCTACTCCCTGCGCGCGGTGTCCATGCGTTGGGTAAATAATTATTTAACTTTAAGCTACATTTACTCAGTGATCAATTGATAATATTTTTTTATATTATTTTTTTTCAACTAATATAATAGCCAAATATCACGTCCTCGAATATTGAACATGTCTCACCAGTCGTGCTGTATACATAATTTTAATAAAATATGACTTAAAATTTGCTTATTAGCTGCAAAATTAAGTTCCGCCTAACGAACGAACTTACCTCTCTTTTCAATAAACTTGAGTAGGTACTTAATGACCAATGAGTTTTCGATACGCGAGATACCTAGTTAGATTCCATTCCATCATTTTAACCGCTCATTCAGTTATAATATTGGACTGTTTGATAATAATAATTAAGCAGCCCAATATAATGGACACAGGACTGTAATAAAAAAAATACAATATTTTTTTACTGTGTCGCAATAATTAATATAATCTGTGATATAATCAGGGCTTCAAATAACGTTATTTTTTCATAACGTTACTGCTTCAAGGGCATAGATAACGTTATGAAAATTTAAACGATATTAAAAATAACGTTAAAAATTGATATTAATAACGGTAAATGTTATAACGTTATATAGGATTTATAACGGTAAATATATGTTCTTTGATAACGTTATTTTTTGTAATAAGTACTTATTTTAATCAGTCAGTTCAATAAGCAGTATGCACAAAATCAAATTACGAGTGTAGACGTGTCCGGTTAGAACTTAAAAATGGCGTCTAATGAGAGTAATGAGAATGACATGGTCAGTATTCAGTACTCAGTATTTCTGTTCAAATAATACATCTATGAATAATACTAATTTATGGTTTGTAAACAATTGTATTTATTGTATTGCCAGCACGTGCGCCGTGCGCTGGCTGCCGGTTCTCCGTGAATACCTACATATTTTGTAAATGCAATAATATAATTTTGTGCTTCCTTTTTTAAATGTGTTGATATTTTTAACTACAGTCTACAAAATATATCTACACTACTATTATAAAGAGGAAAGATTTGATTTTTTGTTTGTTTGTTTGTTTGTATGTAATAAGGCCCACCACACATTCCCACCACTACAACTCCTGTGTCGCCAGGATCAACAGTGGTAACCAACCACGAAAACCCTTTGATATGATCTCAGGGATGCCCGAGGGACAAGCTAAATCTGTCTTGGGACCCGCAACGAAAAGAAAGGTGGAGGAGTAGGAGATATCCTTCTCCTATATTTGTTTGTATGTATTAAACTTAGAATTCTAGTATAGTCTATAGACTAAATAGGGTTTACTTTATTCAGATCGATCAAGAATCCCAGTCCATATTGGCACCACGTAAAAGGAAACTCAACAATCCAGCTGAGGCAAAACCAACAAGTGAGTACACAGATTAGAGTATTATATAAGTGAGTAGATCACGTGTAGGCTTCGATCAAATATTCTGTACTATGTCCCCATACAAAACACATTCACAGTCCCATACAAAACACATTCAGTGCCTTTAACACACCATGTGTGCCCACACTAATCTTTATCGCCATGCCGCGAGCACGCCGGGCGTGCTCTCCGTTTTTCATCAATATCTCAAAGATAACACAGTTTTTTTCATCGAAACTCTCAGAGCATAAACTTTGTGCCATAAGCTAATGAATTCTTAAGTGGTTCCATGATCTGGGTGCCTAGTGTAAGTTTTTTGTTTGACATTCGATCGTGAAAGCGTTTCGCGTTTACTAAGATTTTGTATGGGATTTGTACAGCGCCACCTGGCGATTCTCACGGGAGTGAACCCAGCTCCCATACAAAATTTTAGTAAACCCCAAACGCTTTCACGATCGAATGTCGAACAAAAAACTCACACTAGGCACCCTGATGTTTTTTGTTATCGAAAATAATTTATTATGTAATGTCGCGAACATGCCAGGTGTGTTCATCTACACGAGTTCTCAACCTTTTATATCTGGGTACACGGTATCTTTAATTCAAGAAAGAGGTCAATTTAAGAAAGAGGGGCATTTTGTACCAAATGACCATTCATTGAACAATTTAACATATTTTGAACATTTGAAAAATTGAACATTTTATTGTATGACCAAAAATCTTTAATAGTTAGGGAGGCTAAGAGGGGATTTTGCGATAGGCTCGAGCATGTCAGATTAAGCTTGTTCAATAGGATTCCGACATGTATCGGACACAAGTTCCGACAATGAATTATCATGGTACAGAAATTAGATTACTCACATGGTGGGACCGTGGGTTAATTTTTTTTAACCGACTTCCAAAAAGGAGGTTATACGTTCAACGATTACTCAGCCGTTTGTGGTCCAATTTTCAATATTATTTTTTTGTTGTATAGGGTCTAACTAGTTAGACCCTAATTCCTATACAACAAAAAAATAATTTTTGTATTCCATGGTACCAAATTCTAGAATTTGGTACCATGGAATCCATGAGTAATTGAGGGAACTCCTCAAAATTTATATGAAAAGTATATTGCGGTGGTTTTGGTTTTATGTGAAGTTACTAAGCATATTATACAGTCTGTCAAGAAAGTCATGATAGACGGGAAAATTTTCTAAACGTAATCACGCTTAAAAAGTGTATTTTTTTCTTTGTATTTTCACAGAGAACGCTTATTACATTTTAAATATTGTCACCTTGCACATTTTTATCTCAAATTAATAAAGTTCTCATATTCATTTTTTCATTTAAAAATTTCCCTGCCTGTCATGACTTTCTTGACAGACTATACCTACTACCAAAAGGTAAGATTTTTCATCAAGGTTTACCATTGTTGCAAAGGTGCTGACGGAACTCCTGACTCCTTATATTTACAATCAATCGTATCATCATCATATTCCCCTGTTTCTAGCTCACATTTTGTATTGTCTAAAAAAATCATAAATAAGTAACCAAATACTTACCTCCGCCTCGGAAACTATTTACTGCCATAATTAAACGTTCAAAACCACAAACATTTCAGAAAACAAAATACATATATCTTCAGTAACTCAATAAGGACTAATGAATAAGAACGTTTTGAAGTCTAAACTCTTTTTCTAAATAACGCTTTATGATTTTACCTCTACAGTGCCAGTGAACACACCTAGTGTGCCATGTAATTTCATCCTGCAATCCGAGAGCACACCTTGCCTAGTTTGCGTTTTTAATAGGGCGGCATCACTGGGAACTTTTAGAAAATCGTGGTGGCGTTGAATGTGTTAAACAAAATAATGTCTCCAGACCCCAAGGCCACAATTCTGTGGCCTTGGGGACATTACTCATATATAATTAGTCCAAGACTAATTATGGACTAATATATATGACTAATGGACTAATTATATAATATGAATACAGACATTATTCCTATATAATTAGTGAATATCATATTTTCGGTAAAATTATATATATTTATTTCAATAAATTGATAAATTGTTCTCTTGTTTCAAGGCTATTTCATTTATATTTTAATAATATTTGCAACTTACGGAATATATTGTAATGTGCGCATCTATCCCTTTCACACTCGCGCGAGTCCCGCTCACTCCCGCCTAAGCTAAGTAACGTTCAAAGTCGGTAGAATGTAACTCACATATTTTTTGTACGATTGTGAGCTTTATTTAATTGGGTTAAGTTTATTTTTTCAATGCACTTCATTAGGATATATGTCGTTTTGTTTTCGATTTTCGTAAAACCAGGTAAAACTTTATTTCCTTGGACCTTTCGACCAGAAGATAAATGGTTGAATTTGATACTTTTGTCAACTGCTTAAGGTTTAAATTAGATAAAACTGTATAATACTTTCTGACATTTTTTCCTATACTTCAAGTTATAAACATCTACCTGAGTACAAATTGACTTGGGGACATCTTGTTTAATTTTGTATGGGACTGTGCATCTACAGAATATTTGATCAAAGATTAAAATATACTTAACTATATTTATAGCTTGTTTATAGCCTTGAAGCAAGACAAAAATTCATCAATAGGTATATTAAAGATATATTTACTGAACTTGCTTTTACGACGTTTCTACTTGGTTTCTACCAAGAGGAGTCGATATCCTGATTTTCCATACCTACATTTCAAGTGTTTTGAACTATAAATATCTTGGACAATTGGTACCTACTTATCGCAAATACGTAATCGTCTTGCTAGTTGCTGTTTAATGTATAGGTAGGAATAATTATTAATAACTTTATTATATATGTAACCATAATTAAATTTCACCTACCAAAATATTTTCAGATGCCAAGCAGTCTAGAGTTGAGTCAAGAAATGTGGTGTCACTGGGCGGTCACCGTACGGGCCTGGCTTTCTGCTCGTGCCTACAAAATATTAAGGCAATAACTTTCAGGTATCTGCTCAACCAGATACCTGAAGAGAATTTGGAAGTTTTTTGGCAAGAGGTGATAGAACTAGTAAATAAACACAGTAAATAAAAGATTCAATTTGTTTTATTTATTCCTATTAAACTTAACACAGGTTTTGGTTTCATTTAAATATTTTTAAAATTTAAATCTATCAATTAACAAAATATTCAATAAATATATTTACTTATGCCTATAAGATTGACGGTCTTTTATTCTAAAAAATATATAAATAAATATTAGGTACCTAAGTAGGTATAATTCTATCAGTCATAATAAAATTTACTAATAAAACTTAGAATGATTTGTTCCTTGAGATATGTTTTTTTATTTAAATCTATTAATTAATAACAACCTAAATGCTAAATAAAACCTGGAATACTAAGGCCTTATAGGCTACGCTTTTAATCTGCAAACATTAATACTTAAACCTATTATCCTTTGCTATTATCACTATTAAGTATCAGTCACAATAAAAGTATGTAAAACTAAGAATGTTTGGTATATTTTGCATATTTTTAAAATCCTCACCCTCAATCCTCATCCTCATCATTTAAAATGAATCCTTATTTTATTTTATTTCTTTATAAGTATTTAAATCCTCAACACAGACTTAGTTATGTTTATTACCTATAAGATTAAAGTTCCTATACTTAGGCTATAAATTTAGAGTAAGTATATAAAAAGGCTAAACACTTATAAAACTATTATTTTATCACACAATAAAAGTATATAAAACTTAGAATTGGTACCTATGTTTTGCATATTTTTACAATAATTTTAATCATTATTCTTAAACAACATGATAAAACTTAGAAAGTTTTTTACTATCAACATTTAAATTCTTCATAATTTAAATTAAATAAATTAAATTCTAAATAATTAGCCTCGACCATCTTGGACTGCATGAAGACCAGGGAAAACGGCGTTCTAGACCCAAGAATAAATTCTGTGAAAAAAAAAAGGTCTTTCAGCGCTGCTACTTTCACAGTGAACTCTGTACAAGGAACACATATACACCCTAAATTATTATCACTTAGTTTTGTTACACCCTGTATACAGGTTGCAATTCCTGCCAAATTTTTTCCAGCACTTAGGTATCATAAGGAGAGTACATTTAACCAAAAAAATATGATGTTGTTTTTTTTAAATGCCATATAGCTTAGATAAATAGGTACTAGAAGCACAGGCTTTCTTATGTTTTTAATATTTTTTAAATACTTAAGAGGCCGGGGTACCGTCGAAATTTTCATACATTCTTAATACCAAAATCATTTTCTCATACGAAAATATTTAACATGTTTGAGTTATTTTTCAGCTTAAGATAGTAATTAATAATTACCTAGGGTCCTGAACAATTTTTTTTTTCAAAATATTTAAATACAAAAAAAAGTTTATCTTTTCACTAGCGTTGTTGATAGTAGCGTCAAAAGCGATAGTGAATAGATAAACTGCGTTATATATATATATATAACGCAGTTATAGTATATATATATACAGTGTGAAATTTTAATTTGTACAGTTATTTTTATTTTTTATTTTACTACTAAGATAGAATCATTTTACTGCGGGAAAACAACCACTAAAATTTCACGTTGTATATTAAAGCATTGGTAAGGGAGGGTCCCTAACGTGAAAAAGGTTCCGCAGCAGCAAATAGGTAACGTGTTTAGGAAATCAAAGGTAATTTTTTAATATTCCGATATTATGAAGATTGAGTACAGAAATAGTTGAGTTTTAGCCGAATTCGGAAAAAGGCACTATTATTGCGCCTCTACAAGATGGGCCAGCGTGGGGAGGACGTACTGGCGTAGGATGGCCGATGGCGCCAGCGATGGCCGTGGAATGGCGGCGGTTTTAAAAACAACAACGCAAAAATTACCAATAATAGGGTCAAAACGGGACGGTTCTATAATGGTTTATGGTAGTGATGATGACGATGATGATAAATGTACTTTGGATAGGAGCATTTGCTTTCCGTTCTTAAAACAACGTCGAAACTCCCAAACTTGTATCTATAAAGAGTCAGGAGTTCTTTCAGCACCTTCCGAACCATGGTATACCTTGGTGCAAAATCTTACTTGATGGTAGCATATGCTTAGAATACTGCTCACAAAACCGAAGTTACCACATGTTTCCATATAAATTTTGAGGAGTTCCCTCGATTTCATATGGATTCCTTCATCAGGTCACCACTTTTATGTATAACTAGCTGTCCCGGCAAACGTTGTTTTGCCATTTAAAGTATAATATTTTCTACATCATCAGTTGATACATGTTTTACCCCCTCTTTTGTCCCCTAAGAGGGTGTGGGGGGGGAAGGTCATACACCAGATGTTAAGTTGAAAAACACAGTTAATACCTAATATGAAGTAAGTCCACTAAAGAAAAAAGTTGTATACAAAATCTGACCCCTCTTTGGTCCCCAGAGAGGGTTGAGAGGGGAGGGCCCCGGGGAGGATTTTTATACACCAGATGTTGAGTTGGAAGAAGACAAATATAATATATCTGTGAAAACCGTATGCAAATCTGTGAAAACCGTATGCAAATCGGATCAGTAGTTTTCGTGTTAAAGAAAAAAGTTTGATACAAAATCTGACCCCCTCTTTTGTCCCCTTAGAGGGGTGGGGGGAAAAAATTTTATACACCAGATGTTAAGTTGGAAGAAGATAAATATATCTGCGAAAACCACATTCAAATCGGATCAGTATTTTTCGTGTGATGCTGGAACAAACATACAGCCAGACAGAAAGAGTGACAGACAGACAGACAGACAAAAAACTAACCACATTTTTGGCTTCTATAGCGATGTAGTGACAAAGGTGTAATTTCGGTTGTCATTTCATATCTTTTATGTACAGAATTTTCATTTCTACAACAGAATATTGTCTTCCTACCGCACGCGCTTTGGTGACGCCCACTATCGTAATATTTTAATTTCGCCATAATTTCAAAACCAAACGTCCAATTTTAATCATTCAAAGACCAAATATTATCTACATAAACTGTACTTAGTGATAAAATAATTTATTTTGATAAGGATTAATAGCGTGAGTAAAATATATCCGTTTAAATGTAGTCAAAAAAAAAATCTGGATTTTTAAATAAATAAATGGCTATTGTGCCTCACTCGACATAGATAGGTATAGTGTGTCGCGGACTTTTTTGTAGATATTTATAAGATCTACAATTACTTAGAACATTTTATGGTTCTATCTTTTATAGTTTAGGCAGCGTACGCAAAATAAGTAACTTTTCTAGCTGATTTTTTACACCTTGCGTCCGAAAAACTCAAATATCTTACGGAACCCTACTTTTTTCCAAAATAAAATGTAGCCTATGTTCAGCAGAAATAATGTAGGATTCCAATGGTGAAAGAATTTTTCAAATCGGTCCAGTAGTTTCGGAGCCTATTCGACTCAAACAAACAAACAAACAAACAAACAAACAAATCTTTCCTCTTTATAATAGTAGTGTAGATATGGTACGATCACCTATACACCAAAAGAAAAAATTTGAAAATCGGTTAACAAACGGCGAAGTAATCGTTAATAAAAAAACGAACATAACACCTCCTCCATTTTGAAAGTTGGTTAAAATTGTAGCCTATGTGCATTTTGTAATCTGATGTATAACCTATATTACTGTAAAGTTTCATCAAAATCCGTTCAGTAGTTTTTGCGTGAAAGAGTAACAAACATACATACATACATACATCCAAACTTTCGCCTTTATAATATTAATAAAAAATTGTGTAAGTAATTACCTAGGTTCCCTAGGTAATTACTATTTTAAGCTGAAAAATAACTCAAACATGTAAAATATTTCGTATGAAAAAATGATTTTGGTATTAAGGGCCCGGGTTACCCTCGAAATTTTCATACATTCTTAATACCAAAATCATTTTCTCATACGAAAATATTTAACATGTTTGAGTTATTTTTCAGCTTAAGATAGTAATTACCTAGGGTCCTGAACAATTTTTTTTTACAAAATATTTAAATACTAAAAAAAAAATTTTTGTGTTTAAATATTTTTTTGTAAATTTACTACTAAATATTTAAACACCAAAAAATAGACAAAAACACTAAAAAATATATAAATAAATAGTAAATTTACTACAAAATATTTAAATAATAAAAAACATTTTTTAAAGTTCAAATATTTTGTAGTAAATTTACTATTTATTTATATATTTTTTAGTGTTTTTGTCTATTTTTTGGTGTTTAAATATTTAGTAGTAAATTTACTAAAAAATATTTTAACACAAAAAAAAATTTTTTAGTATTTAAATATTTTGTAAAAAAAATTTGTTCAGGACCCTAGGTAATTACTATCTTAAGCTGAAAAATAACTCAAACATGTTAAATATTTTCGTATGAGAAAATGGTTTTGGTATTAAGAATGTATGAAAATTTCGAGGGTAACCCGGGCCCTTAAGTATGCATGAGAATTTCGAGGGTACCCCGGCCCCTTAAATGATAACATTACAAGCACAATATTTTATTTTTATTTTATTTCCCGTTTCGTGGCAACCCTGGCATATCCAGGCGCGGTCGCAGCCTGAAATTTGGGGGGGGGGGGGTCACTCACTATACAAAAATTGGGGAGGGGAGTCACTCACTATACTAAAAATTTATTGGCAAAAATTTCCTTTTTATATTATAAAAATTTGCCGGGGGGGGGGCGCGGTCCGAAGGGGGGGGGGTCACAGGGGACATGCCCCTGTGACCCCCCCCCCTTCGGACCGCGCCTGGGCATATCTACTCGATACCTACACCGGTGGCGGCATCATACGACATCAAAGGGATAAGGGATATTGCTATACTGTGTCACAGCCTTGTGATGCCTTGAAAACACTCAACCACAAACAGCATAATAATAAAAGACATGAGTGCATGAATGAGGTAACTAACATTTTTGAAAATTTACGTTTTATTGCATAAATGTAGCTTTTAGGACTTGGAAAATGATTTGCAATCAAAAAATTTTGAATTTTACGTATACTTACAAAGTTAGCCAGATGATGAAGCAGGTAAGTTACAAGGTTCGTCCAAATGACTATGCAAGAACCGGGTAATTACATCCCATATGCGTTGCAGTACGGGAGATCGCTTGAATATTTTACTTTTTTAAATAAGGAATATTATGTCGACTTTTTTTATTGTTCTATTGTGGTTCTATTATTCAAAGGCATAGATAATTTAGTATTTTTTTTTTTGTTAGCGTTTCGCTCTGACATCGGGGGTGTACTTTGCCACCATCGGGGGTGTACTTTGCCACATACAAAGGTATAGTCAGTCTTCTTCATAATAATAATGTTCATCAACGTTTTTGTTTTTACTATATTATCGTCATTTATGATCATATCTAAAGTCTAGTCAAAGTCTAAGTAAAAGTCAAGTCAAGCAGTCAAGGAGTCAAGTCGGTTGATTACCCTATACTCTATACTGAAACTTTTGACGGAGTTTTGGAGGGACACAAAAAGCACGTTCCTGGAAGTTGCAGCACGTGCACGATAACGAATATGTAATAATGGTTAATATTCTGCCAATAATACACATTAAAACACAGTTAACAGAATAATTTAAGGAAAATAATACAAAAAAAATACAACAGTAATCTTTCACATTCTAGGCAAAACTCGAGTAGGTATATTAATAATGACACATTATCATACACATATTTAATATTTATACATATAATCAAAGGATATTTCATACACATCCATACTCTTTTATACTACGATAGTTATTTTATTAAAGACTAGGCGCTTTTCGTTGTTTCCAAACAAATTAAAATTTTGGAAAAACCTATCGTAACTTAAATGGTACCTACGTATAAAATATTTTGTTTTTGTTTTTATTATAATTTTAAATTGTTGGAAATACAAAAAAATATTTAGGCATCAGTTTGGCTGTTTGCATTTATCCTGTGCTAATACTTTATAGCGTCGCGTCGCGTACCTAGTGTATTTATTCTTTGGTCGCGTCGATACTTCATTCCAAATTCAAATGAGCGCGCTCCCGCGCCAAATTTGAAAATCGAACTAGCTATGCTCGACAAAGAATTTTTTTTGTAAGTACTTGACTGTTTTTTTTTTACTAGGTATTATGACGTACAAGCCATAGTCGTGAAAACGCAGTTAAAAGTAAGTATAATAAAACACAATAAAAACTTGAATTAGTATATTGTTCTTTTAATTGTAACATTTGAATAGTGCATAATTTAAGTTATTATTATTAATATACTTAAATTTATTTATTAAGTAAGGGTTCATTTTAAACAATCTATAATATATCAACTTTGAGAAACCCAAGATATTTTAAAAAATTCATTGATCTTACTAGTAAACTATAAATTGGGAAATCGTGTTTGTATGATCTTAAATGCTTCTTAACACTTAAACGGCTGAACTGATTTCGACGAAATTTGCTTTGGAGATTATTACTTTCATCATCTCGTTTTCTCTACTTAATTCCTACTAGATGACGCCTACAACTCAGTTTTGTTTACATTTAGTTTTCTAATGCGGAATTCCCTTATATAATCTTTCCCGTCTTTCAAAAGTATAATCCATTTTTGTTTAAATCTGTTTGGCCGTGAATTTATTGTCTTTTAAATTGAGTCTTGTTTCATCTCAATAAAAAAAAGTGATTTATGTGTACTTCATGCATTGACAGTCTTTACAGATTTTGTTGCATTTAAAAGTGAAGAACCGAGTAACTTCACATTTTTCTTAATTTATCCTAGAATGGAGATTTTTTTATATAATTTTTAACATAACAATAAAAACGGAAGATATTTACACCTCCTGATACAATTAACAAAAGCCATTACTTGATTTGTGATGAAAAATCATAAAAAGTTTTTTCAAAACTTTAAACGCGATTTACTCGAAATTCGAAATGTGTTACATACCTCATTCATGCACTCACGTCTTTAATTATGACCTAACCTGGAAATTAAGAAAATTTTAAATGCGAATTTCTCATAAACGGAGGGTCTCCTGAGGGACGACGAGGTTGCGACGACCCAACGCAACGCATGGCCGTGGCATGGCAATGCCGTGTGCACTGGCTTTGAACTAAGATATACAAATAATTATCCATATTTTGCCCATCCCCCGTATTCGCCACAATTAAAACTAATTAAAACAGGTAAATAAATACGGACATAGGTACCTACCTTGCATAATTTTCGGCAATTATTAACTAAGCAAATAGCACCATTTTGACCTGTTATGTCAAAATATCTGTGCACGGTGTTTTGCCTTTTACGGCCCATATTTCTTACTCCAAAGTCCAAAACAATAATGCACAAATCTCGCACAAAAAAGCTGGTGATCGGAAGTCGGAACTCGGAAGTTATGACATGCGTTAGCATTCTATATAGTTTGTGGTTATGACCAACGAATACTATACTTGGTTATGACGCTGCGAAGTGCGAGTGAGCGAGTGAGATTTGGTGCACCGACCGACCGTGCACGACGCGACGTTGCCAGCGTCGAGCTGGCAACGTCGCATACTTGATACCAGAAATTAACGTTATATTTAACGTTATATTTACCGTTATAATTATAACGATATTTTTTCGTTATGTTACTAGATATCGTTAAAAACAATAACGTTATCTGGCTACCATAATGAAAATAACGTTACATAACGAAATTTTTTCTGTTATTTAGTAACGTTATGAAGCCCTGGATATAATCAGTCGCCATAAAATTAAAACTGCTCAATATTTTTTTCAGCAGAACATATTAACATCTCGAATACGTATAAATAACTGCTCAAAAAATTAGTTCCCATTATAATGTGCACGAATTTTTATACTGGAGACTGGAGAGAGTAGACATCGCATCTGCGAAGTCTGGAATCTGGAACCCTAAAAAATAAAAATTAACTGTTTTCACCTGAAGCGCCATCTATTGTTCAATAGCATAGATTTAGTCAAAGTTGTATAGAAAATAAATAATAATTATTATTTTATTAATACAATGAATCAGAAATCAGAATTAACATAGCAATAAAATACAATAGTAATAATTATTATTATTCGCAGAGGTAAGTACTAGTTAGAAGAGCTAATTGAATATTTTAAATTATAAAATTCCAAGACATAGCAGTGATATCTGTTATTGAAAGAACAAAACTTTTCTTTAGATATTTTTACTGGAGATGGCGCTGTTAAAGCTGTATAGGGATATTGATAGACTGTGACTGTATTATACCTATTGATGCCGTGCGCAACATGAAAATTTAATTTTTAACCGACATCCAAAGAGGGTTTTGTTTCCTTAATAATTCGAAATATGATAATAATAGATGGCGCACCCAACTCCGTTGCGCTAAAATTAGTTCATCGCACGGGAACCGTACACTTTTCCAGTCGTTCCATCGTTTGCATCTCTGTTTTATTGTTTACGTTGTAAGAAGTGTAACAAGGAGAGAAACAATATAGAATAAAAATGAAAACTGTCAAATACCCTGTTACATACTACCTAGCTAGGTACACAGGGCCACACATCAAGTGTAACATTTTGACCTTTGGACCGCCCTTACCGCGCACGTAATAAGAGCGAGTTTTGAAGTGCTTCTGTTACACCTGACGTGTGGCCTACCGTACCTACCAATTGTTATAATATGATTAATTATTGTTGGATATTTTATATATCCGAATGCGTCTTCATTATTTTAATCCTTCGATCGTGGATTCTTGGAAATCTATTGTTATTCTATTGTGTCTTGCTCACCGGTGAGCTTATGGGGCTTGATAGGTTAATAAAATTTTTAAATCCATATTAATTAGTAATTTAATTACTAATATTATAAATGCGAAAGTGTGTCTGTCTGTCTGTCTGTTACCTCTTCATGCCCAAACCGCTGGACCGATTTTGCTGAAATTTGGCATGGAGATACTTTGAGTCCCGGGAAAGGACAAATGATACTTTTTGTCCTGGAAAAATGTACGGTTCCCGTGCGATTAACGAGTTTTGGCACAACGGAGTTGCGCGCATCATCTAGTAAAGAACTCAAATCATCTAAAAGTAAAGTTTCACGTAAATATCTGGAGTACGACATAACATGTAAAATATATTTATAACACGCTGATTAAACAGATTAAATGATAACATTACAAGCACAATATAATTATAAGACGTTATCACGTCAAAAGTTTTCAATGTTCCCGAGTCTGGATGTGTATTAAATATTATGTGTATCATATTATAATAAAAATCTTAAATACATATTATGTACTTATAGTGTAAAAGTGTTAAAATATATATATTTCCGTTGTCTGGTACATGTAACACAAGCCCTTCAGGTACTTAGCACGTGGCCAGACTGACGTGGTGTGAAGCGTCCATAGATATTACTGATAAGTGACAATGAACTAGTTTTAGAAATACTTTCTTAGCTTTAGTCATTGCTGAGAAAAATCGATATCGCTACAGCCAAAATATAATTATCAAGGCGTCGCCAAAAAAGGTTGCACAAACGGACTTTCGCATTTATTATATTAGTAGGATTAACAATTATGATACATAATATTATATTTCATTAAAAAAAAACCAAAGTTAAAAACATAGTGTTATTGTTTTTAATGCTATTTAAAGTTTAAGTTGGATATTATTGACAAAAACTTGAAAAAGACGTAAAAGGCCACCTTGTTTTTTTTCACCATAAAATTATTTTGAATTAATAATATAATGGAGGGATAAACTTAAATACAATTATAATTTTATTAACCATAAAGAATAAAATGATTCCATTCCTAATTTAAAATCTGAGCATTAGGTACAGTTTAACAATAATTTGGCTAATAAAAAATAAAGTATCTAATTTGAATGATTTAAAATCATTGAAAAGTTATTATATTTATAACATTTCTAACACTTTTGGTATCAGATTTTTTTTAAATATTATTATCATAGTTCTAGCTACATCCACTAGGCAATTGACATTATACCAAGTTTCAGATTAAAAACTAAAAAATATGGTATAATAAATTCACATAATGTGTTTATTCATTAGAATCTATGGTATATTGGTTCCATGGAACATTCTCTATAGCATGTTTCTTTAGTTTATGTTTTTTGAGATATTTCGAGTCAATAAAAGCTTCATTGCACAAATTGCACTGATAGGGCCTCTCCCCGGTGTGTGTTCTTAGATGAACCACGAGATTGCCTTTTAGAGCAAAGAATTTCATACAAACAGAGCAACCAAATTTCTTCTCCCGAGTATGAGTAAGCTGATGAGTACGTAAATGAGTCTTGGTCTTGAACCTCAATGAGCACAGTTGACAAGGGAATGGCCTCTCATTGGTGTGTACTCGTTCGTGCATTATCAACATGGCCTGACTGGCACAGCCTTTGCCGCAGGTCCCGCACGGGAATCTTTTAGCTGTCTTTTTGCCCTGACTTTGATCCTCAAAAGCCACATCCAGTTTTTCTATGTGCACATTTTCAATATGTTGCTCTATTGCAGATTCTAGGGAATACATCTTCTTGCATATAGAACACGCATAGCCTAGTAGTTTACCACTATTCGTAGTCACCTCCTGTTTGACAGTCTTCATTAAATCCTCTTTGATCTGATCGACCTTCTCGGTCATTATTTTTTTACAAAGGCCATCTTTGTGGGTGGCTAGACTTTCCTGATCTTCGAACAGACAACCGCACTGGGTGCACACCAAAGGATTCACATGCGTTAACTTGTGAGTTTGCATTGTGATTTTTTGGGCAAATTTCTTGTTACAAATATCACATTCGAAATCCTTAACACCTTTGTGGATCAACATGTGACGTTTCAAGTTGTTCAGGTTGGCAAAAGTTTTCCAGCATACATTACACTTTGGTTTGCTGTTGTGAACATACTTTATATGTTGTGTCAAGCTATTACGCTTGACAAATTGATTGCAGAAGAGGCACTTTACAAGAAGAGTATTCACACTATGTAAGACCATATGGCCAGCCAGAACTTCTGAAGTCTCAAACGACTTCCCACATAAGTGACAGGTGAGATTAGCGGTAGAAGTATATTGATGTGTATGCTGGTGTTCCTCGTACTGACTCAGATCTTCAAATTGCTCTCCACAATCACACAGAAACGTTCCATCCTCCTGTTGAAGAACCGTAGCAATTTGACTGTCATCACTATACTCAATTACTAACTCCGAGCCATCACATTTTAATATTTGGAACTGGGAGCCCTCCTCCCCTTCACAGAGTATCACTTGTTGATCTTGTGACAAATCACCTGCTTCGGCTAGTTGTGAATCAGTCAAATATTTGATACTTTCACCGTTTTTCAAAAATATTGCTTGTTCGCCTCCTGAAGGTGATAATATTTTAATAATATTTTTAGACCTGTCCAAATCTTTTCCTGCAAGGGCTATAGAAAAACCATTAAGAGCCTCCTGGGAGTCCTCATTGGTGTTTGGTGGATTTTCTAGTATAGTTAATCCATCTCCTTGAACAAAGGAAAGCTGTTCTGTCTGTTCTTGGTTTGTATCTATGTCCATTTCATAGTTATGTTCCGAGTCTTGTTCTTCATTTTCTAGTATTGTAGCTGGCACCTTGTTTGGAATAGAGTTAGCCATCAAGAATGAATCTACACAGTTTTCAAATTTATTGATGGATTGTAGTAAATTTGATCCAGTGTTCTCACTGTCATAATTAAATATATCTTTTTCTTGTTTCACATTTTTTATAACTTCAGGCACCAGTTTGCTTTCAACGTTTTCTTTTTTCACTGTACTTAGCAACTCGCTATCTTTAGGGTCATCAATCACGAGTACATAATATGTATCGTCATCATCACAGGGTTCGGTTTTGATGATTTTCTCAATTTGTTTCATGGATTCTTTGGCAATATCCTCGACGGTCATGTCTGCACTGCCCTTGACTTGAGTTTCGATTTGAGAAAACTGTGGTGAGTTTGGTTCCTTATTCATAATATTTAATTGAACCTTCAGTTCTTTATCCATTTTTAGACATTGAGTACGAAATTGATAAGCTGAAGTCATAGTGGAAAAGCATTCTACACACAGCTTCTGGGGAAGGCCGTCGTCCTCACTAACCTGTAAATGAATAAATGACAGTTTTAGGTTATTTCTTTATTAGGACTTTCTAACTGGAATTGAATTACGCAAAACTATGACTATATTATTAAAAATACTAAATTTTTGTCCATTCTAAAACAATGTTTTAGGAATCAGGAGGAAATCTAACAAATTACATCAATGTTGAATAAAACTAAGTTTAGGTAGGTATCTGCTCAGCATAATATCACAAACTTTATATTTGTTTAAGTTAGGGACTAAAATTAGGCAATAAATTATGGATTGTGACCAGTAAGATAAGCTTAAAATTAATTTACAAAACAAACAAAACAACGTACCTCAATGGTCGTGACTTCTAAAAATTTTTGTCTAATATTATCTTCGTTATTCAAAAGTGACACTTCTGAATTTGGAGATAAACAGCACCGACATAAATTTGTCCAAGATTCCATTTTAGAAATACTCGTACATAATTATTCCACCAGGAAAACCTGAAAAATACGTATAAATCCAATCCATGACCAAAATGTTGACAGTCTTTATTTACATTTCGATACCACTGAGCACAAATTATTATTTTACCTATCCAAAGAGTAAAATTATCTACAGACCTTGTCCAAAGACGATCTATTGAAATTATAGACAAGAGAGCGTGGCAAAATGGCGTCGAAGAAACAAGAGCGGACTGCGGAAGTGAGGACACAACGCGCTAGAATGCTTGTGCGTTGATTGGTTGCGCCATGAAAGCTCAAAGCGCGGTAAACGCATTTTTGTAGTTGAACCTGGCAACATTAACCGTAAGTGCGTTCTCTTTCTTCGTCAGTATACGGTCTAGTTTAAAAATAGGTATAATAAATCATAAATCTCAGAACTCAGAAGTATGCATAATTTTTTTGTGATCTAAAATGCGCGGCTTTATTCGTAACAATTTAATAAAATTCTACCTCTCAATATACAATAAATTGAAACACAAAAGTTAAAACACTGAACATCTTGCTGAGTTATAGTGAATTAGTACTTACAAATTCTGTGTTTTAACCTTTGTGTTAAAACTAAGTAAAAAAAAAAACTAGAAAACCTACTTAGGGCGGGAATAGACGTCCGATTTTTTCATCCGATTGTCTGATCCGGTTGTCTGATCAGACTATCTGAAGGCACTCTTGCCATACATTTATTTGGATACACAATACACGTCCGATCCGGTTACCGGATCGGACGTCAGAATCGGAAACAGCGTCAAAGCATTTCCGATTTTACTGCCGTTCCGATTGTCTGAAGGTGCAGTCTGCATACATTTGTACGGAGACACAATAGACGTCCGATTATTTCTTCCGATTTGCCAGTTTAAGGCCGTCACAGACTTAGCTATAATATATTATATTAATATACCGGACTAATAAATAAATAAACACACTGAGACCAGAAATATAATATATTATAGCTGAGTGTGTGGTCACGCGAAAATTGTATAGAAAATATATATTACTATGCCTAGCTATAAACATAATATTATTAATCTATACATATAATAAAACTGTAGAAATGTGAATTCTGTACATTAAAGATATTAAAAAAATAATAAGCGGGGGGTGTCACTAGATCGCTATAGAAGCCAAAAATGTGGTTAGTTTTTTGTCTGTCTGTCTGTATGTTTGTTCCACTATCACACGAAAACTACTGATCCGATTTCAATGCGGTTTTCGCAGATATATTTGTCTTCTTCCAAATCAACATCTGGTGTATAAAAATCCCCCCCCCCCCCTCTTAGGGAACCAAAGAGGGAGTCACATTTTGTATGAAACATTTTTCTTTAATGGACTTACTTCCTATTATTTAGTGTATTCTTTGTGTATAAAATTGCCTCCCCTAAACAAAAGAGGGGGTTAGATTTTGTATCAACTGATGAAGTAGAAATACTTTATATGGCAAAACAACGTTTGCCGGGAAAGCTAGTATAATATATTATAGCTAAGTCTGTGACGGCCTTTATTCTCTAGCATGATACTGAACGAACGTCTCGCGTGGTTGTTGTTCGGACTGCCTTTTACTTGTAAAATTCGGGCCACGCGCAATATAGGGTTCCGTAGTACCGCTAGTATTTGAAAATTTTTGTATGGTCAATGAATGTACATTAATTATTATATTATCATGTTTTACACCACTAACAACATCATCTCAGTTACTTTCTAAGGAATTTGAACGAAAAGTTCCTTTATACTTCGCCGAATACATTTTTTTTTAAGTTGATCGACTATTACTCAATAACTTGTTGTCTTATAGTCTCTGAGCAAAACCGCGGACAGACAGACAGACGGACAGACGGATGGACAGACCGAAACTATAAGGGTTCCTTGTTGACTACGGAACCCTAAAAATAAACGAAATCATGTAGGGTGAATCTTGTCTTTCTGCTCCGTGCAAGCTCACAGATAGCTCGAGAGCGACTGAGTTCAGAAAAAATCGGACGCAAAAATCGGACGTGTATTGAGTGAATCCGATCCGGTTGTCTGATTTTTTCTGAACTCAGTCGCTCTCGAGCTATCTGTGAGCTTGCACGGAGCAGAAAGACAAGATTCACCCTACATGATTCCGTTTATTTTTAGGGTTCCGTAGTCAACAAGGAACCCTTATAGTTTCGGTCTGTCCATCCGTCTGTCCGTCTGTCTGTCTGTCCGCGGTTTTGCTCAGAGACTATAAGACAACAAGTTATTGAGTAATAGTCGATCAACTTAAAAAAAATGTAGGTATTCGGCGAAGTATAAAGCAACTTTTCGTTCAAATTCCTGAAAGTAACTGAGATGATGTTGTTAGTGGTGTAAAACATGATATAATTAATGTACATTCATTGACCATACAAAAATTTTCAAATACTAGCGGTACTACGGAACCCTATATTGCGCGTGGCCCGAATTTTACAAGTAAAAGGCAGTCCGAACAACAACCATGCGAGACGTTCGTTCAGTATCATGCTAGAGAATAAAGGCCGTCACAGACTTAGCTATAATATATTATACTAGCTTTCCAGACAGACAGACAAAAAACTAACCACATTTTTGGCTTCTATAGCGATCTAGTGACACCCCCCGCTTATTATTTTTTTAATATCTTTAATGTACAGAATTCACATTTCTACAGTTTTATTATAATTATGTATAGATTAATAATATGTTTATAGCTAGGCATAGTAATATATATTTTCTATACAATTTTCGCGTGACCACACACTCAGCTATAATTAATATATTTCTGGTCTCAGTGTGTTGTGTGAAAAAATCGGACGTGTATTGTCGCCCTAAGGGCGGGAATAGACGTCCGATTTTGCTTCCGGTTGTCTGATCAGACAACCGGATCGGATTCACTCAATACACGTCCGATTTTTGCGTCCGATTTTTTCTGAACTCAGTCGCTCTCGAGCTATCTGTGAGCTTGCACGGAGCAGAAAGACAAGATTCACCCTACATGATTTCGTTTATTTTTAGGGTTCCGTAGTCAACAAGGAACCCTTATAGTTTCGGTCTGTCCATCCGTCTGTCCGTCTGTCTGTCTGTCCGCGGTTTTGCTCAGAGACTATAAGACAACAAGTTATTGAGTAATAGTCGATCAACTTAAAAAAAATGTATTCGGCGAAGTATAAAGGAACTTTTCGTTCAAATTCCTTAGAAAGTAACTGAGATGATGTTGTTAGTGGTGTAAAACATGATAATATAATAATTAATGTACATTCATTGACCATACAAAAATTTTCAAATACTAGCGGTACTACGGAACCCTATATTGCGCGTGGCCCGAATTTTACAAGTAAAAGGCAGTCCGAACAACAACCACGCGAAACGTTCGTTCAGTATCATGCTAGAGAATAAAGGCCGTTAGCCGACTAGCTTTCCCGGCAAACGTTGTTTTGCCATATAAAGTATTTCTACTTCATCAGTTGATACAAAATCTTACCCCCTCTTTTGTTTGGGGGAGGCAATTTTATACACAAAGAATACACTAAATAATAGGAAGTAAGTCCATTAAAGAAAAATGTTTCATACAAAATGTGACTCCTCTTTGGTTCCCTATGAGGGGGGGGGGGATTTTTATACACCAGATGTTGATTTGGAAGAAGACAAATATATCTGCGAAAACCGCATTCAAATCGGATCAGTAGTTTTCGTGTGATAGTGGAACAAACATACAGACAGACAGACAAAAAACTAACCACATTTTTGGCTTCTATAGCGATCTAGTGACACCCCCCGCTTATTATTTTTTTAATATCTTTAATGTACAGAATTCACATTTCTACAGTTTTATTATATGTATAGATTAATAATATTATGTTTATAGCTAGGCATATTACTATATATTTTCTATACAATTTTCGCGTGACCACACACTCAGCTATAATATATTATATTTCTGGTCTCAGTGTGTTTATTTATTTATTTATTTATTAGTCCGGTATATTAATATAATATATTATAGCTAAGTCTGTGACGGCCTTAAACTGGCAAATCGGAAGAAATAATCGGACGTCTATTGTGTCTCCGTACAAATGTATGCAGACTGCACCTTCAGACAATCGGAACGGCAGTAAAATCGGAAATGCTTTGACGCTGTTTCCGATTCTGACGTCCGATCCGGTAACCGGATCGGACGTGTATTGTGTATCCAAATAAATGTATGGCAAGAGTGCCTTCAGATAGTCTGATCAGACAACCGGATCAGACAATCGGATGAAAAAATCGGACGTCTATTCCCGCCCTAAGGACGACAATACACGTCCGATTTTTTCATCCGATTGTCTGATCCGGTTGTCTGATCAGACTACCTGAAGGCACTCTTGCCATACATTTATTTGAATACATAATACACGTCCGATCCGGTAACCGGATCGGACGTCAGAATCGGAAACAGCGTCAAAGCGTTTCCGATTTTACTGCCGTTCCGATTGTCTGAAGGTGCAGTCTGCATACTTTTGTAAGGAGACACAATAGACGTCCGATTATTTCTTCCGATTTGCCAGTTTAAGGCCGTCACAGACTTAGCTATAATATATTATATTAATATACCGTACTAAACACACTGAGACCAGAAATATAATATATTATAGCTGAGTGTGTGGTCACGCAAAAATTGTATAGAAAATATATATTACTATGCCTAGCTATAAACATATTATTAATCTATACATATTATAATAAAACTGTAGAAATGTGAATTCTGTACATTAAAGATATTTAAAAAATAATAAGCGGGGGGTGTCACTAGATTGCTATAGAAGCCAAAAATGTAGTTAGTTTTTTGTCTGTCTGTCTGTCTGTCTGTATGTTTGTTCCACTATCACACGAAAACTACTGATCCGATTTGAATGCGGTTTTCGCAGATATATTTGTCTTCTTCCAACTTAACATCTGGTGTATAAAATTTCCCCCCCCCCCGCCCCTCTAAGGGGGCGAAAGAGGGGGTCAGATTTTGTATCAAACTTTTCTCTTTAACACAAAAACTACTGATCCGATTTGTATAGGGTTTTCGCAGATATATTTGTCTTCTTCCAACTCAACATCTGGTGTATAAAAATCCCCCCCCCCTCTTAGGGAACCAAAGAGGGGGTCATATTTTGTATGAAACTTTTTTCTTTAATGGACTTACTTCATATTATTTAGTGTATTCTTTGTGTATAAAATTGCCTCCCCCCCACCCCTCTTAGTGGACAAAAGAGGGGGTAAGATTTTGTATCAACTGATGAAGTAGAAATACTTTATATGGCAAAACAACGTTTGCCGGGAAAGCTAGTATAATATATTATAGCTAAGTCTGTGACGGCCTTTATTCTCTAGCATGATACTGAACGAACGTCTCGCATGGTTGTTGTTCGGACTGCCTTTTACTTGTAAAATTCCGGCCACGCGCAATATAGGGTTCCGTAGTACCACTAGTATTTGAAAATTTTTGTATGGTCAATGAATGTACATTAATTATATCATGTTTTACACCACTAACAACATCATCTCAGTTACTTTCTAAGGAATTTGAACGAAAAGTTCCTTTATACTTCGCCGAATACATTTTTTTTAAGTTGATCGACTACTACTCAATAACTTGTTTTTAAGTCTCGGAGCAAAACCGTGGACAGACAGACAGACGGACAGACGGATGCACAGACCGAAACTATAAGGGTTCCTTGTTGACTACGGAACCCTAAAAATAAACGGAATCATGTAGGGTGAATCTTGTCTTTCTGCTCCGTGCAAGCTCACAGATAGCTCGAGAGCGACTGAGTTCGGAAAAAATCGGACGCAAAAATCGGACGTGTATTGAGTGAATCCGATCCGGTTGTCTGATCAGACAACCGGAAGCAAAATCGGACGTCTATTCCCGCCCTTAGTTTTTTCAAGAAAATTGCTGCCAGACGTACATACAATATTATTGGACCATAAACTGCGATCCTTCTTATTAGGTCAATTATTAGGATGAAGACAAACGAGTGTAATATTTTGTGAGTCGTGAGTCGCAGAATTTCGGTTCGGCAGAATTCTGCTGCATTTAGTTTCATACAAAAGTCCTGTTTGATTCACACGAGCGTAATTTTGTGAGTCATGATTTGTATCAAAAGATAATATTTACGCGGCAGAAATTCTGCAACTCAGAAATTACGCTCGTTTGCTTCACCCTTAAAATTACTTAGAATCGGAGAGAAGTAAGGAGCAAAATATTAAATATTTTTGCAGTCATTAAAATAGTGTCATTGCTTCGAAGTTCGAACTGATATAAAAAGAGAACACGCCCTTTGTCTGCCTGAGCTGCCCCAACGGGTGTGTTCTCATTTTCGACCAGTATAATTCTGGTACCTAGCAAGAAATACGGAAAACGTGTGTATAACGGCGGTTGACGACCACGCAAAATCTATAATGAAAAACTGGTTGACAACACGTTGGCAACCGTGTGGCTGGCAACGCGCATACTATTTTTTGCTGTTGACGACCGCCGTTGGCGACCGTGTATTTCATACTTTAAGCTAGCATACACACGTTTTCCGTATTCGATTTCCGAATTCGTAAATGGTGAATGCATGGGATCACTACAAAATACATTAACCATCGCACACCTTTGTTTTTTTCCGACTGAGCAGATTCCGCACGTACGTTTCAAACATGGGCGTATATAAGGGGGGGGGTCCTGGGGGTCCGGACCCCCACCCATTGGCCATTACTATCCATCTTACTTGTCCAATCGACAATATATTTTATGTACCGCACCGATTTTAATCGGCGAGGTACATGTGTTTTTTTTTTCTATTCACAGTAAGGCCCGTATAAATAGTCAGTACTTAATATATAATAATATAATAATAACTTTATTGGTGTAAAAAAGGGGAGATTATAACAAGTGTTACAGACTAATAAGTAATAACTAATTAAGTACAGGTCAGTTTACAAAATTACAATCTCGTCACTGGTGGGTGAAGCACTGTTACCCTTGATAGGTTGAGAAACCTGTAGTAAGGGTTAACAGTCCCTTTCCCTGCAGAAGTTACAAATTAAAGATGGTGACGTATATTTCAAATTTTACAGAATATAATTTAATTATACTAGGGCATGCAAAGATGTGTGTGTGTGTGTGTGTGTTTGTGTGTGTGTGTGTCTGTGTGTGTGTGTGTGTGTGTGTTTGTGTGTGTGTGTGTCTGTGTGTGTGTGTGTGTGTCTGTGTGTGTGTGTGTTTGTGTGTGTGTCTGTATGTGTGTGTGTGTGTGTGTGTGTGTGTTCGTGTGTGTCTTATGGCATGAAGCATTCCGTTTCATCGTAACTTTTATTTTGTAAGTATTTCCGGACTAGCTTCTTACAAACATTATGTGTGGATTCGTACAGTGGTACTTTTAGGTTAATCTTATTATAAAGATATGGGCCTAAAAAGTAAAAGAACCGTTTAGTACTTAAGATGCGACCCGCTCTCAAGACGCGGTTCGGCTCTGTGATTGGTCCAAATTTTGACAGCTTACCAATCACAGAGCCTGAACCGTATCTTGAGACCGAGATGCGTCTTGAGTACTGACTATTTATACCGGCCTAAGTATACTGTATTTTGAAAAGATAAAACCGACTTCAAAGTTGTACGTAATTGAGAGTTAAAACTTGCTATCTCCAAAACTACTGAACCGATTTTGATGAAACTTGCAGCATTCCCTAAGTTGAACAATACTTAGTACAACAAAAAAAGAATCACTCAAATCGGACCAGTAGTTCCGAAGATATGCGTGAACAAACATAAAAACATACATACATACATACATACATATATACATACATACATACATACACTTTTGAAATTTGGCATATTTGTTCAGATGCTGACATAGATTAACATATACAAAAACTGGGCAGTTCTGGAAATATTACATACATACGCGTCGAATTGATAACCTCTTTTTTTTGAAGTCGGTTAAAAATAATTATTATTATACTGTGGAGCTCCGTAGGCACTAGGCAGAGTATGTACTGCGATGCGTTCGTAGTTCGTCGCAGTTGCGCAGGGAAATGTGCAGTGGTGCATCTAAACTTGCATTTAAGACTTGTATTGTATGTCAAAGATAATGGAATAGCTTTTAAGTGTACACCGAGATCTGGCGCGGGCGCAGCTTGATTCCGAAGAAATTATTAATCAACTAGCGGTCGTCCGGGGCTCCGCCCGCGTGGATGTCGGTAACCGCTGCAAAAAGCCTTCCCAGTTATACCCAGGAAACACTCGGTCAGCAAAATGATTCCCAGGTCAATTTACAGACTCCGACCATCTCCGACACTAACATCGGCGACACAGTCATTATACGCATGCTGTAAGCCTTAACACTGCACAGATTGTTTTCCTCCCGCACGCGCACCCCTTGGTGACGCCCACTATCATAATATTTTAATTTCGCTATGATTTCAAAACCAAACGTCCAATTTTAATCAGTCAAAGACCAAATATTATTTTATTTTATTTTATTAAGGAAAACAAACAGTACAAATTTACATATTATCATAAATTTTCTAGGAATATTACAATAGACCATTTATATGTTTTCACATTTATGATTCTAAGAAATAATCGGCCAAGTGCGAGTCGGAATCGCGCACGAAGGGTTCCGTACCATTATAGAGCAAAATTAGGCCATAAATTGTGTTTTTTGTATGGGAGCCTTTTATTTTATTTTAATATTATTATTAAATATTAAAGTACACATATAACTAAGGATTTTGTGAAAAATTCAAGTAATGACTTAAGGGGCCGGGGTACCCTCGAAATTCTCATACATACTAATTAATACCAAAATCATTTTCTCATACGAAAATATTTAACATTTTTGAGTTATTTTTCAGCTTAAAAGAGTAATTACCTAGGTTCCTGCACAAAATTTTTCTAAAAAATATTTAAACACAAAAAAAATTTTTTTGTTTAAATATTTTTTAGTAACAAAACAAAAACAAACACAATCCAGAAACGCCAAAAGTGGGTTAGTTTAGAACGTAGACCACAACACAGAGGGAGTCGAGCGAGCGCAGCGAGCGTGCTGCGGCAGCAGCCGGCGACCGTCACAAAATAAAAGAGGGGCTCTGGGGGCGCAGCAACCCATCCAAAATAACAACAAACACAATCCAGAAAGTCCAAAAGTAGTTTAGGTTATAACTGTAACTGTGCTGCGGCAGCAGTCGGCGACCGTCACAAAACATTCCTCAGGATTCCGAAAATTTCAAAGGTGAGTAGCTCCAAAACTGGGGGGTTCCTCAGTGTGGATTTGGTACGGGGGGGTGTTAACCTCTCCTCCCCGCTCTCCCCCCACCCCTGCTCTCCATAAATCTTGGGGTAGGTTTGGAAATCTTTACCAAATGAAGTATTTTAAATGGTATTGCAAAATAATTAATAGATGTGCATATAAATTTATGTAGTAATAGTATGAAATTAGCTAATTAATGTCGATGGTTTTTTTGTATGGAAAACGAACCACCTTAAAGAACATGACTGTATTCATAATTCAATACGTAATTTTTAGGGTTCCGTACCCAAAGGGTAAAAACGGGACCCTATTACTAAGACTTCGATGTCCGTCTGTCAGTCTGTCTCCAGGCTGTAACTCAAGAACGGTAATAGCTAGAGAGTTGAAATTTTCACAAATTATGTATTTCTGTGGCCGCTATAACACAAATAAGTACTAAAAACAAAATAAAATAGATAAATATTATACAACAAACGTGATTTTTCAAATATTTTTTGCTCGGTATCAATGATGACAACAGATTGGCCCTTGAAATGTTCACAAAATAATCAGCTGTATATTTTATCCTTTAATAATTTATTATAAAATTTAAGTAAAATTATTAATTCAACTTCAAGGGGGTTTCCATACAAAAATCACATTTTTTTACTATTTTTGCTCTATAATGGTACGAAACCCCACGTGCGCGAGTCCAACTCGCACTTGGCCGATTTTTATTTATGGAATGACACGCATGTATGCTTAACTCCGTCCAGGTATCAAGGTATAAAATAAAATGAACAACATTTTTATATTATTATATTTATTGAATTCAAATCTCACTTTATAGTAAATAGATGAAGTGATTGAAGTGTCCATAACGATAACAACAAATAAAATTTATAGCAATAACAGCGCAAGTAGTATGTCGCGCGTGCATCTATTTTCATAGGATTTTTCAATACTTTTTAAACGTAGGCACATTGCACTTCTACTACATCGGAATCGATCAGTACGATGCCGATGCAGTGGACGCACATTTTCTGATCTCTGCGTCTTTTGTTATTCGCGCTGAGGTAGATGCATATTTTTGAATTTGTATTCACAGATTTGCAAGACGTCTCACGCAATTGAAATCTGCCAATTCACTACAAATTTTAAAATGCATCTATGCGTCGCGTTGCGGTCTGAATTGACCCACGCTGACCGCATGCTTACCGTCGGCGCTGATTGCCCGAGATGTATGGAATAATTCTGGGAAGCGTTTTTGAATAACGCGTAGGCTACCGGTCTTCGCTGATATTTCATACATTTTGGCGTTGGCACCGACGATTAGCGAGACTAAAATCAGCCTAAGAGTCCGCTCGGTACCGTAGATATTCGGTGTAAGTACTTCCACTTATGTACTCTTTTTACTTAATTAGGTACCTAAAAATTAATAATAGATTTTATTATATTTTCAGGCATCATTATATTATAATCATCTTCAAAACCGTATGAAAATAGATAATGAAACGATACAATATTATCGTGATCATAAAGATAGTCGAATGTCAAACATTGGCAGGACAAAATAATGATTCAGCACTTATAATAATATTATAATATTAAGTATAATTGCTGAAACATAAAAAATAAAAACATATTATATTAACAGAATATTATGGATTTTAGAGTTTATAGTTAGTTCCGACTTCCGAACAATAAACTGCCAAAAATCGACTACCGATATAATCCCTCTTACAGCTAAACGATTCATCTAAAACAAGTCGCTTAAGTAAATTCAATGTGTTTAGCACCGAAAAACAAAAGTATTTAAGGCGTAGTATATTTTTTATTTTTTAATCACAACCACTAGGTTTAAGGCAGCGTCACTTGTCCCACACTTGCGCTTTAAATACTTTTGATTTTGAGCCGATCGTTTCACGAAATAACAATAGAAACTATTTTAGACTTATTCAATAGTTAGTGGAAAGTTAAAAAGGTTAGTACATAGAATATATTGTAGGTACTTAACGTGATAATGTATTTGAGCCATGACGTCAGAATAACTATACAATTTTTAAATCTTGAAGCCACACTGGATCTATGTTCACATATAAATTAAGTTATTAAATAATGATAATGTTTCGTGTTTAAAGATATTCTCGATAAAATACAACAGAAGAAGAAATACTTTTGTAGTAGGTAGAGATGTTAGCAATAATAAAAAAACTCTTGTAAACCAAGTAAGCAAATAAAAAATAACTTACTAGGATAACAAGAGAAAAATAACCATAAATAATTAATTTAATTTAACAAGCGAGAAAGATTAAATAAGGACTCACAAAATTTCTGTAAATAAATTTAATTTACACTTTAATTCTAAGAAGAAACTTACTAGAAATATCGAAGCTTTGGCACTTAGGTCGTTATCACTTACAAAGCTGACTTTAATACTGCGAATGTGATGTATAGATTAAAAAATATTTGATTATATTAATGTAGAATAAAATTTTAAAACTATAATTTATATATAATATTATTATGGTAACGTAACGTGTGTGTAAAATGAATTAAAAATGCTATGGATGTTAATGTGAAAATAAAATGATTAATATTACTAATAACGATGGCTATTCATCACTAGTTAGTCGTGTCTAAATCCTTCATTTTAAAATAGAATTGTATGTATGTATGTGCATTCTTTAACATAATAAATAATACAATATAACGTATTATATACTAAAATGTTATTATAATCATACTATAATATGACAGGTAACGATCACACTTGACACTATTACTCTCAAAGCGAGAAACATAATATTGTTTTTAAATGAAAATGTATAATTATTATTAGAAAAAATACAATTTATAGTAGGTACGTAAAATATAGATAACGATGTCACTTAAGAATAAATGTTCACAGATTTCAAATACCGAAGTTAAGGTACTAAGTAAGCGTAGGTTACACAATAGCGTCGTTTCTAAAGGCCCTTTACCACGTGGCCCTTGATAAACAAACATGATTAT
Organism: Plebejus argus; assembly: GCA_905404155.3. Lineage (NCBI taxonomy): Eukaryota > Metazoa > Arthropoda > Insecta > Lepidoptera > Lycaenidae > Plebejus > Plebejus argus. Next base: position 6,289,465 of record FR989927.1, on the reverse strand, counting down.
CACAATGATTACTTGCTAAGCTTGACGAATATTATAAGTACAGAAGGTTTACTCCGAGGTGCAAAATTTCAATGCTTCGGCCGAATGATCGGGCCGTTTCCTCCGCCGAAATAGTTTTGTTCGATAGTTCGGGGATCGAGCCGACCGAAGTTTGTCACGTGACTACGATAGACGATAGACGGGAGCACGATGTAACTTTGGAGTTTGGAGTAAGGTCACTTCATATCTTCAATCGGCCTTTGGTCGGATCAGAAAATTTGAATAAGCCGTTTCGGAGTAGGCCTCCAGGTTCGTAGCCATCTATGTTTGATCATCATGGCGACCGTGGCGAGGCCGTACAAAACAGTTTTTTTTAACAAAACGTTGATGACTATCATGATTCATGAATTAAAATCACTCTCAAGTCATAATTTCAATCACCATTCCATACATCTTCCTACTTGAGAAAATATGAAGCTATTCGTTAATTTACATTCTTATTTAATATTATTGTAAAATAGATGACTGGGTAATTTCGGCTAGCCTACAGCTAGTAATTGGAGATTGGTGTTATGTGACTATTACTATTTAAAATCCTTTTAAATTTTGTTGTTATCTAGAGGTATTTATTTCACTGTTTATTGCGTTACCAGCCTAAGGTCACATTGGTTAAGCCCCAAACCATGGGGGCTGGGGTCGAACCCAAAACGTCCCAATCGCATCCCACCCATTCGAAATTTAAACGTTTTTAACGGGACTAGTTAAGCACTAAAACTACTAATACAAAGTCGATACTAGTTAAAATTTACTCTATTGGTCTTTCCTAAGGAATAATTTAAACCTACTACGTAATTATTAATTTTAATGAAATGACTAGTATATATGAAAAGTTTTAAAAAATTTATTCAAACCGTAGGTCGAAATATTTTCAAATATGAATAGTGACTATACCTAGTAATACCGCCGTACTGAACTCGCTATCATCATCACACTTTGACAGGTATTTAACCCCTGTCCGAATATCCGATTTTTTATGTCGGACAAAATAATTTTGACATGTTCAGTTTCGGTTCCTACTTCCTAGTGCACGACGACTTTTTATAGCGATGCAATCGTTCGTTTGCATCGCTCCAAAAAGTTGCCGTATGCTAGGGTCCTAAGAGCCAGTCCACACGGCGCGGCGGCGCGCGAGACGCGGCGAGGCGCGGCGCGGCATAATTTTGTATGGATTTGACAGATTCGCAAGACGTCTCACGCACTTGAAATCTGTCAAATCCATACAAATTTATGCCGCGTCGCAGCTCGCTGCGCCTCGCCTCGCCTCATCGCGTTGCGGTCTGAATTGACCCTTAGCGTTGCGACGACGCAGCGCTGGCGTTGCGTTGTTTACATACAAATAACCAAGGTGTCGTCGCAACGCACACATGACGGATAACAGCCCACGAGACGAAGCGGGAGGGGTGTTGACGCTAAGATTGCTTCGTAATAACGCTGCGATGGCGCAGCGCCCGTGTGGTCAGCTATACGTCAAAATATTTGCATTGCGACGATGCAACGCAACGCGCCGTGTGGACTGGCTCTAAGTAATTATATTATAATTTACAACGGATGTTTTTCCGCACTTTTTAAGGATGCTCCTATTTTGTTACTACGTATTGCATACGAGAAACAAGACGCACTTGCACACATCATGGAACAATTATGTACACAGGTAAAATATAGGTTCGGTTCATTAGTAGTTAAATACTAATATACCGAACCGAGTGGGAGAAGAAAAAGAAGTAGGGACTACTTTTTCCTTTATCGATATTATCAAAATATTTCTAAGTTCATGGAAGAAGAATGATATACCTACCGGAATATGGATTATTTCAAACAATATTTATTTTATAATCCATGCGGAACATCATGCTGAGTAACATGGAGAAAGTAGAAATATATTTAAATATAACTATAGAATAATAAATATAGTTTTTTTTATTTTCAAAACAATTGTTCAGACTTTCAACAAACAATTTAACGTATAATATTTAAAGTATTTAATAACATGCGATTCAACATAATATGCAGATCTTTTTCATAATCTCAGTTTAATGATTGTTTACGAAGTCCTAGAAGGTCTCTACATGTAAACATTCGATAAAAAGTCTTCGGAGATCAATGATCATGTTAATTACAACTTACTTACATCTTTTATTTATTAGAGCTATCGACCGCACTCAGAGACATAATGCTTCGGCCAAACCTACGCGACCAAAACGACTGCGAAGCGGGAGCGTCTGCAACGCGGGACGTTCGCGTCGGCAGAGCGGGAATTAATTACGGTTTCGCACTGTAGTCGCGCAGTAGAGCTATCGACAACGTAGACTTGGGAAAAAATCGACACACTGACAGATTTTATCAATAAAATAGCGGATTTCCATTGTCTAACTGTCACTTTAGACAAAGTGACATTCTTCCGTAGAAAGAAACCGTTTCTATGGTGGTCATGCTACGCCTGCAGGACGTGTGCTGTGTGCACACCAGTTTCGCGCTGCAGACTCTCCCGTCCCGCGTCCCGCTCGCGTCTTGCGATTGACGTGTAGATTTGGTCGAAGCCTTATAATTAAAGACGTGAGCGGAAGAATGAGGTAAGTAACATGAAAAAACTTCCCGTTTTTTTGCTTTAATGGAGGCTTTAGGGCCGGAAAAATTATTTGAAATAGAAAAACTATGGATTATATGTGTAGCCAGATATATTAGCTAGGTTATGAAGAAAATAAGTTACAAGTTTTATTAAAATAACTAGGGAATAAAATATGAGTTATTGTCCGTATGTTACGAAATGTTACTTGTTCGATTCTTCCACTCACGTCTTCATATGACTTAACCTTAAATAAAATTTTGACAGAAAGTATGTGGTGTTTGTGTTAAAAGCTTCATTAGATTAAAGTTATCATTGAATCTCTCTGAATACGGCAGTCAGGCACATTGTTTCGTAGAGTTGCGTTGCGTCGTCGGACACAATGTTATTTATAATAGATTGATGAAGAAGAAACAAAGCAGGAGTAAGGTACGCTCCTGTGACAACGTGTTCTGATTGGACGATACAATTGTGACTAATTTGCCACTGGCCCGCTAATGTTTTAGCACGAACGTGATTTGTTTACTGTGTCGTGGCAGCGTCATCGACACATGGCCATACAATCACTTAGATTCTCATTATAATATAGTGATTTGAGTCCACCTTTATTCTGAAATCTAATTCTTGTAAAATTGTTCAAACTAACCATGATTTATGTTGATACTGTTGCTACAAATATTCTGAACAGGACAACTTGTAATAACTATGTCAATTAGATAAAAATTAAATATAATAATGAGCCAACAAGCCGCTGACATATTATACTTATATAAGAAAACATAATGTGAAGTAATCATAACATAAAATTGAGTAGCTGGCGAACAAAAGCGGACAAGCCCACCAGAGTGCGAAAGTATGTTTTTTTTTCGAATCGTCTTCTCTTAACCCGGTTAACCCGGTAAAACCGGTTAACAAGGCATCAAAAAGTCCATTTGCAAACAAAACCGGATTAGTTCCGTAGTAGTAGTAGTTAGTAGTACTAGTTTTTTAGCCACTGTATAAATTTTTTTCTCGCGGATTAATCCGGTTTCGTTCGCCAGCTCCTCAAATAATATACAACATGACTGGTGAGACATTACCGATACTTATGGAGAGTACTCTGTACTCGATTCTCATTATAATAATTATGTAATAAAATTAGGTTCTTAATTTTTTTCCGAATTTCCCAAAAATAAATGAATCATGGATACTAAGTAAATTACGCGGCTAGGCAAGTAGGCATACTTAAATGATATTTAAAATTTTATAAATTTTAGTAACTTTAATCACTCAATTATAACTTTTGTTTTCATTTTTAATTAAGATGCTATTTTGGTGATCTGCAGGACAGGCTCAGCCTAGTGCAGACATCAAAGAAACTCGGCAGTAAAACGTCTGTAATTTTAAAATAATTTAATGTACCTGTAAAATATTTTGTAGCAGATGTATGTATTGTTCACAATAAATAAATTATTATTATTATTATTATACTATGCGGCCGGTGCAGAGGCGTGCGCTACCAAAGAAACACCACACAACTACCCCTCCCGCTCGCGGTGTCCATGCGTTGGGTAAATAATTATTTAACTTTAAGCTACATTTACTCAGTGATCAATTGATATTATTTTTTTATATTATTTTTTTCCAACTAATATAATAGCCAAATATCACGTCCTCGAGTATTGAACATGTCTCACCAGTTAAGCAGTATTTCAGTATAATCCTCTTCTCGGATCTACCTACCAAAAGCGTGGTTAAATTGTATATTTTAAAATGTGAAGACCTCATTCTAACTTTGTTTTGACTTTTGTAAAATTCTCATTTTCCCTCCTCAAACTTTAATTGAGCACTTACGATCACTAAGTTGGAAGTATACCTAACGTAATACTAGTGGCTTGATCACAATAGTCCAATTTCCAATTTGTTTGAAACAAAATTGCACCATACGCAGTGGTACTAAAGTTCAGAATTACACAATTCAAAACACATACCGCGCTCGAGTTGCTTCTGTTGTCGCCCGTGCGGATATGAACTTTAAGTACTGCGTATACGATCGAATCTCGTTTGGAGCAGTTTTCAGTTCGTGTAGCCTTAAAAGTAGATCTAACTATCACAAAGTATGTTTTATGCGTTTAAAGTTCCATGGCAGTCGAAACGGGATATGGAAATAATTGTACTACACATTTTGAAGATATTTGGCGATAAAATCTACCTCATCTGGTTTTACCTGAAACAACGTTATTTCATCAGTAAAAAATATTTCTGGTTGTAGGTATATCTTCATCATAGTGCATTAATAAAAAGTGTTTTTAATATTATTGAAAATGTCTGTACTGGATGAGTCGTCTACCTGATTGATTTTTTCGAAACCGGTCGTGTGAATAAAGTGGAATAAGTGCAAGGAAAGTGTATAGTTATTTAGTTTAATGTCAGTACTCTCCTATAATTTTTACTTGATCTCTTTATATGATGATCATTATGCAAAGAAACTTTAATTTAGTCTTCGCTTCGTTGTAGGAACTAGGAAGCAATTTGCATTTTTATCGTAGCACGAGCTACGGGAATGTCGTAGCAGTGCTACGCGGGTTGGCCATGTGCTACGAGCTACGCGCTACACCACCCGTAGCGCACTGCTACAAATTACAGTAGTGCCAAAAACTTGGTTAAGGACGCTATAACAAAAAAATTAGCAGGTCGGATGTCTGTCAGTACGAATATCGACGTTAATGACATTAAAATAAGATTCATATTAGCGCGCCTTGTACAGTGGCGGTTACGACGCTCGCCGCGCTCTTGATATGGCGCAAATGTATGAAAAAATTTGAGAAATGTTCTTATTTTTCTTATAACTGGAAAAGTTGTTTATTTTTATGTAAAATTTTTAGCGGACTTTATAGAGGACTAAATAAGCAACAATTTTTTTGTATATTTATTTTCCTCAGTTCAGTGTATTTAGATATTAAGGTACCTAATCAGACCCCATTTTTTTCATATTTTGCGATTATTGTGATGGTTAAAACGTATTTTATGTGAAAATTTTGTATGCGGCTATAGAATTTTTATGATACAGTCGTGGAGATGAATATATTATCTTTCATTTGAAAACAAAATATCCTCGCAGTTTGACTCCTAATTCTTTAATAGGGTACCGGAAAATCGCTGATATTTGTAATAGCGTCCTTAAGTATAATAAATATTATATTATATTTTATGAAGTATCAAAAATGTATTTAAAAATACTGTATATGCGCTTATCTGAAATTGTTTAATAAGTATTTTGGCAACTATGCTACTAAAGAGAAAATATTTATTCAAACATTGTAAAATTATTCGCTCAAACAAACTGTAAAATGTAAGCTTCATGGCAGAGATGCTGCAGTCATACTACAGTAGGTGCTATGTGGACGGCGTCATGCAACACGTAGATAGATTTCTCATTGTTTCGACTTTTGTGAGCTACCGTGAACCAGGGGTCACCAATTAGTTTCGCTCGGGGTCCATTTTAAAACATGAAATGACCTTCGCGGTCCACACATTTTTATTTTTAATTTAATATTAATGACCGATCTATGGCGGAAACTCAAATAAAGCTAACTGTAGGGTTTCGAAAAATCTATACGTGTATTCATGTATATGTGTTGCGTGCTAGTGTTTCCCCGAGAGCATGCGTTTATTTGTGCGGTAGGTACCAGCGCGCGTGTATGTACCATCGAGGAAATTGATTCTTATGCAGATGGCGGACCTAAGTAATTTGGTCGCATTACGTCAAACCCAGCCGACCGATCACAGCTAACATTGAATTGACATAAGCCGACCACATGACGCAGGTCCGCCATCTGCATAGGAATCAACTTCTCTGATAGTACTATGTATCATAGAATAAATTGATTCATAGGCAGATGACGGCCCTACGTCATTTGGTCGCGATATGTCAAACCCAGACAGATCGCGACTGATATTGAATTGACGTAAACAAACGTGACGTAGGTCCGTCAACTGCCTATGAATCAATTTCTTTGATGGTGCATGCCGATATAAGAGTTTACGAGTGTGAGTGCATGCATTTGCACTTGCCGCTTGCGTATGCTATGCATGTATGTATGTATGTTATGGCCCACTTGCGCAGATCTGGGTTAAAGTTAACCCCAGATTAAACGTTACCTCTTTCTTAAAATATATAAAGAATTTAAGAGATAACACACTATTTAACCTGGTGTTAACTTTAACCTGGATCTACGCAAGTGGACCTTAGTCGTATGTATGTATAATATCTCACCACGAGTACAACTCCTCATCCCTCCACGAGTCTCAGTCGAGATTGCCGCCGTTGCGCAGGCCGGCCTTGGTCTCGGGCGGCACCTGCTTGCGGAAGCAGTCGTCGAGGAAGGCCGACATGGTGCGGTAGAGGTGGTCGCGCACGCCGAGTAGCTCGTGGCCCTCGTCTGGGTAGATCTGGGAGAGAGAGAGTGAAATACTGTGTTTGTAAGGTTGGACTATGTAGTAGCGGTGATACACATAGTACGGATTGGTGCAGTGCAAGTTTAAGTCCCACGTGGCAGTGATGCGATAATATCCATAGTACCGAAGTGCGTAGTTCTATTGGCCCAAAAGTCACATTTGTCGCGTAGTACTGTCTAACCCAATGAAGGCATATATAAGACTAAGAACCAGACATCAGAGAATATAATTATGGAGTGTCCAAAGTAAATTGCCCAGCTACATTTTACGAAGTGTCGCGTTCGTTATAAGAATGATTGAATTCACACAGATTTCAGAGTTAATTTTTTATTTTATTTTAGGAACATAATCAAAGTGACCTTTATTTCATTGGCATTATGATCCTTTTGGAGATTACTACCTGTTGCCGGAACAGGCTGCCCTCCGCCGCGAGCGCCCTCGCCAGCGCCATGGTCTGCTGCAGGTGGACGGTGTCGTCCGCGCTGCCGTGTGCCAGCAGCAGCGAGCGGCCACGTAGCGATGCTGCCCGTGACGTCACGTCCGCGTCCGCGTACCCGCGGTAGTTCCCCGTCGCGTTGGGGAATCCCATGTAGCGCTCCGCGTATGCTGACGCTATAGGAGGTGAAGGCATTAGTATATTAACGTCTGCGTAGTCCTAGGTGATTAAGAGACATGACACGGGATAAAAACGACTTCTGGTTCCCATATTCTGAAACATGTCGTCACCAAAACCGAGACTGGAAAAGTTTAAGTAGCATATTAAAGCAAGTACGATTAAAGTTTTGCGCACATTGTGAAGGGCGCAGCGAAGTGAGCTGCATTTTTTATCTTGGTTTTCAAATGCGGCCCGGCGCTCCTTCATAATGTGCGAAGTTTAAACTTTAACTCCTCAGAGATGCTTAATTACAAAAAACATGCCTCCTTGTTCCTTGTTTGTCCAGAACGTTATGTTTTTGTCCGCATATGTCATCGTCATAATAACTAATAAGGCTTGTACACACTGACCGTAGTATCTCCAGCGCACGATGGGTGTGATAGCAACACCACATTGGAACACCTCGAGCGGGGATGCCAGCGCCAACACCGCCAGGAACCCTCCGTGCCCCGAGCCCCACACCGCCACCCGCCGCGCGTCGATGAAGTGGAGGGACTCGCGGAGGTATCTGTTGGTTAAGGTTTTGTTAAACAAAGCTATATGACCAAAGCAAGTCGAGTCATATCAATTCAGGTCACTACATGACGCCCACAACTCCGTTGAGCCGAAATTCGTTTATCGTGCAGTAACGTTTTTCAACAATCCTATGTCGTCCTATGTCCTTTATTGTCTTTCAAAGTATCTCCATACTGAATTTTATCTAAATAATTTCAGCCGTTAAAGCATGAAGAGCTAAAAACACACAGACAGACATAACCTACTTAGAAACAAGATAACACTTTAACATTTTTAAATTCATTAAAAGCTTTTTTTTATTTTTCCCGACGTTGGCCATGACCTGTTTCGAGAGGAAAAAAATTAGGCCTAATAAATAGCTTCAAGGTGTAATCAATTTTACGGTCAACTTAATTGATAAAGTGGATTATTATAAAGATCTGATCTCTACATTTTAGAAAGAATAAAACAATCGTTTATTATTAACATATTTTAATATCCAATATCCATTTTAATTGGATAACAAGACGTCGTGATTGTCTTTTGCAGGGCGATTGTAAAAATACGTCCCGAGCTAACCCAGCTGCAAGTGACAAAAGATTTACGTCAGCGTGCTTTTGTTGCGAGATGGAATTGATCATTAAATAAAATGTGCAGTTGGTCAGCCGTGGACCGTATTGCGGGGTATTGATAAATTCCAATAACCAATTATTTCAAAGAGGCGAGTTTTTGTGCGGTCAGTGGTTCGTAGTTATTATAAAGTTTGTTTTGAATTTATTGGAAATCGGTTTTAATTTGTAATGTATTGCCGTTACGCCCCGCATCACTATAGGTACGTTAACACGTTAATACAACACTGATTTTATATGTTTAAAATATTTTAATTGTTATGCTAAGTCGCTAATGGCAATGTTGTTATCGATGCGTGATAATATTTTAATTTGGATATTGCTCGTTGAAACATAACAAATTTATTAAGGTTTTTGTTCTCATTTATGTTTTAGACACCGTGCAAGTGTTCACTTTGTATACAGACAATTCAATGTTTTCTTACGTTACGTTACAAAAGTAATTTTACATTGCGTTACCAAAACGTATATACACTGTAGAAGTATACACAGTGTAGAGATTTTATTGATGGTTAAACGGCTATAAGAGGCAAGGTCACTTACTCAGCCACTTCAAGCTGATCAGCCAACTCCACAGTGCCCAGACGGCGGTGCAGCGTGTGGTGGGTCGCTAGCCCCCTGCCGCCCGCACCCCGCGCGTCTACCGCCGCCAGCACGGCTCCCGCGCCCGCCGCCAGCGACCCCCACTCCAGTGACCACCGCTCAGTCACCAGCTGCGTGCCTGGTGCGCCATGACTGTACGTAAAAAATATAGGGTTTAGTACCAGGGAAGCATGAGTATTGTAAGGTTCTTCATAAAAGAACCTTAGAATAACTCCATGCTTCCCTGGTGAAAATTCAAAACTACAAAAACGGCATACGGTAGTTTTGAATTTTCGACAGTTATTCGACTACAAAACTTTAAGATGAGAGCTACGTTTCAACATAATTGCTTGTAAATATAGGTGCCTGCCGTGACTGTGGGCGGCAATTCAGGTACTAGACTGATACCCGAAGCTGGATCAACATTGTAAGTACGTTCACACTTCACTATCAACCAACTGTTTGTCTTACAATCCCGTCTCTCATTAACTACCTGACGCTAGCTTGCGTCTAAACGTAAGGCAGTATTTAAGGTTAACTTACACTTTCATAACAAGCGGGTACTTGGTAACCTCATCCTCCCTGAGTCCCGGCGGCAGCAGCAGCCGCACCCGGGCCACGTCGCCACTCGACAGCTGCACAGAGAACGTGCGCGGCGTCGGTAGCGCTATCGCCGACAGCTTCTCCTGATGGAAAGAGATGGAAATATTCATTTAGATTTTAGAATATCTTCTGAAAAGCAGTAGGCTTTGAAGGCATGTGAGAATCACTATGAGTATTGAGTAGTGGACGAAAGGAATCTTCAAGAAGAGTGTATGTGGACTATAGTCTTTTTGCGTAAGAGAAGAAAATAATCCGCGCATTATTAATAATAATTATTAATAATCCCTTGAGCTCTCAGCTCTGTATTTTTAATTATTGTAGTTAATGTAGTAATTAAGCCATTCTATATGTAAGGATGCGTCATTGGTTAATGTTGACATCACGTTTAGAACGTTACCACAGAATATATAATAGTACTCCGTAACGTTACTCTGTTTTTAACACACAGAGAATGTTCTCAGTTTTGTGCGCATACCAGTTTCCTGTCTAAGACATTCGATCTCACCTTAACAGCGGTATTGTTCTCAAGGTGCATCAGTAATCGCGGCTCGGGCAGCGCGGTCTTGTGCAGGCTGGACACCGGCACGCCGGGGCCCAGACACTCTAGCACGAAGTACGCTGCGGACGGACTGAAGTGCGCCTCGTGGTACAGGCACGGCAGGGTCTCCGGTTGACGCTCTACAAGAAGGGGTTGGTCAGTATTTGTGCTTATTAGGGCTATGAGTAGTAAACATAATATATGAATATTCATAGCACAATTATTATTAGTAAAGGAGTAGTAAGGACTCGCGGTACGAGACCGTAGACTCGCCATTTAGAACTTAATTTTCGAATATGTTTTTTTCGAAATTGGAACTGGCAGCTCAACACGCCAGGCGGCAAGTCTTTCGAATCAATGTGCATGTGGAGTAAATGAAGTTATAATAATATAATAATAATAATATCTATGGACGCTTCACACCACGTCAGTCTGGCCCCGTGGTAAGTACCTAGGAAAAAAAAGGAAAAAATAAGGAATGCAGTTTTGAAAATTTCAAGAACTATTTTTATGTTTCGAATATAAGGAGGAAGATATGTTGTACGTTACGCAGTCGAAGCACGTTAATTTTTATTACAGCAATAACTCTTTTGTTATAGTGGCGGGATTAATGTCCTGCATATTACTGCAATAAAAAACTACGAAGTAAATTGCATACTAAATAATTGCTTTAGTAATCATTGCACACAAGGGAAAAATAAAATAAATACAACAGAAATATTCAAATTAATAATCGCTCTACAATAATATGTAATTATTGGTATTTATTCTAGAGAGATTAAACGTAAAATCCACTTCAAGTCTGTAGTATTGTTTAGTATAGGTCTACCAGAATGTGATGGCAATTTTTGACAGCAGATTAAAAAAAAAATCCTCGATCATTGGATTAATTTTTATATTTGCATGTTTAACACATAGAATCAGCCGCTATTTAGAAAAAAAGGATCAAAATGTTTTATTCCTATTACCCCGGTATTGCTAGAGTCAATTACATTTCTCACTTTTTGCCATCAGATTCCGGTAGACCTATAATTTTACTACTACTTAGTGTAGTAACTAGTGGCTTTTTTATTAAAAAACTTTACTTTAGCCTTGGAGGTTTTTTTGCGTATTTTTAAGCACAAACACTGTATATTTCTATCGCGTCAGTTTTCGAGCCAATTCGTTTTTATGCCAAACATAATATTTTCTTCCATTTTCAAATCCCGCAGCAATATTTTCGCACCGCAGAAAAAGCAACCAATATAATATTTTCCACTTTCCATTCCGTTCACTTTTTTCTAAGCGGCCTGTTTTTACTGACCGGGATTTCTTTCTTTTACTAACCGGCCTGCTTCTTTTTTTTCTTTTTGCTGGGCGTGGGCGAGGTGGGGGCCAGCTCCTCGTCCCAGTCGGCGTCCCAGGTGTTGTCGCCCGACGACGCCAGGCTCCCGTAGTACTCTAAGTTAATTGACGGCGAAGGCTGCCAACAAAAAGTTTGAATAAGCCTAGTTTATAGTTGCGAGAAAAAATGTTAGAGTGGAAATAGTAACATGCATTTTTATTCGTTTAAATATGAATCGAACGTTAGAACTTTAAATTCAATTATACACATAATATAGATTATAATATTATTATGTCGAAACGAACTATATCGTTAGAACTTTAAATTAATTATACACATAGTTTATTATTATGTCGAAAGGCACCATATAAGACCGGGCTGTCATTTTTTGCTGTGTTTCCTACTAAGTATTACACTCCCGGAAGACGATTGACTCCAATGAAATTGAGATTTATTTAATCATTGTATATTTATCTGATATTTAACTTACGGAAAATACGATTCACTTATTTTGACTCGATAGTTTTATTTTTCGAAATTATGAATATTTTTGGGCTTTTCAAGGAATATCTGTTACACTTATTGAGTTACTATCATTAAATAACATGCACTACTACAATCACACAGTTTATAAAATAGTAGCTAGCGGAAATATTTGTATTGTATTTAGTTTTTAAGTAATCGCCAAAAAACAGTTCTGGGACTTACGACCTTTACTTTCGTGCAATAATGCGGGGACCGTTGTTACGCGATATTGTTCACTATTAGCTGGAGCGTAAAGCACATTGCTCGGGAGCAAGATTCATGGAATCATTGTATCACGATTGGAGGATAGCGGGATGTGTGGGCGGGGCTAGCGTTTTAGCAGCAGGCTCTTAACGCATACAGCTTGTATTTATCTGCTTATCATGTTTGAAATAGGAAAAGAAAATTCCGGATGAATATCCTTACCAAAAATAAGAACACAAGCTTCAGATAACATGTTAGAACAAAGATTTATTAAAGCGTATGACACGGAGTAGTAAATTTTAGTAACTGGGACAGTGCAGCGAAGACGCGGCTAAATCTTTATTTACGATCTCAAATAAAAGGTACACTGCCGAGTACACGGTAATAGTGAACCAAAATGTGTTCTGGGGCAATTAACTTTGATTTATAAGTTTACTTTGTTTTAGTCTGTTGTTTATATTAGAACGATCGTTATCGATCTGTAAATGAATCGGATTTTAATAGGTGTAATATTTAAAACAAAACATTTAATGCCATTTCATTTGCGTTCAATCGAACTGGTCGATCGATCGCAAATGGTTGCCTGTCAATGCCTTACAATTTTAAACTAGAAACTTTTAAGTTTATATTGCAAGTTTTGATGACTATAATATATTAATATTATAGTCATCAAAACTTGGGGCTTCGCTCTTTAATTGACTTATTTGAAAGTTTAAACGGGTACTTATGGTAAGTGTAAAAAAAATTCCAATACTCAGCAAAAGTGTTATGAATGAAATCAAAAGTAATACAACAATAATAATATATTATTATATCTATGTATACAGTACCTACTTATATACAGGCTAACAAAGTCGACTTCAATAGTGGAAGATTTAGGGGCTGTTTCACCACTTCCTGATAAGTGCCGGATAGGCTATCCACCATTTAACTTGACAGATAGATTATGCAAAATCTGTCAGATAAGTCTATATAAGCCTATCCGACACTTATGAGGAAATGGTGAAACAGGCCTTTAACACTTTCACAGTCCACCATACAAAAACAAAATCTAGTCCCTCGAGTCCAATCCAATATTCTTTGTAAGGTATTTATTTATATAATGGATTATAACTTTAAGGTAATATATATTATTATTTTATTAAGTAACGAGCTTCTGCCCGCGGCTTCGCTCGCGCTAAGAAGTATTATTATATACAAACTTTCATCCCCTATTTGAACCCCTTGGTGTGGGAGTTTATCAAAATCGTTTCTTAGCGGATACCTACGTCGTAACATCTACCTTCATGCCAAATTTCAGCCCGATCCGTCCAGTGGTTTGGTCTGTGCGTTGATAGATCACCATGTCAGTCAGTCACCTTTGAGTTTTATATATACAAGATATAGATTTTTGTACATTTCTATGCTTCTTATTTTTCTTATTTTTCTATGCTTTTTTGGTGCCAATGCATACTTTTGGATACATGGACCGTGGTTACCGTGGAAACCATGTTTTCGTATCCGTTTGGATACCGTGGACTGTGAAAGTGTTAAAGTACTGTATATTTCATCTACCTGCGAGTTACATGTGACACAATACGGTAGCTTCTGCGGCGTGCCAGGTCGCGGCGCCTCTGATGACACCCGGTACAGGTGCTGCTGCCCTGGCTTACCCTCGGGAATACCCAGGTAATATCTAAAATAAAAACATAACATATTTAGTTACAACACCTATTTATTTGCACTTAAGACTGGCCGCAAATACACGTTTTCGTTATTTGGAATTCCGTGAGACTAGCGCAAACGTTTGTTTTTTTCACGAACGCGCCAGCTTGCATTTGAAACGTACGTGCGGAATTCTTTACGTACGGAGAAAAAAATAACGTAGCAGTTAATGTATTTTCTACTGATACTATGCATTCGGATTTACGAGTACGGAAAACGAATTCGGAAATCGCATACGGAAATTGTCCCGGATATGTATGCGGCCGGCCTAAGGTGCCGATGATGGAATGACTGCAAACGATAGGGTAGTAACGGTAGTTTAACTTTGGTAATAGTCAATAGAACACTATTTATGACATTGCCACTGCTTTCAAACTCAAAACAATATACCGAAACCAAAGTTGTTTTCTGTGAGATGGTATTTTCCGGTCGAGCCGATCCATTTTCGCCAAAACATAACTCTCTCTCTCGTCTCTTCTTATTTAAGTATACTCACATGTGCTGGTTGGCGTGATCCCAGGCTAGCAGCTTCACGACATCGAAGCTGCCATGCGTGAGAGGTAGCGTGCGCGGTCCGTGCGCGTTATGTTCCGTCCTCACGACGTGCCTGAACAGTCCCGCCGGACCGTCCCTGACTGGGGCCAGCGTGACCAGCGCGCCCCCGCCCGCGGACCACAGTGGAGCAGGGGCGGACTCTACCCACGCCTCCGTGCCAGAGAATATTCTGTATACCTGGTATGAAAGAGGTGATCAGAATAAATGCATAGACGCCAATCATGGCTCACTGGCGGTATTGCAGGCATATTATGCCAATTAAGTTGCTCAGTATTTACGTCTATCTCCATATTTTTATGTAATAATTTCTGGAGGAAAAAGATTTGCCCGGTGCAATATAATCTTACAGTGTAAAGTAACCTCTATGTCGATCCGAAGCTTAATTTCCATACTTATCCATTAAAATTTGTTCAGACTTCAGTAATTTTTGCGTCAACAACTTTCACAATAAAGTAGTATGGATAATGGATTAACTTTTTATGCCATTAGCACACCGCCGCTGCGAACCGCGAAACGACATCGAACCGATTTACTGACGCACCCGCCACATGACAATCTATTCCTGTTTAGCAGATTTTTCGCATTTCGTGTCGGTATACTAACGCCTTTACATTCAAATAACTAGGGACGACTTACCTCCTGGCAATACCACATGGGGCTCTTGCAGACGGAGACGACGGAGAGGTTCTGCACCCGCGTCAGCCACACCACGCACACCTCCGTCAGCGACACCCACTGTGCGCTCGTGAAGTAGTAGTCACTGTGGGACACGTAACCGGAAAAATTTTATTGTGGCTAAGGGACAATCAATCTAATAAGGCCATTCATACAAATTTTGTCATTTTATAATATGAAGTGTTGCGCCTCGATTCGTCGTTTTTACTTTTAAGTAATATAACAATTTGTGAAATCTGAAGTCTGATTATAGATCTATATAGATCTAACTAACAAAACATTTATTTCATATTTACGAACAATCGTAACAATATTTACGTAGTACAAGCGCAACGTAAGTCGTTGAAAAACCTAAAATATTTTCAGTCCTTATCTAAAGTGTTTCCGTTCACAATTTTATATCAGAAATACCTTTTTAGTCAACGACTAGACCAATATTTAAATATATTGGAGAGCGACATTATCTAAGAGTGCGGTAAAGTATATAACGTCTGTATCGAGCGAGTATATACTATATAGGTTAGTTTCAGTCTCGAAGGCTAACGAAGCGAGATATTGCTATAGACCCCTTTACATCGCTCGTTTAGCCAAGCGTTTTATGCTTTATAAATATACAGTTTTAACAAGCTTTTGCTGTGGATCCACTTGCCTTTATTATGTAAAAGTTATTCCAGTAACAACATTGTCCTATAATTTTCTCTATTTACTCAGAAATAAGTAGTGTTATGGGGCACATACGAATGATTAATCTACTATTATCGTTTATAAAAAATAAAGCTACTATTATCGTTTGTAATACGAAACCAACTACGTTCGAAATAAAATATTATGTGTTCACTCCAATTGCCTGCAACCTGTTGACAACAGTTTTTTGGAAAACTGTAAAGTTAATCAGGGTAAGTTCGGACACAGGGTAACTCCGGATAATTCAACTTATCACTAAATAAGTCAGTTTTTTTGCCTGGCACTACGGGCATATACACCATACTGCACTGCAACCGCAAACTGTAACTTTACCGTACCGTAACTATAGTTTAATTTAGCGTTAGCTTGAATTATCCGGTCTTACCCTGTATCCGCACTTACCCTGATTAACTATTTATAACTAGTCGTACAAGTTGATGATAAAGTAAAATAAATAATTATGAAAAAGTTTCATTGAAATAAAAATGGCCAAGTGCGAGCCAGACTCGCGCACGATGGGTTCTGTACCGTTAATCGTTATAGAGCGGAAGTTGGCAAAATTTTTGTTTTTTGTTTTGTGTTGATTATAATATATTTTGGTAGAAAAATTATACGCTTCTGCGATGACGCTATGATGGCGATACAACCTTGAAACACTCAACGCGCCTAGAAGTTTTTCTTCAAGAAAATAAATCTTTTTCTTTCTTTTCAAACATGAAATAAACGGTATAAATATCAAATACTGCAATTCACTTAGAAAACTTACAATAGTTCGATAACAGCCATTAGAGGCGTCTGAAAACGGGCGGTACGGATGTGCTGGGTACTTTGAGATATTCCCCTTTGTACGTTCTGTCTAGTCATCTGGGAGAGATACCGTGTCATTATGCTATCCAGTATCCTAGTGGACAATAAAATTGCTTCTATTTCTTTGTTGATGCAGCCATTTGTAATCATTTCTTTGATTAGGTAAACATTTATCGTCATTGAAATTTCATATTATTTATATGAAATAAAATTATGTAGACGTTATACAGTTTATATAAGTGAGGCAGAAACAAGTAATTTTTAAGGGCGCCCCCTGCAGAGCTATTTCTATATAATATTAAATTTTGTAACTTGTAAGCTTGTTGTACGATTGTAATTTAGTCGGACTAGTTCCCGTTCTCGTAGGAGGTATGTCGTATAATATAGTAGAAGTTAAATATTTTATTACAAAAATAATATTTTTTTAATTTGGTTTATGTCTACAAAGTGCCAGAATTCCATTTTCAGAATATCATGACGCTAGCAGTACTAGCAGGTCTCAATATTCGAAATTCAAATTTGCTATAAATTCTACCTCCTAACTGTCATGTATTTGTGGTGTACGTACCCCTCCTCTAGTATGACCTTGGGCGGAGTGAGGTGCCTCGTCCGTATGTGTTTGGGGTCGGCGATGTCGGCGACGGTCAGCCGCACGGTCGGGTTGTTGGTGCCCGGCTTCGGGTACCTCACGCTTATGGTCTCCGGGTACGTCTGTAGCAATACAACAGATAACATAAGGGTATATAATATACATGAGTATGTGTCTTAATTAGAACAAGCTTTATTGGCTTAAATATAATGAAATGGTTCATTTTGACTTTTATACAAACTTGAAAAGATAATGAGTTATTAAAGTAATAGCATGGACAAATTATACAATAATACATAATAATTATAAATTATAATGTATGATTTCTTTATGGTAATGGAGATAATCTCAGTTGAAATATGAAAAAAAACGGAACTAAGTTTAAACATAAAAGTTCCTAGTAATACCAACAAAGATAAGATTTTTGGCAAGCTCTCTTCTTCGAGCACCACAAATATGCTACGTGGCACGAGCTACGATAAAGTCGGACGATTCTGCATTTTGTACAGATAACTATTGACTGCTAAATAGGAAATACATAATATAATAGGTATATATGATAAAATTTTGAATGGATCCACTGCTAAATGATGAATGTTTTTAATCCATCGTTTCAAGATTTTTTGGGTTATGAACGGTATAACAAAACTCAGATTTAGAAATTATTTTGTAGTAATTTATATCTGTGTAGCCAATGAGCTAATGATGAAAAACATAACATTGATTACGGACTATAAGCGTGAAGCGACATCATTATCATCATACATAAATAATGTTGTGAATAATATTTCAAGTGGTATTACTCGTTTTATGTCTATACATTTTTTGGGCATTCGTCATTACTTATTATTGTAATATACTCTTGATTTAGTGGCTTTAAGCTGTTTTTAGTCAGTAAATAGTAGGTGTAGGAAAAAAAACCTAAAGGTTTCCACTTTTTTAACCGACTTCAAAAATAGGAGGTTATTATAAATTGGTTGTACCTTGGAAGGATCATCAGTGTCCAATGCGGCACCATACCAGGGGTACTTCTGTTCATGGACCAGGCTGTCGTTGAAGGTGGCGTACAACACCATGTGACCGTCAGCCGACATCCACAGCGCCGTGCGGGACTGCAGGATCTCCACTGAAACAATATTACAATGGTTAAAGTAAAGACGAGGCGAGCTTGGAGTAAGCATGAATAAGGCTGGATTTTGCGCGGTTTGGCGAAACTGTCATCTCGCTGTGTAGCCGCCAAGCCGCATGTTCGGGCGGGCGATTCACCGATTCTACCCGACCGATTCTACCGATTCCATGCATTCGGATTTCGGCGTGTATGGGGCTAGCCTAATGCTAAGTACTCACATGCGGTTTTGCTCGATAGTTTTACTCCAAATCGAGTAATAATTATTACTGCGTGGACCGTAAAACTCACAGCTCGAGCCGCTCGAAGGCTCGCATCGAGTCAGCTCGAAGGCTCGCATCGAGCTGGCTCGATGGACTGGCTGATGGCTGGATTCAGAATAAAAATATCGAGCAATGCTGAATGTGTGAATGAAATCCCGAGCCGCGGGTTTTTCTCGACGTTATTGCTCGATCGAGCAAAACCGTATGTGAGTACTTGGCATAACAGTTACGTATTGAATAATTTAAAATATGTAATACGCATTCTTCTGTTTTCTTGTTTGCATAAAAAGAATAAAGCATAAGTAATCAAAAATCGAATTAGTGTTATCTTGAAAAATAATTAACGAAAGATTCAATTAGCGCTGTAAAAAAGACGATACCTATGAAAAACGTTGAAATGTGACTTTTAGGTAACCTAGTTTCCGTTGAAAAGTGAAAGTCACGATTCAGCCTACGACTATTGTTTCCTAGAGCTGAAATATTGAAGATATCGATTAGAGCACGCCTTTTGTTCACCTGCTATAAAGAAAATTTTACCTATCTATTATCTACGTATTTTCTTACGAAAACGTTTCAAATCTTTTCAATATTTTTGTTACTTTTATTATATACTATTTTCTATTTAAAATATTATTTTTTTCTTGAGATTCGATATCATTTAATGATTAACAAACCCCACGCTGTTATTAGTAAATGCCTGAAGCAATTTTCGTTAACAAATTAGGTGAAATTCAATCATTTTTAAAACCAAGATGGTATTAATAATAATATTAAAAACAAAATTAAAAACTGTTGTTAAAAATATTGTAACTGTTAAAATATTAAATGAACAGGTAAAATTCTTTTAGAATTGTATCTTAGTATTAAAACTATTACGTCATATTATAACCTCATTACATGTTCCTAGTTTAAGTATATTCTGGTTCAAGCAACATTATATTATTATAAGAAATTATTTACTACATACAAGAAATACTACGAGCGTCCGAGCTTTTTAAAGAAAGTCCCCTAGTTAACGAAAGACGTTGCTATACAACCGAGTCTTTTGTATATTTTGTTGTCACTACATTCATTAAAGCACAAAGAACCGACAGAGTGCAAACAGTGAAAAAAGAATCATTCTTGAAACAATACAAGCACCCGCACAAAATTACCCATTTATATGAAACTTTAAAGAAAGTCGAGACGAAGATGAAAGTTTAATTATTTGAATTTCGAATTCACTTTTTATGAATAGTCTTCTAATTTTGGCCAAAACATGTTTAATTTTAGGTAGATTCTGCTAAATAATCCATACTGTAATATGCGAAAGTGTGTCTCTCTGTCTGTTACCTCTTCACACCCAAACCGCTGAACTGATTTTGCTGTTTGGTATTTTTTATCCTAAAAAAAATGCACGGTTCCCACACTACAAACGAATTTTGGCGCAACGCGTGGTGTTACAGGCGTCATCTAGCCTCTATGCGAGTTTATAGGCGAGTATAAAGTACAGTCATTATGTATAGTGTGTAAAATATATTATCAGGCCGGTTGCATAATAGAATATTTTACTAGCGAGATTGAATATTGGAGCGTAGTAAATAGACATAGAAAATATTACGGTAGGTTAGTTTGATATTTATATCACCTAGCGCCGACGTCGCTGCAGCGAGACACGATGCGTAACGTACCGTGCCAATATGGTTGGTATACAGGGTGACTTTATTAATCGATATAATGTTTTTATTTTATTAATTACAATGTGGTTGAAGGCTTTATTTATTGTTTAAATTGAGACCTTTTTGCAGGTTTAAGAAAGTATACTAACATTCTATTATGCCGTTTTGACTATTCACCTAAGCCATCATTAAGCGACTGCTCACAACACAAAAGTCAAAACCTATAAGAATCGATTGGTCAGTACGCCTGGGAATAATATTATGATCTTTTCTTTAACTTTTACCCCTTCAATCTGAACAGAACCACATCTTTGTTAAACCATGGTCATGATCTTTCATACTAAAGGTGATAGTGTGGTACAGATATGTATATTAATATAGCATAGCGCAAACACTTTGTGGTCATTGCTTCCGGAAATAATACTGTATATAATATAATAATATGAATTCAATATTATGAATAAATTGATGAGGAAAAACAAAATACTAGCCAGGATAAAATATTTCTCTATTTTTAAGTTACTATAATATTTTCGAGTGAATTGAATCGTATCATATTCCCGACACGTTTTCAGTTTGACACGTGTAGGAGTCTCGGAATCGACGATGAACTAATAAGTATTCCAGTCACAATGCAAAATAACAAAACGAATGAATGAAACTGAAATAAGGAGATAAAGCGAACGTTACCCGTGTTAACTAGTGCTTAGATACCGATTGTTATGTGATTTCTATTTCGGTCGAGTATGTGGGAATAAGTCACTGATTTTATTGCTAACTTTAGTGTTTTCACCAGATGGCGAGGCAAAATAAACTTTATTTTCATTGCTAAATATAACGTAGCACGTAATCGTATTGCGCAAATACGGTAAGTAAAAATAAATTCTCGGTTCAAAAATATTTATTTTTGTTTTTTTTGTAAACACTCTGTATAAAAATAAGTGGTCTATCTAATAATATTGGACCGATCAGCTGACGTCCAGCGGCGTACAGGGCGTTCACATCTCACATTGATATTTCGGTGGTATTTTTGGCACTAATGTGCGATTTATATATTTAGAATTGAGGACATAAATATAAGTTGTTTTATATAATATTTTTGTAACCGTGATTCATAATATGATCTATATTATGAACTTCATTGACTTATGAGACACGATTTTTGTTAACGAGCCCTACGCTTGTAGTAGAGCATGAGCGAGACATCCTCCACTTGCCTTCAAACCCAATTTTAAACTTTTATTGTGTATTAAAAATCATTAGTAATTAAAAAGGGAAGGCCAAAGCTATGCAAATAGAGGTTTGAATTGTGACTTGAAAACATTTTCAATGAAAACGCGCTGGTACAGTCACCGACACAAAGCGTATAAAAAGGAGACCGAGCTCAAGTACCCTCGCGACCCGGGCGGCGGACATGAAAGGTTAAAAATTCAACGCAGCGCCGTAGAAAAACCTTTTCGCTATAAATTGATTAATTAGTTTTTTATGCTCGAATGCGGAAAGTCCGTATGCCGTGAAGAGTATGATTGAAATTTTAGCTTTGGTCATTGAATTATTGTGAATTTCGGCATTACATTGGTATATTGAAATTGAAAAATCTGTTACGAATTGTCTACAATACTAAGCGGTGATCCGTCGATTACGGACGAGCGAAGATATAGGTCGCCCACTACTTTAAGATCTGGAGGCGGTAATTGAAGCACGTGTACAATATTATTGTCAATACGTATTATAGTAAAGTAATCCAGTGTTTCATTCACCCAGTGTTCCATCTCCGTGTTCCATTTCTTAATAACTAGTCGATGCCCGCAACTCCGTTGCGTCAATTTTTTTTTATCGCGCTGGAACTGTACATTTTTTCAGGATAAAAAGCATCCTACGTCCTTTCCCTAGACTCATAGTATCTCCATACCAAATTTCAGCAAAATCGGTTCAGCGGACAGACAGACACACTTTCGCATTTGTATGGATTAAAAAATGGAATACTGAGCTATCCCCTTCTATGTTTATCGAGGGAACTTTTTATGCGAGGCCTACACTAAAGTCACACTTTCAAATCCCGGAAAACGTTCAAAATCTATCAATTATAAATTTAAAAAAGTAATTAAAGAACGTTTGTTATACGGTCAATGATTTCCTAAACGATGGCACATCTTGGGAGTAGGATGGCTGCTTGCAAGGCTGCTTCTACATTTATTATATGTGACTTACAATAATTATTGTGTATTCATGTTGACTTTCTATAATGTATAAATTAAGTTATTTACATTCTAAATTTTATTTTTTTAAAAGACAAATTTTCTACTTTTTTACTAAAAAGTGGCCCCGTGCGAGTTTCTTACGCCGGTTGGCGGTTTTTCTCGCCGGGTTAGTCCCGAACCGGTGGTGTGGTAGGCAACATGTAGTTCAACATTCTGAAAACATTTGATTTAAATTTATTCAGAAATAAAACAATTTTTATTTATTTATTTTACTAACAAACTTAACTCTCTCACCTTCATACAACCAGTCCGGAACTCCGTTATGTATGGTCCCTGGTCTCCCCGACTCCGTGACCCTGTACCCGGTGGAGGAGCGCGGGGCGGGGCGGTAGTAGATGTCGTAGTCCTGCACGGTGATCAGGCCGTGGCCCTTGGGGGTCCACATCGCCAGCAGCAGCAGCGGACCCTCGTTGATGACGCCGCCCACCTCGTCCGGGAGAGGCGTGAGGGGGTATGATTCCCTGGTAACAAGAGGTTAGATTTTAAATCAGGGGTTCCCAAACTTATTTTGTCTACTGCTTACTTTGAGAACAAATTATGGTTTAGCGCCCCCATTGTTTCAATTTAAATTCATCCAGATGAAATAAATCACCCCTCAAGCCTGTAGAGGCTATACAGTATACAAGGCCCTTTTTACTACAACATGATCGACATAACATAGTTACAATTTTCTTGTCTAATATAGTAAATTATGTCTAACAAACTTTTGCCCGGGGCTTTACCCGCGTACACCCGTCCACGGGAACACTTTTTCGGGATATAAATTAGCATTTATCCTGAATGTTTATGTGCTAATCTAGAACATAAATATTTCCTTAAAACTCAGTACTTTGCGTTGTTGTTGTTGTTGCGTAGTTGCGTAAAAAACATACTCTTAATATTATTGTAATTTTGTGTTCTTTATTTCTTTGTGTATTTTTGTAGTCATTTAATTGTGTTGAGTGATTGTCAAAATAAACTAGTGTTCGTTGATGACCTTGGTCCTTGCCATATTTAGGGCCTATTTCACCACTTCCTGATAAGTGACGATTAGGCTATCCACTAATTAACTTGACAGATCAAGTATTGGGAATCTGTCAAAAAAGGTGTGAATAGCCTATTTGGCACTTTATCAGAAAGTGGTGAAACAGGCCCTTAGAGACATAAATGAAAAGATTTTTGAAGTAATAATTTCAATGGCAGCGTTGTTAAAATCAGCACAGTAATATTGTGAGTATTTCCTTGAGGCGGCGGATGGTACTAATACTGCACGGCAACATACAGCAATCAGCTGATGTGTTGCATGTTTACTCACTTAGCAACAAAAATATCGATCATTAACTCTGTGTAAACTTATAAAGAGATTCGTCCAAGTCCGATGCGTTAGAGAAGTGACTAGAAAAGTAAAAAAAAACATAAGTACACGTTGTGAGTAGTCTTTACCAAACATAATATAACACATTTCATACCGATTCTCGTAATATTCACTAGTATATTTGTTTTATAGTTAAAAAAATATTGCATCGACTTAGTGCAGTAGTTACATTAATCATTCTACTTAGAAGCTAAGGTATAAACATTCTTATAACATTTTCCCGAATAGCATATTGGCCAATGTTGAATCACAATACCTTGAACCTTCTATTTACAGCCAAAATGCAACCAACCCCGAAAATATACTAGACTTAAAACAGACTGACCTTTCCGAAATGGACCGTGAATGTTTCTATTTTGGGCCGACTTTGAAAAGTTGACCAGGCTTATAGACAAGTAATTAGCGTGGTAAAATAAAGTTATATATACATATAACTTTATATTTAACTTTACATATGTACATATAACTTTATTTTACCATTTGATTGAAAAGAGTAATTTAATTATTGTTTACTTAAATAAAGTTACTTTAATTTATTTGAACCAGCCTGTTTCCTTCCAAACAACAAAATAGTATTCTAATGCATTATTTATCAAACATATAACTTCTAGAGTTTTTAATCAATTACCAATACAATTACACGTTTGATGTGGGATGTGATTTTCCAGTTTACAAACAAAATAGCCTGGATCTTACAAAGAACGAAGCTGAGATACCTATTAGTGTTGAATTAAAATAGTTTTATCAAGGTACTGAAATAGGTTTTAATTCACCTAACTAAATAATTGTTGTATAAACAATGTAAAGTTTAGCTTCTTACCGCAGACTGTAATGGCTGCAGGGTTTTCAAGTCCCTACTAGCGATCCGTTTTCTGACACGATGCGGACAAAATATAATCACTATTATGTAACTCAAGTACCTGGCGAAATAAATTAATATAGTATGTACGGAACCCTTAGCTGATTAAATATTAAATCCATTTAGAGCGTAGGCAGGGCGCGTGAGAAGGCTAATCAAATAACCTTTTTGGATTATGGTGTACAAAAGCGAACAGAAAAACTGTTTCGACGAAATTCCAGCCGAAGTCCTCTTGTCTCTAATAATCGTCGCGGCTAATTTTACAGCGGCGCGGCGTCTGCATTACAAGGAATGGCACTTTTCTCTAGTCTGCTTTTTTACAATTTTCTGCATTTCGCTTTCACAGTTTTAAATTCGATAAGGCAAACGTCGAAATTACATTCATAATAATTATGGGAATTTTAAACCTTGTATAGAGCAACAAGCCAATGTTGAAAAAACCATACCATGTATACTGATATGCATTTTAAGTAGATGGTAGGTTTTTGTTAAAGGCTTTTCTTGACCTACGACTATGCTGCATAGCCATGATTGTCATAAAATACCATAAACTTCGTTTTTGTTTGCATTACAAATAAAAATTAAAAACAAAATACGCCTGTCTACAGGTTATCGCCTATATTTGTCCATCATATGGCAACGTGAACGTTGTACAGAGAAATAATTCATAGCTGGTTTATTTGGTCACCTTATGTCAAGTCAATGTAAAAGGTCTGTCGGTTAAGCTTGACATAACCCGACCACATTATGTAGGCCCGCCATCTGCCTATACATACATCATGCGTCATCTTTGAGGATGTAAAGAGCTTCTATCATAAATATTGACAGCGATGAGTCGCTCAGTATGGATTCGCCAGTGTTTACGTTTCTATTATGAACACGGAAACCCTTTTATCTCAAATTAGTTTCGGAAGGAACAGAACCTTACGCTGCATGAATACAAAACATAGTTTTTCCAGCCATAAAGGCCGTACGAAGGTAGGGGAAACCCCGAAAAACTGCTTTATCCACTTCATTTAGGGGCCGTTTTCGGACAATATATTCGAGAGTACGAACTACGAATTGATCACATAAATGACTTTATTTTTGTTTTGAAATAGGTAAACCCTTGAACGTAGATTGATTTATTGTTGGCGCTCAGCGGGACCACTAACACATATGTTAATGAATAAAATTAGTCTTATTAAATTAATAATAGTTATATTAATTTAAAACTAAACATATATTTAGATAGCAGAAAGTACCGAAAACCAGGATTGAAAGGACGGAAGCAAAAAAGAAAAATATACGCGTCTTGGCCCCCGCCACATGTTCAATTTGCAGGTTAATGTACTATGGCGTGCTCAGTCTATACATTTTTAATAAGCGTTTTTGTTGATTGCTTTATATTTTACATTTTGTTACGTGATGACAATTTTAATACCGTAATAACTTACGTTGATCACGTGAATTCATAATTTACGTTTTTACGTCTATCAAAAAGCATTATAGATATAAGGTTATTTGGTCACTAAATGTAATAAAATTATGTTTTCTATGAATTCCACTAAAAGTACCTGAACAGTAAGGAAACACTATACGTTTTTGGGATGAATAGTAGAATATTATGTCACTGAGTAAACATACTATGTATTACGTTTATTGAGTGCCTACCTGTCACATAAGTGAATTCAGTATTTTATGCCGTATGCATAATAGAATATGAATAAGATTTCCCTATCCATACTAATCCATTATACTTAGGGGGCGTCTACAAATTACGTGAGGTGTTTTTTTGAATTTTTGCCCCCCCCCCCCAATGGTGAGATTTAGTGAGATTCTATTCAACCCCCCCTCCCCCCCTAAAATCTCACGTGAGATTTTTCAAAATCTAGGTTTCTTACGAAAAGACGTTGGATTGTTAAATTAATTCAATATTAGTATGAGAAAAAGGCTTATAATATGATAGTCTACTTTAATAATAAGTATTAAATAACATTATGGTGTACGTCACCAAATGTTGCGTAAAAACTTGTACGGGTGGATAAAACAAAATATTATAATATGGTGGTTGGCAGTAGATTTCCTTTCGAACAAATTTGTGAATGATCTTCATCGTATAACGATTACGCTTACGATTAAATCCTAAGCATATGTACAATCTGGATGAAATGGACCAAAATAGTATTATTTTAACATTAAAAAAAAATTACGTGAGATTTGCCGAGACCCCCCCCCCTCTCTCCAACGTGAGATTAGATGAGATTTGACTCGACCCCCTCCCGCCCCCCCTAAACACCTCACGTAATTTGTGGACGCCCCCTTATATTATAAATGCGAAATTGTGTCCTTGTGTCTCTCTGTCTGTCTGTTATTTCTTCACGCTCAAACCGCTGAACCGATTTTGCTGAAATTTGGCATAAAGATACTTTGAGTTCTGAAATAGGACATAGGATAGTTTTCATCCAGGAAAAATGTATGGTTTACGCGCCATAAACCAATTTTGGCGCAACGGAGTTGCGGGCGTCATCTATTATTATTATAAATGCGAAAGCGTGTCTGTCTGTCTATCTGTTACCTCTACACGCTCAAACCGCTGAACCGACTTTGCTGAAGTACGGAGATACTTTTGATTCCGGGAAAGAACATTTGATATCCACTTTTTATCCGGTTAATGTACGGTTTCCGCATGATAAACAAATTTTGGCGCAACGGAATTGCGGGCGTCATCTAGTTCATTATAAATTATAATATAATTATATATTAACAGATTAGATTACTAGATTAAAACTGGGCAAAGAATGTTATACAATATACAAATAAAAGTATAGAGAAACCAATATGAAGTTATGCCCCCACGCAATCGCTCGCGCTAGAAAGCCAAGTTTACGAGTTACGACCCGCAAACTTTGACTATTTTATAAGTGGACTTTGTAACTTACCGAACTTATTTTTCTATAATAGTACTCCTGTGTATTGTTATTGTTGCGATAATAATATTATAACCTTGTCTTCTTTCAAACAAGTTCTTGCGTATAACCCCACCGCGCCGTTATAGTGTTACATAAGAAATCTTTTGTAGTTTCTTAAGTTTAAATAAAAGAGCTTACAAGACATTTGACGTAATATTATGATTAATGAGTTTAATAAAATATAACGTTACCACAAAATAAATGACCTAGAATTTATCCCTCATTATAATTTATCAGGCAAGCGAAATAAATTGCTAGATTTTATCAGATAATGAATATGAAATTATTTTATTTCTTGTATTATTCATTGAAAAAAGTATGAGCTGTATAGAGACTAATCCGACTGTGTCTGTTCTGTTGCTCTCTACCTCTTTAGGCTGCATTTCCACCGCCCGAACGCGTGGTTTGGCGGCTACATCGCGAAATGACAATCAAAATGTAAAGGGACAGCGTGACCGCGCGCGGCCGCTATTTAAGGCGTCTCCCAGACAGACGCGGCCTGCGGTGGGGGTCGCGGCGGCGGTCAGTTTTTTGTACTGCGACCGCTACCGCGTGTGTCTGTGTCGTTCCTAGAACTTTCAAGTCATCCAACTCAAATCTCTAGCTATTACCGTTCTTGAGTTACAGCCTGGAGACAGCAAAAAAGGCCAAAATAAAGTAAATTAATTAAAAAATCAAAAAACCCGACTGCAAAAAATTTTAAGTAAAAAGACCGAAACAAGACCTAATTCTGCCGGAAGCTTCAAGCCATGTTTAAATTGATACGACCATTGCTTACGAGATTCATGTCAAGATGAATAGAAGGCTACATTGAAAGATATAGAAAAAAAATGGACTACAAAATGCAGTCGGAGGCATATTTTATGATTTTATTAAAAGGTTTAAATTGGTGCGACATGCCTCCGACTGCATTTTGTAGTCCATTTTTTTCTATATCTTTCAATGTAGCCTTCTATTCATCTTGACATGAATCTCGTAAGCAATGGTCGTATCAATTTAAACATGGCTTGAAGCTTCCGGCAGAATTAGGTCTTGTTTCGGTCTTTTTAGTTAAAATTTTTTGCAGTCGGGTTTTTTGATTTTTTAATTAATTTACTTTATTTATGTCTTTTTAGTTAAGAAAGATTACGTAACCGGATTAATTCTTTAAATGAGTTTATGCCATGTGGTTGCATCTGGATCCTATGCTAACTTCATTCTATCTTTCATTTTATGAAGGCGTATTTTACGTGAAATAGGAGATTCTGTCTTCTCTTTTGCAGCCTTAGCTCGTTTAGTCTTGCGGGATAAAGCCATGTTAGTTAGCCAAAAAAAGTAAAAAAAAATTGGAATTCACAACACAAACAAATTAACAACAAATACAATCAATTGAATTTTTAAGACAAATCTCAGCTCACCTTAACTTAATTAATCCTATTAGCTTTGGTAATCAGTACCAAACTACAATAATATAATATATTATAACGCCCCTTAGGGTAGTTACTACTTACTAGTTTCAATTTTCAAAAGTTAATTCAAAACTAAACTTTAAAGATAAAGATAAATGATATTAGAGAAGTATTTTTACGAGTTACGAATTAAAGTTTCAAGTTTCAACTTACAACTAATGTTTCGAACGAAATGGTAAATTTATTTATTTCTTCTTTAATCTTTAATTATTTATAATATATTTTATTTTTAATTTTTATACACTACTAGCTGTCCCGGCAAACGTTGTTTTGCCATTTAAAGTATATTTTCTACATCATCAGTTGATACATGTTTTACCCCCTCTTTTGTCCCCTAAGAGGGTGTGGGGGGGGAAGGTCATACACCAGATGTTAAGTTGAAAAACACAGCTAATATGAAGTAAGTCCACTAAAGAAAAAAGTTGTATACAAAATCTGACCCCTCTTTGGTCCCCAGAGAGGGTTGAGAGGGGAGGGGGGGGAGGATTTTTATACACCAGATGTTGAGTTGGAAGAAGACAAATATAATATATCTGTGAAAACCGTATGCAAATCTGTGAAAACCGTATGCAAATCGGATCAGTAGTTTTCGTGTTAAAGAAAAAAGTTTGATACAAAATCTGACCCCCTCTTTTGTCCCCTTAGAGGGGTGGGGGGAAAAATTTTTATACACCAGATGTTAAGTTGGAAGAAGATAAATATATCTGCGAAAACCACATTCAAATCGGATCAGTATTTTTCGTGTGATACTGGAACAAACATACAGACAGACAGAAAGAGTGACAGACAGACAGACAGACAAAAAACTAACCACATTTTTGGCTTCTATAGCGATGTAGTGACAAAGGTGTAATTTCGGGTGTCATTTCATATCTTTTATGTACAGAATTTTCATTTCTACAACAGAATATTGTCTTCCTCCCGCACGCGCTTTGGTGACGCCCACTATCGTAATATTTTAATTTCGCCATAATTTCAGAAACAAACGTCCAATTTTAATCATTCAAAGACCAAATATTATCTACATGAACTGTACTTAGTGATAAAATAATTTATTTTGATAAGGATTAATAGCGTGAGTAAAATATATCCGTTTAAATGTAGTCCAAAAAAAATTCAGGATTTTTAAATAAATAAATGGTTATTGTGCCTCACTCGACATAGATAGGTATAGTGTGTCGCGGACTTTTTTGTAGATATTTATAAGATCTACAATTACTTAGAACATTTTATGGTTCTATCTTTTATAGTTTAGGCAGCGTACGCAAAATAAGTAACTTTTCTAGCTGATTTTTTACACCTTGCGTCCGAAAAACTCAAATATCTTACGGAACCCTACTATTTTCCAAAATAAAATGTAGCCTATGTTCAGCAGAAATAATGTAAGATTCCAATAGCAAAAGAATTTTTCAAATCGGTCCAGTAGTTTCGGAGCCTATTCGACTCAAACAAACAAACAAACAAACAAACAAACAAAAAATCAAATCTTTCCTCTTTATAATAGTAGTGTAGATTATATTTCAATTTTACATTTTTCATTAACAGTAATTTAGCACGGACAGTTACTCAGTTGTTATACATCAAAAAACGTAAAGACACAAACGTGTACAGACAAGCGATAGCGCGATCTAAAGAAAGCACAGCGAAATCTATTGACGGAAGTTGGAACTTAATGTCGCTTTAAATACAAATCTATACATAATATAAATGCGAAAGTATATCTGTCTGTCTGTCTGTCTGTGTCTGTCTGTCTGTCTGTCTCGCTTTCACGCCAAAACTACTGAACCGATTGTTATGTAATTCTGTACACAGATAGTCTAAAGCCTGAGAAAGGACATAGGCTACTTTTTAACTGGAAAAAGGAGTTGTAAGGGGGTAAAATGCGTAGGTAAATTTGTTCAAATTAAGTTGGAGCCGTGTGTCTTCTACATCGCACCATCGCTTACCTAAACGTGTTTCTATAAGAGGTGGTAAGGATGGAGGAATCTTTTCCGATTAATTTGAAGAAATGTTTGAAATCTTAAGAAGTCAATGTTCGACTTCGAACTCTTCGAAGTTCGACCCCACTCCCCAATTATTAACCCCCTACGCAAAAATAATAAGTAAGAAGAGTTTTGTGTCTGTCTGTCTGTCTGTAAACATTGAAGTTTGAAGTAAGCGTACCGCGGAAGCACCTCTGTCGTGCAAATTTTGCAATTTGCAGTAATGTAGCCAATGTTCTTATTTTTATAGATTGTATATTTTATCCATGCAGGCGGGTTTTTACCTGCACAGCTGATTGTCTAGGTAGACAATCAGCATGGACGGAGGTCCGTCCATGCTTCCTTCCGCACGCGCACCCCCGCCTTGGTGACGCCCACCATCGTAATATTTTAATTTCGCCATAATTTCAAAACCAAACATCCAATTTTAATCATTCAAAGACCAAATATTATCTACATAAACTGTACTTAGTAATAGAATAATTTATTTTGATAAGGATTAAAAGAATGAGTAAATTATACACGTTTAAATATAGTCCAAAAAATTTCAAGATTTTTAAATAAAATAATGGTTATTGTGCCTCACTCGACATAGATAGGTATAGTGTGTCGCGGACTTTTTTGTAGATATTTACAAGTTCTATAATTACTTAGAACATATTATGGTTCTATATTTTATAGTTTAGGCAGCGTACGTAAAATAAGTAACTTTTCTGGTTGATTTTTTACACCTTGCGTCCGAAGAACCCAAATATTTTACGGAACCCTATTTTTCTCCAAAATAAAATTCAGCCTATGTTCAGCAAAAATAATGTAGAATTCCAATGGTGAAAGAATTTTTCAAATCGGTCCAGTAGTTTCCGAGCCAAACAAACAAAAAATCAAATCTTTCCTCTTTGCACTATTAGTGTAGATTTATCGTTCGATTTAATAATAAATCTGCAAGTTATATACATATTTAGAATCAGTGTTTAAAATCCTTTATTTTGATACCCCACTCGATATGCTTGGTAAATTTTTATTTTTTTTTACCTCACAATATGGCGTCAAACGTCCACCATTTTGGTTTTTTCTTCATGTCACCTATCTAAGAACACTTGGGCCATTAAGACAAATCTAACGATACCTCAAATATGAAAATCCGCTTAGCGGTTCTGAAGATACGAGGTAATAAAGAATATTACAAACATACAAGATACGCGCCAAACACATAACCCTCCTGGCAGTCGGGTAAAAATCACGTTTGTTGTATGGGAGCCCCCCTTAAATATTCATTTTATTTTATTTTTAGTATTTGTTGTTATAGCGGCAACAGATATACATAATCTGTGAAAATATCAAATCTCTAGCTATTACCGTTCTTGAGTTACAGCCTGGAGACAGACAGACAGACAGACGGACAGACGGACAGACAACGAAGTCTTAGTAATAGGGTCCCGTTTCTACCCTTTGGGTACGGAACCCTAAAAAAAGTACTTGTAATATCTATAGCTGTCTCCCTTACCTCAAGCCTATACCGCAGAGCGCGATAGAGACAAATGCAGAAAATCAACTCGTTGTCCCCTGATTTCTTCTCTAAAACTTAACCGATTTAAGTACTTTTTTCACTTAAAAATTAAAGCAAGGCTTGAGCTGTGTTCCTATGTTTTTTTTTTTGTATAATCGAGCCAAATTTGTTTTCTGGATGTTTGAACACAGCGGAAAATCTGGCCATTTTTTTGGGTATTTTAACGTTCATATCTTTTTTAATAATAAAATTATGAAAAAAAAGAAAACTTAGGGACATTGTATACTTGGCCATAGATATTCAGGAAAAAAATTATAACTCTACCGGAATTATCCAGGTAGTAAACAGGGGACAATGCAACGTTTGTATGGAAAAACGGCTGTGTGGAATTCTCTTAAGTCCAGCCTCACATTTGGTTGGTAGAGGCACGATGGTGTTCCGGTAAAATATATTGTCCTAAGATACTTACATTAGGTTTTTTTTAAGGTGACCCGCCGGCGTAGGACGGGAATGCGGAGGCGTCGCTATGCGAACCTCCAATAACTTCCGTCCCACGGGGCTCCGGGTCAGGATGGGAACCTGCCCGGCTTAGCTAGACCCGGCGCCGAGGGGAACGCTTTAGTTTACCTAAGCGTTCCCTAACTTTGGTGGAAGTCCGGTCCCTATTGAGGTAGACCGGTCGGTCGTGGAGGGAGTCCCGTGTTAGATAGATCCGGGACATCCCTCCTTTATACGGCTGAAGGCGAACCGCAGGTGGTTTTAGTGAGTAGGAGTCTCACATACCCCCGGGGTACACCCAACCCGGGGGACCCATGACGGGTTTCCCCTGCGCATAAAAAAAAAAGGTTTTTAAGCTGACGCCGCGTTAAAGTAAAAAACCGTGTTGGATATGTTTTAGATTGCTTGTTTTCTATGAAAGGTCGGCCCGGCCTATCATAGAAAACGATTTCCTTCCCTACC
This sequence comes from Plebejus argus, assembly GCA_905404155.3. NCBI lineage: Eukaryota > Metazoa > Arthropoda > Insecta > Lepidoptera > Lycaenidae > Plebejus > Plebejus argus. The sequence continues at coordinate 6,255,488 of FR989927.1, read as the reverse complement.
CTCCCCTAATCCTTCCCTTCCCATCCCTACCCTCCCCTATTACCCTATTCCCTCTTAAAAGGCCGGCAACGCACCTACAGCTCTCCTGATGCTGCGAGTGTCCATGGGCGACGGAAGTTGCTTTCCATCAGGTGACCCGTTTGCTCGTTTGCCCCCTTATTTCATTAAAAAAAAAAACCATAAATATATTTCATACATAATTATATTAAGGCTATGGGCAAATTAAAGTGTATGCTTGAACTTGCTTGAACCAATCTATGTACTCGAAGCTTAAACCACTCTCCTCTGTTGGCAAAATTAGAATCCCTTTTTTACAGAGGTCTTTTTGATTGATTATTCTGTCTTATAAAAGTTGACCAATCGTGTTATGCTATGGATAATTCAAAGACAAAGACATGATGAATACTGACAATGAACTTTAATTTCTTAGCTTTAGTCATTGCTGAGAAAAATCGATATCGCTACAGCCAAATTATCAAGGCGTCGTCTTAATAAGAAAGTTCAAGTTACAATTCAGCACAAAATAATACGATGCCACGGCGCTTGTACGTATAATATTAATAGCATGTTTTCCTTCAAAGGTATCGCAATGTCCTCGGTAAAGATGTGTTCAATATCATACTTTTATTTTCCCTTCGGAATAAAATTCAAGTAGCATAATTTTGATCTCCTTCCTTCGACATTTGCGTGGTTTTACCATTTTAATAAAGTTTATTACATTTACTCTCTTACTTATAAATATATCTACACTGTGTACAGACGATATAGCTATATGATTTGTCCTTCTGTGTCAAACGGCTTTTCTAACGTTTCAGACAAGGATAAAATGTTTAAGAGCATAGTCTTAGCTATTGTGTTGCTTTTATCCCGGGGTTTGAGCGCGGCAACTAAATTAGGATATTCCGTAACCTAACACACCACTGTGCCAGTCGGTGCGGCGTTGCCAGACTTCGGCACGGTGTTTGTGTGCGTGCGACTAGACGTATGCGAATTATAATTGCATAAGTTGATAAAAAATTCTATGCAATAGCTTTACCGCGTCTTACTGTAACCCTTGCTGGGTACAGTTTGATATTTGGTTTACGTCTAATAATAATAATATGTTGTTTCCACATCATTTCAATATCTATACTCTGCAGCAGGGGTTCCCAATCTTTTTCAGCCTGCGGCCCAGTTACACGTAGAATATTTAGTCACGGCGGCGCGGCGCCCTACTCTACCTAGCTATCAGAAAAAGTAAAGAAATAGTTTTAATGATTATAGTTTTGTTAAGCAGGTAAACGTTAATAAACAAAAATTTAATCATCTACCTGCCTTACATAAACAATATTATAATTTACTTTTATAATATTTGTGGTTTCGGATAATGATGGAGGATCGACATTCGACTCACGGCGCGGCGCGGCGGCGCGGGCGCCCCTCTTGCCTTTCCACAGCGCACCAGGGCGCCGCGGTTCACAATTTGGGAACCCCTGCTCTACAGTATTCAGTGTACTTCAGCCGCGCAAATATTTGGATTCACTGGGTTCAAGTTATCTCAAATCAGTTCAGTAATTTAATGGAACCTCTCGGATTGTTACTCCATTATCTAAAATGGCCCTTCAGATGGAACAACATGGCGTCCCAGTAGTGTTATCTGTCATTGACACAGCCGATAATTGTTCTAAAGTCAATGCAGAGCCAATATTTGAGCCGTTAAGCCGTATTAATTCAGAACTTGAGTCTTGAAGCGTTTATGGTGCTTTTATTAACTTTACTTCATAAAGGAGTTAATAAACCGACTAATGCCAAGTTTCTGAGGGTTTTTGACCGGAGTTTATCTATTCAACATTTTTGTTGACTGGTTTAAATTTCTAACTTAGCCAATTAAAACCGCTATAAAAAAAAACTCATTAAAAAAATCTAAAAATCTGGACATGCATCAATTATTATCTAGCCAGCCTATTTCTTCTACTTTCTTGTAATACATTTTGGTTACGGGACTTAACAAAGATCCCATCGGGCACCCCTTAATTTTTACAATAATATTATAATGCTGAAGATAAAATAACGCATATCTTTTTAACATGCGATGAAACTGATTGAAAACAGCCACAAAACAAAAGATGTCATTACACAAAGCTTAAAATTGTAGTTAGTCATGAAACAGTTAAAAGGACTTTGATCTCCGACAACGATAAAAGATTTTAGCTTTTATAAAATTGAAACCAGTACAATTGCTAGATTTTGTTCGCCAAACGAGCTATGTTACTTAAAGTCTGTATATATTTTTATTCATATGGTATTATTCTGTTTAATCTTGCAGAAAATATACATCTGAGTATAATTGGATAATTTAAGTACTAAGTAGTGAACAACTCAGTATATTATAATTTCATAATTATACAGAAGGACACTTGAAGTAGCAATCTTGAGAGTTCTTGTGAAAGTCTATTATGATATGCAATTATTATTCATGAGAATTAATTTAATCCACGTATGATTTTAATTAGAGAGTATAGGTCAAATGAATCCATAATTATTTGAGGTTATAAATGCTGGTAAAGATTTCTGTTTGGCATGGACACCCATCAAACGGCACTGTACAAATAATTGTTGTACTCTTATAAGGCAAAGAGTGTCTAAAACTCGCACGCGGCACGGCAGAGTAGACAGAATTATTATGGAGTGTCTCGACTTCAAAGTTCAAACAAACGGGCGAATATACGTGAGTTGGGCGCGAATGTCACTTTCAACATGTTTCATGTAATGCTTGGTACTACTAATATACTGCGTGACTGGTGAGACATGTTCAATACTTGAGGACGTGATATTTGGCTATTATATTAGTTGGAAAAAAATAATATAAAAAAATAATATCAATTGATCACTGAGTCTTAAATGTAGCTTAAATTTATATAATTATTTACCCAACGCATGGACACCGCGAGCGGGAGGGGTAGTTGTGTGGTGTTTCTTTGGTAGCGCACGCCTCTGCACCGGCCGCATAGTATGCCTACTTGCCTAGCCGCGTAATTTACTTAGTATCCATGATTCTTTTATTTTTGGGAAATTCGGAAAAAAAATTAAGAACCTAATTTTATTACATAATTATAATGAGAATCAAGTACAGAGTACACTGACTGGTGAGACAATACCGATACTTATGGAGAATAAGTATCGGTATTGTCTCACCAGTCATGTTGTATATTCTGTGGTAATGCTTAGTAACGCATTAGTACGGCGCGCGCCGGCCTATATGATATGACGTATACTACGTCAAACGTATAAATTTCGAGATCTCCTCTGAGTCGGCCTACTCGATAGTTCTGCTTACTCTGGCACCGGTAAATAAACTTACGTGGTAAGAACATCGTAGACGGTGTATCTCGCGAGGTAGGAATACTTGTGGAGTTGGCGCAGTGAGTGCGCCAGCAGCAGGAATCGCCTGTCCGCCGACAGCGAGTACGCCGCCGGTTCTAGAACCCTCTGGAACAATTCAAATTACTTTTTGAAAAAAAAATCTAATAAAGTCAGTTCCGAAATATAACCCAGTCTACCGTGCTCATGACGCGGACGTCTTAATTCTGACGCCATATTGTACTGCCAGTAGTGGGAGTTTATCGTATTAGTACTAAGTAGTATCTCGTAACATTTGCAAAAGTTACTTATTTTACGTACGCTGCCGAAACTATAAAAGATAGAACCATAAAATGTTCTAAGAAATTGTAGATCTTATAAATATCTACAAAAAAGTCCGCGACCGACTTCAAAAGCATGAAGATTGAGTACAGAAATAGTTGAGGTTTAGGCTAAGTCTGAAGACTGCACTATAATAAGGAATAGGAATTATTTGATTCTTTTTAGATTATTTTTAAGAATATTACTTACCTACTTTTGTTTTTACCTTGGAAGTCGGTTTTAATTTTTTGTTAAAAAATAATAATGTCTCTTCCGTAAGCATACAGTCTGTCTACATAAATCTCACACTCATCCTCAAAATACTGCGCCTCCATCGGAGGAGGCGATTTGTTCCCGTCAAATAAAATTGGTACCGAGACAGCTAGAAATCCAGGTCTTCTAGATCAATTAACGAGATTGATGATCTAATTTTAATATCCTCCTGAAATATACCTCAATTATACTGCCTCAAACCTGCCTGTGTACTTTTTAATATTGATCGCTCGTTCTTTATAATTTAAAATGTTGGTTTTTCTTTTTCTGAGTACCACGAGAAAAATACCACGGTATTATTTAATGGACTAACAGTTGCACTCAGAGACATTTAATTATTATTTAAAATTTTAATGTAATGAAGGGTTTGGCAGAAAATATATTACGATGAAGCTTATGTACCACCGAGTAAATTAATTCCTAGGCAGTTGACGGGCCTGCGTCGTTTGGTCAGCTTATGTCAATTCAATGTTAGCTGTGATCGGTCGGATGGGTTTGACATAACGCGACCAAATTACTTAGGTCCACCATCTGTCTAGGAATCAGCTTCTCTAATAGTACATAATATCTTCATTAAATTAAAGTTAAGCAATCATTAAACGTATGTGAACTTGGCCGTAAAGTTTACATTTACTTTAATAAAGTGCAGTATACGACACAAATATATTATACGGGCAGAAAATATACTAGGAGAGCATAATATGTAAAAGTATAAAACTTATGTGCATTGCGATTATTCCAATATGTAGTTGAAAACTAGTCTGGCGTTCTGCCATACGAAGTTTACGGACTCACCCCGTAGCTTTCATTCAGTATAAATAGAGTATTGTGGGGACGTCAACAAGTGGAAGCCTGAAATTTATGTTATGAACCTATAATAAAAACCTAGTTTGTTAGCCAATATTAGTTGTTGACACATACAAAATAGGATCGCCGTATTTTTAGTATCAATGTAACAAAACCTACTTGAACTTGACTCGTTCTACCGCGTGTCTAGGTAATGGACGTAAAAAACCTTGATGTTAAGAAGAAAATCAAGCACGCTGTGTTTTGTAGTAATCCTTGTTAAATTAATATATAACTATTTGAAAAAATAATGTAATAGATTCATGTATTTAATTTCATGAAGTTATTCTATGTATTCCTTTACCATGGTAAACATCCATACTAATATTATGAATGCGAAAGTCTGTCTGTTACCTCTTCACGCCCAATCTGCCGAACTGATTTTGCTAAAATTTGGTATGGAGATAGTTTGAGTCCTGGGATATAGGATACTTTTTTAACCCTTATAAATGTACGGTTCCTTCGCGATAAACGAATTTCGGCGCAACGGAGTTGCGGGCGTCCTCTAGTATTATAATATTCAAACTCTGCTAGCGTCACTTTGCGATTTTTCAACTTTAAATTATCCGATTTAGGCGTCTCCCAGACAGACGCGGCCTGCGGTGGCGGTGGCGGTGGCGGTGGCGGTCAGTTGGATGACTTGAGAGTTCTAGGAACGACCCAGACACACGCGGTGGCGGTGGCAGTACAAACAACTGACCGCCCGCGCCGCCGCGACCGCCACCGCTGCCCGCATCTGTCTGGGAGACGCCTTACTATTCGACATGTGCTATTATGGGCAGCCTTGTATGAAGTTCTCCTATCGTAAAGTAACACTAACAACTTGTATAAGGCGTTGATTAGTTCAGTTGGCCCATTCATCAGGAGTTATGACGGTCGGGCAACAGATGTCGGCCTGATTCCGGCCCCTACCGATATTGGCCAATTGTTGTAATCGATACTAGGTTATTAGATGTAAGTTATAATATATTTACTCTATGATGTAAGAAAGTTCTCCTAATTCAATGTAAATAGAGCGATCTTTTAGGATTATCATAGGGGTACTTTAAGTCCCGGGAAGGGACATTGGATGTAGTTATGAGTAATATTATAAACATGTAGTCCTTACTAATAATATAATAAATGGGATAGTGTGTCTGTCTGTCTGTTACCTCTAAGGGAAATATCTAGTCTACTATAAATACGAAATTGACTTGAGAAACTTGAGAAAATTGTCTAAAGTTTTGCTGGAAAATTCACAGACCTCATAGTATAAATACTAAACGAGGCAAGAGACATAAAAACTGAATTGAAACAGGTCTTGTTTTACTGTCGTTTGGTAAAGGGTTTGGCAGTTAAAATTATTCCCCCAGGGAAAGGCAAAACTTTTTAAGACAATTTTTGTGCTCTACAGTAAAAAGAGTAGACCTTTTCGTAAACGAAAGAGCTCTGATCCTATAAGTTATATAATACTCTAGATTTCTCATAAAAATATTTAACACTGTTAATAATAACTTACAACAGTATACTGTCTATACCTAACACTCTTCGTCTGTAACGCTGATTTTTGTTTCCCGCAAGCTGAATCGCAGACAGACAGACACAATTTCGCATTTATAAGTATGGATGTATCAGCTAAGTTCAAATAAAGCTTACTAAGGTAATTCACAAATATATTCTCGTATTGCCGAATCCTATACGTAGCGATCATTGCCCTCTGTCAAAAAACTAGTGACATGTCATCGTTTCTATACAAACTGCGATAGACATGAAGTGAGAGATGTTTCTAGTCTAGAGGCGATATCATATTTTGCATACTCGATGATTACCAAGAGGTTTTCTGATGAATCTACAATAGTCTGTGTCTTTAAAAAAGAGTTTTTCTAAGACTTTTCATAAGTTAACTGAATACAGTGCGAGCATTTTATATGTAACAGCTCCTAGACTAAAATGTCAATAACCCCTGGAGACACCTTATTTCATTTTGACTATAGTAATACTACTTACAAAGGTAGTGTTTGGCATGAGAGTCTTGGAGGTCTGATTGGCAACGAACATGAGGCTGATGCCGCCCCACGCGTCTCTGTACACGTACTCGTCACCTGGAAACAAACTTTTTGTTATTATCACACCCACACTAATTTTAAATAGGGCATAACAGAACAAAGTGGCAGTCCGCAGTACTTTAAGGCGTGTATGTTTCCTTTTAGAGTTTATTGTGAAAGTAGTCTCTGAAACAGCTTTTTTGACTGGTATGGTAGCAATTTAGACTCTGGAGCTTATTACATTAATTGTTCCAGAATGGTAAGTTATCCTGTCAAATACTGTAGTAATTAATATCTTTCCATAGAATTTAACAGTGTTCTGACTTTTGGTACATAATAGCTATCTATTTATATTCACGTAAATATAATACTTAGGTAAATCTATCGGTAATCGGTATTAATTATTGTTGTTATAATAAAACCACTTTTGAACATCATTGCCAAGTAATAAGTTCTAAATTGTACTCCTTCGATTATATACTCCTAACGACAGCAAACAGTTGCATCGTATACTATTGATTGAAATAATAATGTTAAATTATGATATTAAAACCAAACAACCCCCGATTCAAAACTCTGATTAATGTCAGGAATCAGAAAATTGAACCGATATCATTTTTCTGTAAGTCACTTACAAGTTACAACCTATCAGGCAATAGAAAAACCTCAAATTATCTCGTACTGAGAGGGCTGATGATGATGAACTATAGAACTATGAAGAACACACTCGATCGTATCAGCGTTAACAAAATGTAGATCAATATCGGCGCACGCGTTTGGATGCTTCGGAGTTTCGGACACACAGACACGTCAAATTTAAAACACCCCTCTATTTTCGTCGGGGGCTAAAAATATAATTACAAAGCTGTTGAAATCAATAATTGAATCGTATTCAAATCGTATATGTTATGAATTGTGATTAACGTCATTCCACCTGCGAGCGACCCAATTCCATTATCAATTGCCGACTGAAAACACGAATGTTAACATCCAATATCAATTTTGATTGCCCGACGACTGATGTGAATTGCCCTACTTTGTATAGGTAGTAAGACCATTCGATGCATCGTTTCGATCCATCACACTGATGCATGAATAACTGATGTAAGCAGGTGTTACTTGGAAAGCAAATGTAAGAAAACCTGCTAGAAAGTAGTTTGCACTAGTTCATTTGCAACGGATCAAAGCGATATCTACCGCAAAAGAGCGGGGACCCTAAATACTATAACTTTACCAAGTGCCGATTGAAGGCCTATGTTAACTTAGACAATTTAGACTGCAAATAGAAAAATAATAGAGTAAAAATTCAAAAATTAATAAATAGAATATCAAATAGGAATCAATTAATGACAGAACTTCGTATGCAAACATATTGGATTTGATAATGGGACATTCCCATTAAAAAATTTAAAATATTTGCCCAATCCTATTAAATTGAAAATTCGATCATGTTCCGGCGAGCTTATAAAATGTATTAAAATAGATTTCGGTATGATTTGAACCGTTTTATTTAATTTCGTTTGGCTTTGATGGCAATTTTCCACGCCGCAAATTATTTTGCGCCACCAAACGGTTGTTTAATATTTCGAGCAGAAAAACTTCGGGCGACACCTTCTCGGCCCTCGTGAAATATTTAGGTTAAATTTATTCGCCGAGTGGGACTTAAGTTTTTTCAAACGAGCAACATTTTAAATGACGTAACATTAAGCGTTCGTTAGCGGCTCTACACGACGGGGACTTTCACGCTTCAGTTAGATTTCAAAATAAGCGAACTTGTTGGACGAGATGTTAATTTGTATCGCTTTACGTAGAGAATTTTATTTCAATTTAAGCTTTTTAGGGTTTCGTACCCAAAGGGTGAAAACGAGACCCCATTCATGAGACTTCGATGTCTGTCTGTCCGTCTGTCTGTCTCCAGGCTGTATCTCAAGAACCGCTATAGCTAGAGTTCTGAAATTTTTACAGATTGTGTATTTCCGTTACCGCTATAACAACAAATACTAAAATCAAAATAAAACTAATATTTAAGGGGGACTCCCATATAAAAAACGTGTTTTTTTGTCTTTTTTTGCTCGTAATCAATAATGGGGCAACAGCTAGACGCTTTAAATTTTCACAAAATCCTTAATTATTTTTGTTATTTAATTATTAATAATAAAATTTAAATTAGTAAATATTTAAAAATCGGCCAAGTGCGAGTCGGACTCGCGCACGATCGGTTCCGTACCGTTATCGAGAGAAAGTATGCAAAAATTGTGTTTTTTGCATGGGAGTCATTTACGATTTTTTAAATGTTATAATATAATAATGCTTTAAGCCACTGCTGTTCTATTGTCGCTATCTGAATGACTAGTCATAGCAGTCGGTAGTTTGTTACAACTGCGAGCTTAGATTAAAAGCTTTAGCTTAAAGCTTTCAATTCAAGGACAAATAAAAAGCGGCCAAGTGCGAGTTGGACTCGCCCATGGAGGGTTCCGCAGCAGCAATAAGGTTAATTTTTATGAAATTATATTATTTTTGATTTATTTTTATATTTCAGTCGATTTAATGAAATTTAGATTAAGGTTTACTATTTATGACGTATAAAAAAAACTACTAGCTAGATCTCGTTCAAACCAATTTTCGTTGGTAGTTTTTATAGTAATATACATCATATATTTTTTTTAGAATTATCATGCCTCTACTTTAGAAATTAGAGGGGGGGGGACACAAATTTTTCCACTTTGGAAGAGTCTCTCTCGCAAACTATTCAGGTTAGAAAAAAATGATATGAGAAACCTCAATATGATTTTTGGAGACCTATCCATAGATACCACACACGCATAGGTTAGATGAAAAAAAAAATTTTTTGTTTCATTAAGGTTTACTATTTATGACGTATAAAAAAAACTACTGGCTAGATCTCGTTCAAACCAATTTTCGTTGGTAGTTTTTATAGTAATATACATCATATATTTTTTTTAGAATTATCATGCCTCTACTTTAGAAATTAGAGGGGGGGGGACACAAATTTTTCTACTTTGGAAGAGTCTCTCTCGCAAACTATTCAGGTTAGAAAAAAATGATATGAGAAACCTCAATATGATTTTTGGAGACCTATCCATAGATACCACACACGCATAGGTTAGATGAAAAAAAAATTTTTTTGTTTCATTAAGGTTTACTATTTATGACGTATAAAAAAAACTACTGGCTAGATCTCGTTCAAACCAATTTTCGTTGGTAGTTTTTATAGTAATATACATCATATATTTTTTTTAGAATTATCATGCCTCTACTTTAGAAATTAGAGGGGGGGGGACACACATTTTTCCACTTTGGAAGAGTCTCTCTCGCAAACTATTCAGGTTAGAAAAAAATGATATGAGAAACCTCAATATGATTTTTGGAGACCTATCCATAGATACCACACACGCATAGGTTAGATGAAAAAAAATTTTTTTTGTTTCAGTTGTACCTATGGGGACCCCTAAAATTTTTAATATTTTTTCCATTTTTGAATCAAAATCTTAATGCGGTTCACAGACTACATCTACTTACCAAGTTTCAATAGTATAGCTCTAATAGTTTCGGAGAAAAGTGGCTGTGACATACGGACGGACGGACAGACAGACAGACAGACAGACAGACAGACAGACAGACAGACAGACAGACAGACAGACAGACAGACAGACAGACAGACAGACAGACAGACAGACATGACGAATCTATAAGGGTTCCTTTTTTGCCATTTTGGCTACGGAACCCTAAAAATACGATCACTTAGGTGTTTAAAATTATAACTATACTAGGCTATCCAAATATGTACATTGTACGTGTGCATTTTCTCGGACAAGCTTTTGGCGATCACGAACTATTAACTAAGGCTCACTTTTACCAATGTGACTTAAAGTTAACCGTGGAAAATACATCATTTTATCTGTCTCGCCGACTCCTACATATACATGATAGAGTCAGCATGCTATTTTGGCAAGCGATTAGCAATAACCCGGACTGGCGCAAGTGGGCCTGGGTGGTTATTTCATTGATTCGGCTCATTTGGGTCACGACTCACGACAATGATCGCTAACTCGATATTGAACATTTGAATAATTTAGATAAGCTTCGACTTTATTAAAGGTTATTTGGGTTTATGTACGTTTATTTGTTTTTGTACCCGTTATAAAACTGTGCATACTGCTGAGCGATTACGTATCTTGCGACAGGTATAGGCAACAGGTAGATAGACTCATATTCCAAAATATAAATTTCGTCAACATTTTTTTACTTGTCGGATCACCCAGCTATACGTAACAATATGTAGCTGCTGATAGGAGAACATGGCCTTTTACAACTGAAATACATAAAAGAAATTCGTAGATCTGCTAATTTCACAAAGACGGTCATGTCAGGAATGTCTGTTACACTTCAAAGGAAACACTTTTCCATAAAACAAGGAATCCATACCCTCAGGTCGGTTCTTAAAACGATATGGCAATTGCAAGAAAAAAGTTTTATGTGTAAGGGAAAAGAGAGAAAAATTTCTATAGTACATCTAATACATCTTTTTTAGAAGCCAAATTGAATGTAAAAATAAATATTTTAATAGTGAAAAGAGAACACTAAAAATACTACAATTATATATGTTGTAATTCTGTCATTAAATTCACGATCGCCTTTTATGGAGCTTTCACTTAAAACGAGCCATTTAAAACCTTAAAACAATAGTAGTAGCATTCATTTTTTAGGGCTGAACAATTTGGACGATTGCCAGTTAAAAAAAACAACCATTCTTAGTTTTATGTGGCCGTCGTAAAAACAAGGAAAGAAACTGATGAAGGACATTGGAGTTTTCTTTTGTTTAAGATTTTTCTGCTTGTATTTATTAGAACGACTGAAGTATAAAGAAACACCAAGTTTGTATTGCATTTCTTCCTTAGAGTATTAAACCAGTTAGTTTTGCTCTAAGCTTTCTTCTCGTTCTTTTTTAACAGGATATTGTGTGCTCTCTTGCTACATTAATAAACACAATGATATTTAACTTTAAAACTCAAGAATTTACTTGTAATACGAAATACGGGGCAAACGGATCTCCTGAAAGAATGCGATTGATCCGGTCCGGTGTGTCCGGGTTCGTTCACTAGGTACGTCAAAAAACTCCTTAAAAATTGTGGTGCTATTATGCACACTACCGCGCCTTACCGCCGGTAAACTGGTAGAATTAAAAAAATAGAAGCTCTATTTATTAAAAAAATAGTGGGCTTAATTGGAACATAAATAGAAATGATGAAGGTACCAAAACTTTCATTAATCACATCTAAAATGATAGGGAAATGTGTGGAGAATTTCGATATAAAATGGCCGGCGTTAATTTCATCAGCCGCTTCATTAATCAGCGAAAAGCCGAACGGTATAACGTAAATGACACATTCAATTACGAGGTCGGTGGTTTAGGCTCAGCACACACATCAACTCGGAAACGGCACCTTATCGCCTCCAGTCGGTATTCTTTGTATGAAACTGTACTGCACAACGGTTCGCGTAGTCTATACATATAATAAAACTGTAGAAATGAAAATTCTGTACATTAAAGATATTCAAAAAATAATAAGCGGGGGGCGTCACTAAATCGCTATAGAAGCCAAAAATGTGGTTAGTTTTTTGTCTGTCTGTCGGTCTGTCTGTCTGTCTGTCTGTCTGTCTGTCTGTCTGTCTATCTGTCTGTCTGTATGTTTGTTCCAGCATCACACGAAAACTACTGATCCGATTTGAATGCGGTTTTCGCAGATATATTTGTCTCCTTCCAACTCAACATCTGGTGTATAAATTAATTTCTCCCCACCCCTCTAAGGGGACAAAAGAGGGGGTCAGATTTTGTATCAAACTTATTTCTTTAACACGAAAACTACTGATCCGATTTGCATACAGTTTTCGCAGATATATTTGTCTTTTTCCAACTCAACATCTGGTGTATAAAATTCTTACCCCCCACTCCTCTAAGGGGACCAAAGAGGGGGTCAGATTTTTTTGAAACTTTTCTTTAATGGACTTAATAAATAAATAATGGACTGGAATTAATGGACTTACTTCATATTATTTACTGTGTTTTCCATCTTAACATCTGGTGTATAACCCCCCGCCCCCCCTCCCACCCCACTTAGGGGATAAAAGAGGGGATAAGAATACTTTATATGGCAAAACAATGTTTGCCGGGACAGCTAGTGTATAATATATTCTTTGACAACGGCAAGTTGCAACGCACACTAAGCAGAAATGTTACATGATCGCCTTTCTGCAGAACGAGGCCGTAAAGTGTAAACAAAGTCCCTTTCGTTAAAAACGATGACGAAATTCGTTATCAATATACTATGGGATTTGACATTAGTCTTCGCAAGCGAAATGTCATTTAGCGATGACTTATGTCAAACCGTATACATTTTGATAACGAGTTTCGTCATCGTTTTTAACAAAAGATACTTTGTCTAGGCTTGAACCACGCTTACGGCTCATCGTCCCAGCGCTTACAGTTCGTCGTTCACCCTTGCTTCTGTCACTATTAACGTTTGGATTCAAACCTCATAGTCAGTGAGGTCGTAGCCGTAGGCCGTAGTCGCCTGGTTGACAGTAAGGCCTCACTATGGTGCCGATTAGTTTTCCGAGTTGAAATGTGTGATGTGACCATTAGGCGGCCCACACGCGTACGATTAACATTAGAGAGAGCGCACATCTTAGACACGACTGAAGTTAGACAATCTTGTTTCACATAGACAAGTCTGTCTAACTGCAGTCTAAAGACAGTTGTGTCTAGCATGTGGCGCACACCTAAGTCAAGACTGTCTTGACTATGATGACGCAATGCATACAATAAATTCATTCAGTAGCAAAATGGAGTTCACAGAAGCTGCTGTGATAAGTATCCTAGCAGTTCGTGCAAAACGGCGCAGACAACGGAAATATTGGGTACACCCTTCGTTTGACAGCTCGAGATTGTTGCTCTATTCCGTTAGGTATATTAACTTTAAGGCCGTCACAGACCTAGCTATAATATATATTAATATACCTTAATATACCGTACTAAACACACTGAGACCAGAAATATATATTATAGCTTAGTGTGTGGTCACGCGAAAATTGTATAGAAAATATATTAATATGCCTAGCTATAAATATATTAATATATATTATAACTAGGTCTGTGACTGACTTCATGGTTGTGAGTTGTGGCTTGGGAGTTGGGTGTACCGTGTAGTCGATACGGAGCTGGCAACTTATATAAAAAAACTAACATTATTTGAAAGCACTGGCATGACGTTATGGATAGATTGGTTGTCACAATAGACATAATTACCAGTAGTTCGACTGCAAAGAAACGGACAGGTTTCAATATATCTTTCAAATTCGTCGGATTTCACTAGAATTATGAACGGAATGTGCCTCGCGCTAGCCTATTCCCTACCCTCCCATATTCCATTCCCTTCCCTACCCTCCCTTGTTACCCTATTCCCTCTTATAAGGTTGGCAACGCACTTGCAGTTCTTCTGATGCTGCGAGTGTCCATGGGCAACGGAAGTTGCTTTCCATTAGGTGACCCGTTTGCTCGTTTGCTCCCTTATTTCATAAAAAAGCGGCCAAGTGCGAGTTGGACTCGCCCATGAAGGGTTCCGCAGCAGCAATAAGGTTTATTTTTATGAAATTAAAAGGTTTTTGATTTATTTTTATATTTCAGTCGACTTAATGAAATTTGATTAAGGTTTACCATTTTTATGACGTATAAAAAAAACTACTGGCTAGATCTCGTTCAAACCAATTTTCGTTAGTAGTTTTTATAGTAATCTACATCATATATTTTTTTTAGAATTATCATGCCCCTACTTTAGAAATTAGAGGGGGGGGACACACATTTTAGCACTTTGGAAGAGTCTCTCTCGCAAACTATTCAGGTTATAAAAAAATGATATGAGAAACCTCAATATGATTTTTGGAGACCTATCCATAAATACCCCACACGCATAGGTTAGATGAAAAAAATTTTTTTTTGTTTCAGTTGTAACTATGGGGACCCCTAAAATTTTTAATAATTTTTCCATTTTTGCATCAAAATCTTAATGCGGTTCACAGACTACATCTACTTACCAAGTTTCAATAGTATAGCTCTAATAGTTTCGGAGAAAAGTGGCTGTGACATACGGACGGACGGACAGACAGACAGACAGACAGACAGACAGACAGACAGACAGACAGACAGACATGACGAATCTATAAGGGTTCCTTTTTGCCATTTTGGCTACGGAACCCTAAAAAATGCAGTAACGCAGACGGCGCGGCGGAGCGGGACGGCAGCTAGTTCTTTTCTCTCTATCTCCACTAGAACGAACGTCCTGAACTGACTGCCTCCACCCGTCGTGTGCTTTGTGTACCTACGCGGCGAGGGCAGCTGCAGACATCGACGGGCAGACGCGATCTTTTTTAAGCCCGCTCCGCCCCGTCGTCTGTAAAACAACAGAGTCCACCCGGCAGCCAGCGCACGGCGCACGTGCTGGCGATACAATAATTTACTCTACAAACAAACTATAAATTAGTTATATTTGAACAAAGATACTGAGTACTGAAGCTGAACTACAGAATACTGACCATGTCATTCTCATTAGTCGACCAGACACTAGTTTAATTTTGAACATACTGCATACTGAACTGACTGATTACATTAAGTACTATCGAGGAAGTTGATTCCTATGCAGATGGCGGACCTAAGTAATTTGGTCGCGTTACGTAAAACCCAGCCGACAGATCACAGCTAACATTGAAATGACATAAGTCGACCACATGACGTAGGTCCGCCATCTGCATAGGAATCAACTTCTCTGATAGTACATATTTTACAAAAAGTATAGTCTATCAAGAAGGTCATGACAGGTGGGAAAATTTTTAAATGAAATAAAAAATTATGAGAATTCGAGATAAAAATGTGCAAGGTGACAATATTCAAAATGAAATAAGCGTTCTCTGTGAAAATACAAATAAAAAAATAACCTTATAAGCGTGATTACAATTAGAAAATTTTCCCGCCTGTCATGATTTTCTTGACGGACTATAACGTTATCAAAGAACATATATATTTACCGTTATAAATCCTATATAACGTTATAACATTTACCGTTATTAAATATTAATATCAATTTTTAATGTTATTTTTAATATCGGGTAAATTTTCATAACGTTATGTATGCCCTTGAAGCAGTAACGTTATGAAAAAGTAACGTTATTTGAAGCCCTGCTTTTTGGTCGTATTATTGTATATGTTTTGACACATGTGATTAAAATTGTCAGAATCTAATTTTGAAATCTCTATTTAAAAATAAATTATGTCAGCTAGCGTGAGGCACATTCCTTATTCCATTCATAATCTTAATGAAACCCGACGAATTTGATATAATATATTGAAACCTGTCCCATCCTTCTCTTTGCTTTGCAGTTGAACTACTGGTAGTTATGTATATTGTGGCTAGTCAGTTTTGTCGTAGATGTGCGCGCTTGCATACATTTCAAAGGGAAGTCGACAGTCGTTAGTCAGACTTGTCGTGTGTCGCATTAGTCAACTTTGTCTATTAGACGTCTTGTCTCAGATGTGCGCATCTAGTGCATTTTACCATGCCATAGTCTGTCTAACTACAGTCTTGTCTCAGGTGTGCGGTCGCACTTAAACTTGCCATTCACGAACTGTGGAAACGATTTCGGCGTAAGCATAATCTGTTTTAGTTGATCTCACAAATTGTCACGAGTTTCTGTTAACGTCATTAGCAAATTACAGTTACTATAATAATGAACGTGTATATTATGAAAAGAGAATGAGTATTTGTATGTTCAATCGAGGAAATCTATATGTCGCAGTCATCTGGTTCAATCTGTGATTCGATTGAATGACTAGCGTATTCATTGAATGACACCGTTCTATTGAATGACTGAAGGACAACTAGTCAAGACGCTGACTGTAACGTTTAACGTCTTGACTAAACGTCATCATAGTGAAGTCGTTAAATGGAATGCTATGATTTTTTTAAAGTATTTGTTGGTGGCGTACTAATAGGTTAATCTAGAAACTGACTTCAATTATGAGGCGACGGCTACTTCTGGGTGGTTTACAAAAAAAATAACCACGATGGCTAAGGCGGGAGCTTCGCTGCGCTACGCTCCCGCCTTGCCATCTTTTTTTTTTTTTTTTTTTTTTTTTTTTTTTTTTTTTTCCCGGAGGGGGAAATGCATTACGCATACCACCCAGGCGCAGGGGGCGACCCGAGCGGTGATGTGGGACTCCCGTGGCTAATGAGACCACGGTATACCCACTAAAACCCCCCCCCCCATCTTCCGCCACGCCGCCTTTTGACGGGGCCACGGGAACGATACACACATCCGCGACCCCGCCAGCGGTCCGAAGACTCCACGATGGGCGCACAACACGTGCGCCCTCCTCCTCGGCCCCCACCAGGACTGTAGCAGACGCCCCCCGAGTCTGCTACTTGGAGGCCATGTGGCAGATCAGGTCTGTGGCTCTGCCACCGACCACACCTCGGCCGCAGAGGATAGGGCAAGCGGCGCACCGCAATACCTACTTGCCTCTTCCTCTGCGGCCCCACCAATGCCGTTCAAACGGAACGGCCAGCTCGCAGGGGGGGGTAGGGAAAGCGGCAACCTACCACAATGCCTCCCCCCCGC